>JAWZYV010002486.1:0-45728 GCA_038373885.1 Cheiracanthium punctorium | reverse complement strand
AAAAAAAAAAATACGTTATGGCTGATTGTGGTCAAGCAAGATTGCTTGGAGGAAGTATGAGAAAAGGAGAATGATGCAGTTGAAAATATTCCAGCGCCAGAATGATTTTTTCCCAAAATGCCAGGAAAAATGTTTACGCCAGAATTAAGAGATATTCTAACGATCAGTGTTTGTTCTATTTATTCTGACTGTTCTATTTATTCTTATTCTTCTACTCTGACTTTAAAGAGATTTCCTCCATAACCGAGGTTTTTATCAGATGAGAAAAACGATTCTAAGAATTAAAAAAAAAAAAAAAAGACAAATGTAATCCTAACTAATATTATAAATGCGAAAGTTTGTTTGTTTGTTTGTTTATGACGCTGAAACGCCTAAACCGCTGAATCGATTAGGATGCATTTTGGTTTAGATATAGATGGGACCCTGGAGATGGTTATAGGCTACTTAGAATTTTAGATTTTTAATTACTTTTTTAATTATTAATTAAAAACCGTTTTTACGTTGCCATGCTTGGCGAGTTTCGCCCGTATTAATCAAATGATTCACGTTTTGAGCTAACAAGAATGCTATTGCTTCAATAAAGAAGCGCGTGCGTGCATCTGAAAAAACATTAAATTCCACGGAAATTATGCCAGTTTTATGCCAAATCTATCTGTCAATAATAATAAAAATGAATGTTCTCCAGAGAAATCTTCAGAAAGCAGAGCTTTGAAAATTTGAGCATACAAGCCCATGACTGTGCACCTGAGGCTCAGAATGTTGAAATTTTAAATACTTTTCTAATTATTAATTAAAAACCGTTTTATCGCCCGCACAAAATGATTTATGCTTTTGAAATAAAGCTGAAATTCTATTTTCAGATAAACATGCATTTGAAAAACATGAAATAGTATGGAAATTATGTTGATTTTACGCCAAATTAAAAAGCATTAGAAATAAAAGTCCAAATGTGTTTCTTAAACTTCATAAATTTCCAAATCCTACCAATAATATAAAAACTCGGCTGTTCGAGCCTCGTCAGGGGGAGATCCCCCTGAACCCCCCTGATTTTTTAGTTTCATAATTGCCATATTAAAACTATATTAATTGACTTGTCATTTTATCGCTCATCTTTCGCGTATTTCGCCTGGTAAACCTATGTTGACATTTTTATGAGTGTAACCTATTTATAGAAAAATACATGTGGGGCATATTCTACAGCTTACGAAATAGTGTAACAATATCGATAATAAAGATTAGTTTAACCTCGATATTAATGCTGTTGTGAACTAATAGTATTTAAATACATGTAAAATTATGTCGCTTTTTTATGTAGCTTTATTATGTCGCATTTTTGGGACACATTTTTCAATAAGGGTATTGAGAGATAAAATGACAGTCATTAAAAAATCTGTACGTTTGTGTGTTTAGATGTTTTTGACTGAATCACACACAAATTGCTGAACGGATTTGGAAAAATTCGTAATGAGGATAGCTTATGCCCTGGATAACATACAGGCAACCTTTCAAGCATATAGCATAAATAATTCTTTTACAAAAACATTCAAAATATTTCTAACGTATTGCGCTCTATGGAAATTTTATAGCTACTAAACCGATTCTAAAACTTAGTCACACTATTCCTGAGTATTATTGTTTATTTGTATGTGGATTAAGACCAATTGACTGCATTAGGGTCCTAGGCCTATATGGGGAATTCCTGTATGGGGAACTTTCTAAGGGATCCTAGCCCGTATTTACGCATTGTTTTGGAGAAAACCGCGAAAACCTGCGAGCGGCTAGGTCGACAGGCTCGACCAGGGGTTGAACCTGGCACCTCCAGCCTTCCAGTTTTGAGAGTAGAACTTCTTAGACACTGGTGGGACCCTGAGTGTTATAGGCTACCTTTTATGCATATATCACAAATAGTTCTTTTACAGGGATACTCAAAATAATTCTAATACATTACGCTCTCTGGGTATCTCTGTAACTATAGAACCGATTCTAAAACTTTTTCGCTATTAGAAAGCTGCACTATTCCTGATTAACGTAGGCTAAAATTGATGCTATAGCATAAATATTTCTTTCACAAGAACAACAAAAACAGTTAGCAAATACTGTCGTAACTGTATTCGCCAAATGCCTGAAAAAAAATCTAAATTTAGTAACTCTGCTTACTCTCTTATTTTAAATGAAGTATACTACGATGCATTATACTTCATATAAAATAAGTAAAAAGCAAATAATATTTAAATGCAGTTTCTTTTATCGCAAACATTTGTGTTATTCACACATGCTTCATTTCTTTTGGGACCTCACTCTAAAGCCGACGCGGACGAAGTCGCGGGTAGCAGATAGTCAAAAATAATTTTGAAAGCGGACAAAGACAATTTTTGTATCCCCAATAATAATAACGCATTTTAATATTATATGTTCAAAACAATTAAATATTGGCATTTTCTTAACATTTGTTACATCTTTAAACAGTTTTGGATCTCTTTCTTTTTCTTCTGCTTTTTAAAAATTAACTAACCTAATTTTAAAAAAAAAAAGCTTCAAATTTAACAAACTATTGTTTTAAATATAATTTGAAAAGTAATATATTTTAAAATTATTTTCGGAAACAAAATTTTAATTTAAAAGGCAATTTAAAATCCCGCTGTGTGTGATTTTGTTTTCGAACTTTTTTTTTTTTTTTTTGGAAAATGGGTGAGACTTCGTGCAGCTGACACTAAGGTCATAACATTCAACCGGAAAAACTTGTGGTCGAATATTTCAAATAGATTTTCGAATATTGCCACTCCGGGTATGTTACACCCTTCACGAGTACTTCTACTCTCGTAATGGTTGTCCTCGCATAATAGTCGCGTCGCACCTCCGTTTTGATGCAGAAAAAATAGTTTTAGAGTTGCAATATTATGCAGTAGATTTTTCCCGCATAATAGCCAGACATAGACTTTCACCAGGAAAAATTGGTAAAAAAAAGTGCGACTATTACGCGAGTAAACATGGTTGCTATTCTGAGAGAGGCTCTAGTCCTGAGTATATAAATACGTTTTCATATTGTTCTTCGAGTAGTATTTATAAATATATGGTCACAATTGTTTTTTAAATTTTTTTTTTACCCCTCGGGTATCGATTTTATGGGGGAAAAACAAAACACAAAACAAAACGAAAACATCCTTGAGTATGAGATTGATACCCTTCTTGAGTAATAAGTGTGATTTTTTCTTCTGTGACATTTCTTCTGATCTCCAGCTCTGAATCACGTAATTTTGGTACATAATTTTTAAAAAATTATCATGTCAAGCACTTTAAACTTTTTATAATGTCATTTTACAAGGTGCATTACATCCCCCCCCTCCCAATATATATAAGATGAACCTATACTGGTTGCGAAACATTTAGTAAAAAATCCTCGAACATCGAAAATTTTGCAGAATGTGTCACATTTAATCATTTTGAAATGTGGTTGTGGAATTTCATGTTTAAATTTTTTTTTTTTGAATATTTTATAAATGGATCCGTTTGCTTCATTTTTTCAGTGTGTAGCTTTTAAAGAATCCTCCTGTACAAGGCACAATTCATTCATTTTAATTTGTTTACCAAGACCGTGTAGCAGATTTAATCAATGTTTTATTTTATGTATTAAGCTGCTATATTTTTAAGCTCACGTTACACAAATTTTTAAGTAGTTTAGATATTTTAAATATACAGTTATTGTATATGGTACCTCGTATGGTATTGTATATGGCTCCTTGTACAAGAAGTAATTTTACAGTCAGAATGTTAGGACATCGAAAAATGAAATTTTGGCAAAACGGGGGAAGTTAGTATTTAAGTTAGGCAAAACGGGGGAAAAGAATTAGTGCCGTTTTATTTTGCATTTAGCCAAATCTTTGTAAAAAGAGTACTTCGCTGAGTAAGAGATGAGCAGTCGATTCGAATTTTTTTAATATTCCAAAAAGCTTTAAAATAATTAATTTTGATTATAGAATACAGTACTTCACAAAGCGCTGTAATTCAATACCTGATTGTTTAAACTTGAATTTATTCAAAATAAATTATCTCTTATATACATATATACATAAATATGTACTTATACAGGGGATGATACAATTCCCTCCCGTGTTTGTAAGGCTTATAAAAACTTGATTTTGTGTGTGTGTGTGTGATATTTTGAATTCTACATGTAATTGTCACATAAAATTACATGTAGAATTCAAAATATCAAACACACATTTAGTCTCTTTTTATTGTCCAAAGAGTAAAAAAAATTATTTAGCAGTTACTTTAAAAAGTAACTGCTAAGTAACTTTACTTTAAAAAGTAATTAGCCTTTTAGACCTGTGTTTATGGTTTAATATTTTCTACCGCTGTACATAAATTTAAATTTTGGAGAAGTCATCCACATATTTATTTTTGAATTGCTTACAGGGAATAATGTTGGCGCGCACAATATGTAACCCATACTGTAATGACCAACGCGTTCGGCCGCGGTAGAGTTATGCCTCACGGCAAGTGCCCGCCATTAGGAAAAAAATATTTTTAAATAATTATGATTAAATCCAAGTATTTTAGGAAATAAGTCTTAAAGTTTAACATTTCTCTCTTTAATTTCATTAATTTTCTTTTCAATTACCCCCTTAAACACTATTAGTTGAAAGTTAAAGAGAATTTGTATTTATTTATTTATTTTGACATGGCGATTTCAAATATTACGTGAAGACATCACTGTATCCCTTTCGGAACTTGGTCTATATTTTTATCTAGATAACGTCTAAGCCAAGTGTAGTGTAGTATAGTGTAATTAAGGCATCTTTTAATTTTCAAGTACAGTAAAGCATATTTATACGTATTTCAAGGGACAGATCTGAAACGACTTATAAGTGAAACATTAATAAACAACTTTGATTATTTGTAGTTTAACGCTGCTAATGCAAATTTATGTGAATATAATAAATGTATGTTTTTTTAAGGTACTAGTAAATTACTTCATATTACTTTTTACTTGAAAACAATATCTAAATTAAAAAATAAATCAAAATAAAAGTGAAACAAATCCTACCTTTATTGGACAATATGTAATCATAAATTTAGTATTAATCTAATATACATTGAATACCATGAAGTGATTTTTGTTTAAAAAGTCATTGAATTTAATAAACTACCTATAGTTGCCTGATGTGCCGATTGTCTTTAATTATTAGTTACAGTATTTCGGATTGAACTAAGTTCATGAAATGTCTTTTCCCCTCGCGGTCTGATAGACAAAGTGAGTTTTAAACTTTTCTTTCTTCAACTTAAATATTTGTAGTTAATTACATTAAAAATTTATTATTATAATGTGGTAGTGATTCAAAGTCATTAAGATTTTTTGCTATCAAGCAGTAGATGAATCTGTAGAGCATTGAAAAGAACACCTCTTATTATTTACATTTGATTCAGTCATGTGATAGAGAGGTCATTGCTATAAACATTTTTTGGTTTATCTGTGTTGGTTTCATTTATTAAACAGATACTTAAGATACATATATACTGGAATAATGAAATCTACTTTAAAATCTTTACTGAAATCTATTGAATTTGACTTCAAAGCTTAGGATCGGGCTATTTGCTTGTCGGAATGTCATTCAGCAAAGGAACTACGTTTCAAAGTACTTGCCGAACCCCACCACGGCTATCTCGGACAATAGTAGGTATAAGGTAGTTGTGACCCCACCCAATTACTTGCAAAAAGAACCCCCCTACAGCTTTTTGCCGTAGAGTAGCGATCCATCATCCGCCCCCCCGCCAAATAGCGGAGTACGTTGCGGTCATTAGGAAAGATAGCTTTTGTAGAAATGTAGACTCCAAATTTCGTCGTAATTACTAATTTATTTATCATTATAACTATTATATCTTTCATTGAAAAAACAGAAAACATTCTGAGCAATGGCAGCTACTTTTTAAAATTCGTGTATCATAATTAGCAACCATTTTATGGCTGTTCAAACACAAAATTAGTGTTTTTTCAAACTTTATTTGAATATTAAAAATATTATCAAAACTAATATCAAAATTTTAGAAAGTGCATTCAAAACATCTTCTTACTAGCTAGATAGTAGAAAAAAAATCGAGACTGCATGTTAATAACTATCGATGTTATGTCACAAATAGATTTTCTCATAGGATTACATGGGACTTCGCAGCTTCGTCTTTGCCCTCGGAGAATCACCTTAAGCTATACAAGTGCGAAAAAATACACGCTTAAACCAAACGAGCGAAATTCGATCAGTCAGAGTGGAAAGTGAGCCAGTTTTCAAAAGTGAGCTTCTCTTTTAGGAACGTTTTTCGATTACAAGAGCGGAGCGGAATATAATAATAAGCGAGGGGAGAATTTCTCGGGAAAAAACAGGGAGGGAGAAAAGGCGTTTTCAGAAAAAAGACTACTTGAAGAGCACTTTTGCGGAAAAAACGGTAAGTTACCATGGAGACGGGTCGCTCCGCAATGTATCGTTTTTTTCGCTCTTTGGGTTTAAGCGTGTAGTTCCAACATATTTTGATTTAGAGTAAAATTACGAAAAAAAAAAAATTTCAATTTTTTGCAACGAAAGAACTTACCGTTTTATTTCTTAAAAAAAAAAAAGAAGAAGAAAAAGAAGTATGAAGATCACATTGAAATTGATTAGCTTTTAAGATATCACAACTTTTCCTTGCTTCAACAAAGGATATTGTGTTTCTTTCCATTGTCACCGAGGAGAATTTTTCTCGGATAATAAAAGAACTACAAGAAGTCTAGTCTCCTTCCGTTGTTTGACTTCACAAAATTCACACGTTTTGGGATATCAAGTTTTATATAAATAGGGGGATAACATGATTCTTTCAACTGCAAAAGGAGCGTTTCACAACAAGAGGAATATCTTTAAGATGTTTGAATTTTATACGCAGTTTTTGAGATGCAAGAATGATTTTTTACTTCTTTGTACGAAGCAAAAGAAGTATTGTAAGCGCGAAAAGATTTCGTATTCAGATTTTGGTGGAAAAATCGATTTTGATCATTCCTAAATTTGTTTTGGGAAATTGGTATGTGACGTCTCGACGTATACTGGGCGTTCAATAACTATATTGGTACAAAATTTAACCCATTTATGTCTAGTGTCCCTTTTTTAGGACGGCATTTTCGCTATCAGTCGAAAAGGTTATTTATTTATCCTAGCTTTTATTCACGAGTATTGGAGCTCAACTCCACAAAATATTTTAACGTGACCCAGTAGGATGTTGGCATTTCAATTAATATACATAATGAGTTTAAAAGAAATCATCCCTTGTTCAAGAAATTGGCGTCATAATGACATTGCTGGTATTCGCCGAAATCGAAGAAAGTCGCACTAATATCTGGTTCCAAATGGGTTAAAGGGAGGTAGGGCACATAATAAGGAATAATAATCACATGGCAATGTGGGATTGAAAACGTCGTCGTCATGTAGCTGTTAATCATCTCTTTGGGACAAGTGCTGAAATAATAGGGAACTTTCTGACCATTGTTTGCCAAAAATTAATGTAACTTCCGCAAGAACCACGTGACTAAAATTGACAGTTTAAAAATTTTATTTGATTTAATCTGAAATTTTTAGAGACAATCCTATTGTTTATGAAACTTGGTTAAGAAATTAGACGAACGCTTCAACACTTTTCCCAATATCATTATTAACCAGTAAGTTAAAACTGCGTTTTTGACCTCACATTGCTGTATGATTCTGATTCCTTATTATGTGCCCTACCTCTCCTCAAATTTTGAACCAATAGTTATGGGACACCCTTTATATGTTATTTATGCACGTACTTACTGCTCGCCCAAAGATAAAAGATCGGCTTTGGCGCGCTGAAAAAAAAAGAGAAGGGTGCTGCGATATTTTTCACAGGGAAGATGGGCTCAAATGTGCAAGGACTCTTAAAATTCTATACGGTAGTAGTGTTTTTAGAGTCAGTTGGACTTTCATTTCCGATTTACAAAATACTTCCATATTGCCAGTTGGCCAAAAGTCTCTAAATTGGCAGCCCTGTTTGCACATACTAGAGAGAGAATTTCTTGAACACCTGAACCCATCTCCCCATTTGAAAAAATTCGCAGCATCCACTTTTTGGCAGAGCGCCAAAGCCGACCTTATATCTTTGGGTGAGCAGTACGCACGTACAATCTATTTTGAACGACCGTGAGCGGGGACCATCGTGATTCTACTGGGCTTGCTTGTGCACTCCGAAAGAGGCCTACGGATGTTCCTTCATAAGATAGGATTTATAAGATATCGCTATATTGGATATATGGATATATAATGGCACCGCTTGGATATCTTCGACCACGTTGAGATGAAATGTTTTGCGGTGCTAAATACGCAAATCTTACAAAACTATGCGTAAATTAAATATATAGAGAGAGCTTTCTTAATGGCAACCATTATGTGAAAGGATTCTTTTTTATGCTAATGCGTAAATTGCAAAGAATCGCCATAGAATAAAACCCAGACAGCACAGCAAATTTGCATCAAACTTGCAGTAAGCTTGATTTATCAAGTCAATAAACTTGAATTAAGCTTGAAAATTTCAAGCGTGTGAGCTTAATGCAAGCTTGAATCAAGTTTTCAAGTTTACAATTGCCAAACTTGCATTAAGCTTGACATCGCAAGCTTGAATCAAGCTTCACATAAAAAGCTTAAGTCAAACTTAAAAAATTTTCCAAAAAAAAAAAAAAAACATTCTTAATACATGGGGCGCCGGTCGGCGAACTCGCCCCATGTACTTTATTTTTCCACCCATTTGTCCCTCTACGCTGAAACCTCAACCTACTTGCGAAGATAGATAGTATTAATATACGTTATAGGTAGTATTAGTAAATTTGTAAGGATAATATAAATAAATCACAATATACCACGTTAATAAATATTTCATGAAATTAAAAGTGTTCTGTTTATCCTTTTTCAACTGTTGTCTTACAACCAACTAAACGATAAGTAATTCTAATTTGCGACAGTATATTCCGCAGTGATTTAGACAAAGGAGATTACTTGAACATTTTAAAAATGAAATTCTGTTTTTTCACATGCAGATATGATTTTCGTAAAATATTCGCTTCTTCCAGCATGAAGAGCGGGTGCGCAGCTTTTTAAAAATACCGGTTGAAAATTTCCTGTAGTGTCTGAGGTATTTAATGCTACAGCTTGAACCTAAAACATAGTATGATGTAGATATAAGACATTTTGAAAGTCAGGAGTTCTCTGCAAACCGTTAAGCTTTTCAAATTTTTGATCGCGAATGACACTGACGTAGTTTTTTGAGTCATTATATTGCAATGATGCCAGGTTAGTGTTTATGATGCAAACTTTAAATCAAGAGTCAAGTAATTTCGCTTTTTTTAGATTCCACTTCACTGGAATTAGTTCGAATTGCACATGTAAGGAAAATTTTCGTTTCCTACCGTGCGAAGAACGGGCATGCAGCTAGTAAATATATAAATAGGGATACCATTGTTCACTGACTCACATTAACCCTTTTCAGGTACCCCAGTGTCTCCCATATGGACCAATGTATTATTTTTCACCTCAAAATTCCAAATTGTTAAAATATTCTTTTAAATATAAAATAATAGAAAAGAAGGCAATTTAGACAATATAAACAGCCCACATAACTGGTATTTAATTGATAAATTTCAAGTACATAAAGTCTTGATTTCTTCAAATTTCATCCACAGATGATCAGAAAATTAAAAAAAAATGGCTCTTTCTTCCCCCCACAATGAAAGCGAGATGTTTAACTTTTCCCACAGAGTGAAGATGTTTGATACTTACTTTAAATAATTTTCTCATTTGAAAACTATTCACTGAACCACAAATATCTTCAATGACCCACTGTACAGCACTCTCCCCTACATGTCACTAAATGGAAAACGTTAGCCAAGATGAGGTCGGAATGGAAGAAGGTTCTCGGAAAGTCCTTGGCCCAACAGTGGCTGTCAAGTGAACAGAAGAAAAAAAAGAAAAAAATTTTTAATTAAAAAATAGTCGCCCTCATTTCTTTTTTCCCAGCAATTCCAGCATTAAAAACAAATTTCATAAGCACTTGCGAGTATTTAATAGCGTAGCATGTAATTAGAGTTTAATGACTATATTAACCCTTTGAGGCGCAACCCTTCCGCAATGCTGAAAAAAGGGCAGCCGTTGCCATCGCTCGACTTAATTACCAGCTGCGTCAAAAAAGGGGTCTCTAGATCTGTGGCACGCGATGAACGTTTCGATCGTCTGTCATCTTGCTGGTAGTTAAGTCGAGCGATGGCAACGGCTGCACTTTTTTTCAGCATTGGGCAATCTATCGAGCTGTTCTCGCATTCTTCCATTTTTCAGCAGATGTCAGTGCTGTTCAAAATAATCGTCACAATTTTTTTTTACGGGAAATGACGTGCTAAAAAATAAAGGATTCTTGTGGAGCTATGTCACCCGCAACTATTTTTATAGAAATCAAATCCATTCTTCGTGACTGGCAACAATCACAAGTCAGAGTTTGGTGTTCCCAGAGCGGGAACACTGCGCGTTAAAGGGTTAAGAAGCTAGTCTATGAATGATTTTGTTGATAAGTTGACTTCGATATATCGATTCAGAGCTGATGATACATCACGATGTAAAAATTTCAACGTTATCTAGCTCTGATTCCGACATTGATAATTCCTGCATTGATTACTAAGATAACGAGCGCAGTTTGTTGTCTGTCATGGGCTGCACACTATACCTAAGTTCGCCCATGCCTGTCGTCTGAAAATAATGAATGAAAACGCTACGAAATTGTAATTTTCACTAAACTTTTATTCAAATCCCTCTTCGTTCATACAGATTTATCATGTTCCGGAGCACCCAACAGAAAGTCCTTCAATGTTTCGGGAACGTCCAGGTCCTTCACCAATTGGGGCAGAGCGGCAGACCTGCTTTCCGCCGCGGCAAGAAGTCGAGTCCTCACCGCACATCGGGACAGGTGCTGCAAACTTCTCGGGCCGAATGGATGTCGGCCAAAGACCGCTGACACGCGCTGGTCGATGAATCGTTCCAGGGCAACTAGGTCACAGTCACTTCCCACGAGGTGAAGGAGAAAGTCTCGCACTTCCTCTGTGGACACTAAAGGGTCGGTGTCCGCCACGAAAAGCAGCTTCATCTGGCACCGCAGAAAACGTTCTCGGTATTGCCGCGGCCGCAATGTCAATGTAAACACCGTCCTGACGATAAGGCGTATTCGATGGAACCCTCGAGCATTTTGGCTCGATGTTCTGCCGCCGTTCCTCTTAAGACAGTTCCAAACGTCCTGTGGGCTCCGATTCAAGGCATGCTCAGATCCACGGTTCCTCCAATGTCTATGGGCGTAGTCCCTAGAAAAAACACGAAGGTGAGGAATTGCAATTAACCTTTTTTTTTGTCATACACTGAAAAATTT
This sequence comes from Cheiracanthium punctorium, assembly GCA_038373885.1. Lineage (NCBI taxonomy): Eukaryota > Metazoa > Arthropoda > Arachnida > Araneae > Cheiracanthiidae > Cheiracanthium > Cheiracanthium punctorium. Next base: position 34,298 of record JAWZYV010002486.1, on the reverse strand, counting down.
TCTAAATGGCCACCCCTATTCCACGGCCCCACTCAAAACGGACAAAAGTTTCACAAGTACCGTACCAAAAGAAGCTATAGGAATAATATAAATGTTATCCTTATTTGGCCAATACGGACTATTCCACAGCCTCGAAAATGTAACCCCTGTTCATTCTATGATATTTTGTATATCCCCTCAAAATGCCGCGGGCTGTCAAAGAATAGTCCTTCTGACATCACCGGTGGTCACTATTTGCGCAAGCATCCCTACTGTCGATGGTCTGGTTTTCCTATTTCCGTGGCCAAAAATGTCGGCTCTTGCCCCTTGCATTTTGGGGGGTTTTAGCGGTCAGATGGATTGCTGATAAGATCTCCCACTCGCGAAATTCAGAATCGACCAAAAGTAGCCTAAACCTCGCCACCAACGCGTTGACCCGTTAGACCGAATCTACATTATTTATGCCTTGGTCGAGGTTCCAAAACAGGAACCGTCTAAAGGTAATTGATTTGTCTTACTCGGTCAGACAAAGGTGCGCTTCACATGCAACAAAAACATGTCTGTCACAAATGTCGTAAATTGCCTGTAATGGATTCCGTCGCGAACTATGGTCGTGATAAGGGGTCGGTTAGATGTACGAAAAAGAATTCGGGTGTCTCCATTCCAACTAATTTCTCCCAGAATAAAATTTACTAGAGCATGAATGTTGAGAAATCGTTCATTGAAATACAGTGATACCTCGAACTTACTTACTTCGATAAAAATTTACGCTTAAAATATCGTATACCGAAGTTATTTTAGAAGTAAATAAAAGATGAATCGAAGAAATTTGTAAATCGCGTAACTCCAGGTTCGCGTAAGTCGAAGTATTACAGTATTTGAATAAATAAAGTATCAACGTATGTCTATTATATTTGTAAAATGAAAGAAAGATAATATTCGTAACCCGGTCTATTTCTTTTTAACTAGTTTTACACCAGCAGCTACCAGGAAAAATGACCCCTCGATTCAACTTCCCCTTTCGAAATGCGCCGTCATAACATAAACTTCAACAGATCATGAAAAGAGGTACTAAGTATAGGTTACCTTTTAAATGCAGAATTGATGATATATTAGATACATTTAAATATGATATAGATTTATATATATATATATATATATATATATATATATATAATACTTCTATTAAATACAATATACCTTCTACTGTCTTTAATGAATAGAACTATAATATTCTTGCTGATCTAAATATACAATTAGTTTGTACTTTCTGTTATACTGACAATATAAATCTAAGTACTCAAATAAAATAATTACAGAATAACTTCACGCATTATAAGTTCTGTTGATAAGTCTAGTAACAACTATGCTATTATATGTTAGAAGCTATATCACATTCTCTTAGCATTATCCATAAACAATAATCCTAACTTCAATCTAACCAATATCTCCGAGTTAACTATGAATAAAATATTTTAGCTTTACACAAATTACTTAAGATAAAACATGACAATCTAAAATATCCTTATTTAGTGCTAATACCTAAGTTTCATAAAACACCACTAAAATTCAGGACTGTTACTATAGGATGTAATACATATAATAATATAGCCAGTAAAATATTACTTAAAATACTTACTTCTATGCATGATCTGTACATAAAATCAAATACATATTCTATATCTATAGGTAATAGCTATGAACTAAAAAATAAGATTAAAGATCTATCTGCACAATGTGATTAAAGTATCTACTTATGATTTCAAAGACCTGTTCAATAGTATACAATTAGACCATTTGTACAATGTTATATTAAATCTATTTAGAATTGGCATTAATAATATTAACTTGCCATCTAACATAGATACTAATTACTTCAAAGATCTGTTAAATTTCATAGTTTATAATAATTACACAGACACACATTCTGCATAATAATAAATTATATAAGCAAATTTTAGGAACCACAGGCTGGTTCTAATTCTGATTACTTAGCTGAGCTAAATTTATATAATTATGAAAAATTACAATAATAGATCTCCTTTAATAAATAAGTACATAGATGACATAATTACAATAGCTACTGATAATAATTATAATGATTCTGGCAATTTAAAATCCTAATGATAATAGATTAATGTACTGTTTAGACAAACAATTTAAAATTAATGATGATAAGAGTCTATCATTCAACATATTTAATAAAAGAGATGATTTTAATTTTCATGTTAATGCTTTTACTCATTTTACTTCATGTATGCACACATCTGTTTTTAGAAACACAATCTCCATCATAAATAGAGTCCCTATGTACCAATAGTTTTAAGGCCAATAACTTAACAAACCTATATAAAACAGCACTTAAATATTAATATCTAGGTAGATTTCTAAAATCTATAATATATCCATTATGTAATAAATAAAACTGTATGTCCAAATTAGATTATTCAATGGTAAGGATAGGGTTGGTTGTAGGTTATTTCAAATTCTAAAAAATATTTTTTTTAAATCATAAAATATATATCTATATATTTTATAAAAAAAAATATTAAAAAAAAACACTGTAGAATTGTTGATTACTGGTACTTATTCTTTTTGAGGTGTATTTTTTTTTTTACTCTGCTGTACCAAATATAAGCCTTACTAAGTGCAAATGTTAGTGAGTATTGCCTACAGATTATTGCCTTTATTGTGAAGTTTAACTTGCAATTCATTTTGGCTATTTGCCATCAAATTGCGGCGTTAATTACGCCAATATAGCAGTTCTAGCAGAGTAAACACAATAACTAATTCATTTAATATTCTATATTTTACATTGCTAAAGTTTCCGTAGTAACGGAATCCACTGTTGCCACTTAAGTTCTTAAATTTAACAATTAAGTGAAGCAAATAAGTCACCACGTCAATTACTTGAACCTGCAATTTTTTTTTTTTAACTAACGGCATTTTTAGGGTGTCTAAAAAATGCTAAGCACTATGCTAAAGCCCCGTATCTTGATTCCGATTTGTTTCCTAGAAAGTAGAATAATCAGTATAAACTGAAGCAATGAAACTTTAGGCATTTCGAAAGTGAAAATTTTCGTCTGCATACCGTAAAGTTCTCTCTTTTTTTGATCGCCAGTGACACGGACGTGGTTTTTGTGTCATCAAGTTGCAATCATCTCAGATTTGCACTCATGACGTAAACGTTCCGTCACGATTCCAATAAGTTTTCATTTTTTGTGATTTCGCATCACTAGGTTTCATTCCATTTATATGTGTAAGGAAAATATTCTTTTCCTTCCGTGCGGAGAACGGGTACGCAGCTAGTGAATAATAAATGATAATCCATAGGCTATAAATATTGTAAATAACAGAGCTGTCAAAGCTAAAGAGAAGTGGGAAAACAAGCCATGTGAGATCACGTGGGCTTAAGCCTAACTTTACGAACCCAAGCAATGAAGTGGAAAATTGACCACCGTACTCACATTTCGATTTAAAGAAAAAACAAAAATAGCCACGTTTCTGGAGGTTACCTGACAAAAGGAGTCGCTTTACGTAACCTGGGGGTACGACCATAGCTACAAGGAGAAAAAAAACAGCATGGAGGCTAACCTAACAGGAAGGTGGAAGAACAGACAAGACTAAAAATCGATGCCAACCGAGAAAGTATTTGATTTTATAAACAGATCATGCATAGAGGTATGTATTTTGAGTAATAATTATAATTAATAAGTAGAACACAATATATACTGCAAATATGACAAACCTCGCATGAAAAAATATAACAGTAAATGCAAGAATTACATAGCACAAGGGGGAAAGAAAAAAGGTTGAACCAAATAAAGTACAATAAACAATGTGATAATAGAATGGAACAGAAATTATAACCACTGGCACCATCGTCAGGAGCCATAACCAGTCGATTATAATTAAAGACGAACAAAATAGTAGGATTTCGGTTGTGTGGCATATCAAAAGAGATATTGACTCCACACGTTTTAGGCCCTACCCTGCCATAAAAAAGGAAAAAATAAGATATCAAAATAATAGAAAAAGCACTGAAAAACCGGCATATAAATCTGGAGAGGTAGAAAGCACATGGAGGGCGAGTACCAAGTGTTGCCAAAATTAAAAATTGTAGTAAGTGAAAAACTGGTGTAACACAAAATAAAAGTGTATCAGTGGAAATAAGAATTTAAAGGAGTTGCGAAATATTATATGGTAATATTATTAGTATCCAGGTATATTAATTAAATTAAACATATATAGAAATAATAATGAATTTAAAAGTATTGAACAAAATAGAAGGTATAGCCAATTAAATATAACATATTGATTTCTAAAACTTTTCATATTTAGTTTTTAAGAAAGATGTTTCTGCTTGATATATTACTAGATAAAAATTTGTTATCAAATGAATAAATACAAAAAAATATAAAAAGAAATATTGTATGTTTATATATTTTATATCATTTCCGAAAAAAATTATCAACAGTAAGATTAACCTGTTATTAAATATATTCTATCTAGAAAGACATTATAATTAAACTTATAGCCCCACAAACAGCGTTCTGCACCTGTAACCGGTGATCAGATTCCTACCAAATTTGGCATATGGACTGTACACGAGATGCGCGCAAGGAAATTTTTTTAGAATGTTTAGCTTAAAAATTGTGCACTAGGTAGCACTTTACATTGTGAAATCAGCTCAAATAATACCCAAATGACTGAATAAATCCCAAAAACTATTGAATAAATGTTAAAATTGTTTGTATATTTCGAAATAGTTATTTCCACATTTAAATTGGCCGTTTTTCATGCAAAGCGCCACCTAGTGGTCATTTTTTGAACTATTTTTTTCGAAATTCCTGGGGCGCATATAATGTACAACCAATCTACCAATTTTGGTTACAATCCGTTCGCCCGTTTCAGCTCTAGAACACTGTTCATAGGCGAAGATAAACTATAAACAGCCTGTATATCAAAATAACTAATGTGTATTGACATATTAGATATTTTCGATCCCCGATACAGATTCCCTCCCACAAACAAGATGAGTAGCAAAAGGATTGATACACTTACCAAATTTTCTTGAAATAGTTCTCGTCGAAACCGGTGATTACCAAATCACTCAATCCATTCCAAAATCCGTACTGTAGCAGCACGCTGACGAAACGCCAGTTCCCTTTCGCCGTGGCCACTATAGCCGATCGTTCCACGGTGCTGCAGATGAATGGGACATCTTCTTCAGAATTCCACAGGTGGAGACGTCCGGAATTAACCGGTGCCAGAGCCTTGGCGACTGCACGACTCAATACCACTTGACGTTCCTCTTCCGTATTAGAAGCATGGCGCGGCACATGGATACCTTCTTCATACATGAGCCTGGAGCATACTAAGCACAGCTTTTGCGCGATGTCCCTGTCTTGGCAAGATCCGGTCCGCAAGGCGTCGAGGAGAAGCGTAGAGCACAGCGTCACCAGCGATTCAAAGTCGACAGATTCGGCAGCTATTCGGCCCATGGCTTCGACCACTGCCCTCCACCTCCAACTCTGTTCCTTCGCATTGCCCCTCGTCCCCTGCCGGACGAGGAACTGCAAGTGCTTCTGAACATCCCGGAAATTCATCGATGGCGCTAAGTAAACTAGGTCTTGGAACGTTTAAAAATTCGGGGGAAATTATCTCCCAACAACGACCGTGTTAGTTGTACCTCGGAAGAAAAATAATACTGATATACGACACTAAAGCCTAGTCTGTAGCGTCTGTAGTAGGTGCAGTTGGCCAATCAAAGAACGTATTCTCCAATCTGGGGGGAGAGGAACCGGTTCTCGGAGAAAGGATTGTCCTTCCAGGCAGGTATCTGCAGAAACCACGTGACTCGTCCGTTTATTTGCTTAATCCTTTTGTTCGCCCAAGCGGGATCCCTGGCCGAAATGGCATTTTGTGAGACACTTCATCAAACGGGCCTGCCCCTTTGACAGCTAAATAGCTTCCCCTTCCGTGTCTGACAGCATACAGATTAAGGACAATAGCGCCAGTGGTTACCAACCGGCCATTCCTAACTTGAAGTTGGGTGGTCAGCTTGGAATATTCCTTCAAAAAGATCCCGAAAAAGGATTTTCAGGTTAATGTAATGGAATGAAAATGTATCATCTTGTATCAAACGAACTGATTTTTAAAAACTGTTTCCACTGCTTTTTTTTTTTTTTTTTTTTTAGCTTTCTTTGTGTTTTTAACAGTACCAATTTTTTTGCTCACTAAATGCAAGGCTGTTTATATTTAACATGATTTCTTTCTTTAGCTCAAGAAGAGAAAAATAGTTTCATTACTTGAAATTTCTTTCAAGTACAAGTTTGTATATTTCACGAATTTTGAAACTGAAACAGCAGAAAAATAATTCTTGTTTAATAATTTCGAACTAGTATATATTCCACGAATTTTCAGAATTTTTTTTTCAGGGAATAACACTAAGTATTATTAAAAGTATTATTGTAGCATTTCCAGAGGCATTATGTGAGGCATTATTTTTAGGGGAAAAAAAATATAATTATGAAAGTAATAAATCCTTGGAATTTTCGTTTACCTTTGAACAAGTGGTTTTGCTAATGGTAAAGGGGGTAGTTCTTAAAGACACTTTATGAAAAGTCAAAATTCCTTTTGATATGCCAAAAGAAAAGAGAAGAAATTATATTAAAACATAAGAAAATAAACCATTACCACCCCTTCCCCACAAACACACCCCTATGTGTTCATTAAAATTCCAGTTTAATAGGGATTGTATTTCTTTGAAATCTTAACACTTCTATGTCATCAGTTCACCTGAATGCAGTTTTGGGGATATTTAGGGGGTCTTAGCCCCCTGAAAGCTTCATTTACTGTTATTGTAATTGGCAAACTATTATTATTATTGTTATTTCTTTTAGCGGAAACCAAAAGCTTTCTAGGAAAGTCTCCCCCCGCCCCCTTAGCGCCTATATCGATTTATGCCTAAACTGAATTATTGAATTACACATGTGCCTTCCCCCATTACTGGAAAACAAAGTACATTAAACCTCAGAATTGAACTGAATACTCCATTCCACTCCCCATTTTCTACAAAATAAAAGAAATTCATTTTAAGTATTTAATTAAATTATTACACAAATGTCTTTCCACATGGCGTTTTATCCGGTGCCTTTTTTCCAGGTGGCGGTTAACTTTGGTTAAATTTCGGTTAACTTTGAAATATCTAATACAGTCTATTAATTTATTTATATTTTCTGGGTCGTTTTCTTCAGCCTTAGTTACTCTGGATATGAATTTTCTTTCTCTATGGTTAAAAATGGGAAAATTAAAAGTAAATAATAACTTAAAATCTCTGTTGGAGAAAAAACTACACGGGGAGGTTATTAGTTAAAAGTAGATGTAGTACTTTTTCATGTTTTAAAAAGCAATTATTTGGGAAACCACAAAGATAGAAAGGATAATTATAAATGTTTGTATATTTAGCTGAATTAATAAAAATATATATTTTAATAAAATGAAAGAGCATTGCAATAATTTTGCCACAAATATCATAAAAAAAAAATAAAAAGGAGATATTTTGTTATTTGCTTTGTATTTCACGATATCGCTTTTTGTCAAGGCGTACCACATCCTTTACAATCAGAAATCCCGTGCGTTTTCAGATTTCTTGAATTTTCATACATGTTCCATACATTTTAGATACATTTAAAAATTTTGATATATTCATTAAAGTAAATAAAAACTTTGTAGGATGAAAGGAATTTCAGACACATGCTACTATTGAAAAACATCTTTTTAAAACTCCTTTAAGTTTTAATGAATGTATAGTGCAAAAAGTGGGGCGCAGTTCTGTTATTTGAAATCAAAATTATGTCAAAACGATCGAATTATTTTCCCTAAGAAAATGCCGGGGAAAGGAAATGCGAAATAATGAAAGTTTTATCCTAAAAGCAGAAAAATGTTCATAATTAAATTTCTGGGGGTGAGGAAAATCGAGGGGCGAAGTCCTACACTTTAGGAACAAAATAAAATTCGTAATGCAAAGATTCATATTTTCAGAATGCATTTAACCCTCCAAGCGGCTGAGACGTAAAATCCCGTCATCTGTAAACGTTGTTCAAAGCGGCTGAGACATAATTTTCTGCTCCTTTTTTTCTGCTTCGAAAGCGGCTGTGACATAAAATCCCGTTACTGCTTACCCCCACTCACCAAAACACCTGTGACACTTAGATTGATGGGTTGCAAAGGAGGGGAGAGAGCACAATGGCCAAGAAACGCCTACGATACTTTAATTGAAGCTTTCAACCCCCCAGAAAATTATTTACAGATGTGGTGATCATACCTTTTCTAACTAAAGAAGAGAGAGGCCGAATGATTTCGGTATTTTTTCAGACAAGTAATCGTTTGAACCGGAGTCCCTTCTAAGCATGGTCGAGCACGGGAAATAAGTTTGAATATTTCGTAGTTTTCAAAGATCTCCAGGATACTTTTTCATTTATAATAATTTTAAATGTTTAATGAAAATAAGAAATTTTGAGTAAATATTTTACTTCTTTCAAATTTTACCTCAAAAGGAAAAGCTGTTGCCTCGAATACAACAAAACAGTTGGCATATAAAAAAAAAAAAACATATTTTATTAGAAGAGACCGATTTAACATATATGGAGTCTTGGGCACACATGCTTACGGATGAAGAGGGGCTTTAAAGAAATGTATTGCATATTATTATTTAAATTAATACAAATTTACATGTCATAAACCACTCCTGTATAAATATTAACTCTGTAATTATCCTATTATATAGTTACGCTGATCCGTGATTCACTCTCTAACAAATCCGGTCCCGCCACTTCCAAACAGAACTTTTACCGTCATTAATCCAATCAGATTAAAAAGTTACTGTGTAAAACTTTAATGAAATTCATACAGTTCGTGCGATCGGCTTGAAAAATTTCATAAGTATGTAAAAAATATATATATAAACGATCTGCACTATTTTAAAAATCTGAAAATCCACCTTCTCTCTTATTTTTAAGCGATTTTCAGCTTTATTTTATTGCGCATTTAACCGCGTTAAGTTTCCAGTAAAATCAAAATCAAACGTCAATAACAGAGCTTGATCCGTGATTAAGTCCGTGATTAAATTACAAGACAGTCGGAACACGTACTCAACTTCCCTCACTATTTTTAGGAGAGTCCAATGTCACTTAGGTTAAATATTTATCTTATATTTCATTGTTTACATCAATAATACTATAAGGACGTTTTGGCAACCAACTATGTTTCAAGAATATTATTTTTCCCATTCCAATTTTAATGAACTAACGCATTATGTAGAAGCTGTCTGGTGTTATAAAATAAAGTAAAGACAACTTCTACATAATGCGTTAGTTCATTAAAATTGGAATGATAAAAATAATATTCTTGAAACATTAGAAGCCAAAAAGTCCTTATAGTATTTTTCATGTAAACAATGAAATGTAAGGTAAATATTTAATCAAAGTGACATTGGGCCCCCCTAAAAATAGTGAGGAAAGTTGAGTATGTGTCCAGACTGTATTGCTGTAAACTAGGCCTCAGTTATTGATGTTTGAGTTTGATTTTACTGAAAAATTAACACGATTAAATGCGCGATCAAATTTATCAGTAAAGCTCTATTCCGTCCTAAAGATTAAAACAAAATTAAAATAACTAGTTGAAAAGAACAGTTGTCTAAGATAAAATAAAATTAAATCCCAGTTGGATTCAGTGGTGATGATTCCCCTTCTATGATCTGTGGGCCTCCCACCATGGCCCAGTACACAAGGGGCTGAAAATGGTAGATGGCTGAAGAGTAAAAGTCTAGGGTTCTGGGCTACCGCGCGGCTGTCGATCTAACGGTCTGGGTTTCGGGCGGTTTCGCTGGATGTCTATCGTGAATACGCGGAAGAACACCTGAAAAAGTCCTCCGACCAAGGCATTCCGACTTGGCAGATACCCTGAGTGCAGGTTTGCAATAAATGCACTACACTACTCTCTATGATCTGTGAGGTTTCCCTGCTCACCTAGGTCTTTGAATAATCTGCCGGTTTAGCGGAGTGTTCAAAGATCCACGCTAAGAAATTACACATGTAAGAGAAGAGGAATCTTCTCAAAATTGCCTTTTCAGTAATGAATGATGAGAGCAACTATCCTAAACCTGGTTTCAGAGGATAAGTATTATTTAATCAAAATTTTAAATTTAAAAAGATCCATTTTTCTTACAAAATTTCTCGCATATTGCCTCCTGCCGTTGAAACTTTTCAGGATCCTCCACTGTCTTAGTTTTACCCTAACTACAACATATTTCCAGAAAAATTAACTTCCCACAATGAACTGCAAAATTTTTGTTTGTTGTTTTTGTGTTATGTGTGTGTGTGTCAGTTCATTTATGTAAATATGTATACATGGTAGAAAAACTTTTCAACCTGTAAAGAATTAAAGAAATTGTTACGTAAAGAAATGCACAGAAATAGAGCAATTTGTATAAAGCCAAAATTTTTATCTTAGATTTCGAAGCATTTAAATTTATACCGGCTCACATAGAAATCGTCAGTTTGTCATCGATTTATTATTTTATTAATGCTGCTTTTAATTGAGCAATACGAATTTTAATTTCTATTTTATTCTATATTAGCTGATGTACCCGCTCATCACACGGGAATAGAGATTACTTTAACAATTGGTTAAACTAAGCTGCCAAATAGGCAAAAAAGTAAATAAGTAAAATTTCCAATTACCTAAATTTAAAATTAAAGATTAATTTTAGTGTAATTGTTTAAAATATGAAGTTCGAAGAGATGTTGCAAATCAAAGCCATGATATATAAACACATGGAGAGAGAGGTGGAGATTTTCGTTTGATTATTTTGAGAAATCGCAAAATTATTAAATGTTTAATTGGAATTTCGAGTAATTTATTTTTACATATACATAACATGTTATAACTAGCTGCGTATCAGTTCTTCACGACGAAGAAAGTAATGATTTTTTTTTACACATGTATTTTAAATTATTCCAGCTATACGGAAACTGAAAAAAATGCAGAAAACTTTTACTCGAACCTAGCGTTATGGATATTAAAATATGCTGTCATAGCTAGCTCAATTATCACATGATGACCCAAAAGTTATATTGGCAGTGTTAACGATCGGGTGACAATCCTTTCTTCTTTCAATACACATAAATTAGAAAAATGTTTTAGTTAATTAACTAATTTAATTTTTCCTATTCATCCTAAAATAAATTTTTAAGGAGTCGTAATAGCCTGGTGTGCAGAAAGTGAAAGGATTCGTTTTCACATCTGGACTGATCAAAAACCGCTATATGCACATGGCGCAAACGTGAACGATAAATCTGTGGGTCCGCAGCTCCTCTAGCTGTATATAGGCTGGTATACGGACGAGAGTTGCGGATCCGAAAATAACATCCTTTTGGGTGATGCCCTACACTAAAAAAAAATTTTGTGGATTACTAAGAAATCTCTTTGAAACAAAGATGCTATAACTTTTCTTAATATTGCTGCTAAATAAAGTCATGTAAATCAATTGGCAAACATGGCTTTATTTAGTAGTAATACTAAGAAAAGTTATGGCATCATACTAAAAAAATCTGGAGTGCCTCCACTCGACTTTCCGAAGACTTACGATTAGATCATTACCAAGCATTTAAATAAATTTTAATCGATGAATAATTCAAACATATATACCAAATTGAAACTCAATTGAATGCACCATTTAAACGCTAGCACACTTTCAAGACTTTCTCCCCATACACTATAATGTCAAAGAAATCTTTGTCGTAGCCCTGTAGAAAAACTATAAGTCCTATATACACCAAAATCAGTACCGGTCTTGCGACGGTGGTTTATAACATGTATGTCCAATTTGAGCTCAATCGAATGATCCGTTTAGGAGCTATCGTGTTCACTCACTCACACACACACACACACACACACACACACACACACACACACACACACACACACACACACACACACACACACACACACACACACACACGCACACACACACACACACACGCACACGCACGCACGCACACGCACATACACACACACATACATACATACATCTCGTAAAAACAGCATAAATGAATTCAGAAGACCTCAAAACGTGTAAATACATCAAAGTCTCGAAGTCGAATTTTTTCATGATTACAATACTTTCCTTACATTGTGCATGTTCGGAAAGTAACAAGTAATGAAATCATTGCTTCCTAGAGATTTCTTGTTTTTTTTTTTTTTAACAGTGATAAATTGTAGGGGAAAAAAGATTCTCCACGCTCTAGACGATCCCCAAGTCTGGCATAATAGCTATAAATCAGTCCCGTACTGCTAAGCTGTATTCGGCTATTAAAAAAAAAAATCAAATTATTAAGTAGAAAGGCTTAATTTAAAATGCAGACTTTTTCTAAGAAGGAAAGCGTTCCAAATGAGTTAAAAGGTTAACTCTAAAAAATTATACGTCATAATCTAAATAGGTTTGCAAATTTTTGCGATTTTAAATCGTTTGAAATAGCTTCTCGAAATTATTAAACTTCTACTTCTTTTAAGAATATTAAAACGAATAAATTGTTTTCGCCTAAATAAAGCATTGATATAAGGATTAATATATATTAAGCATTTCAGTGGTCCAATTCCAAAGGATTTTTTTTTTTTTTTTTTTTTTTTTTGGATTACATTTGGGAATGGCGCCAGTTATACGTCATACATTTAAAATTGACAAAAATTTGTACTTATGTTTTTTTAACCATTACCGTTGACAAATTAACAGCGCCTCGCTTTTGATTACTACCTCTAACTGCAGATGCGCAAAATGATAGAGAGAAGACGTAGGCGACCTTAAAATTTTGAAAATCCACCCGTTTCCCCAAAAATTCTAAAATTCAGAGCCTTATTATCGCATGGGAAAATCGGGACTTTGTAAAGGGCCCCCAATTTCAAATGTTCTGAAATAGTCTTCTTTTATATCAAATTTTTTTGAAAAATAAAAAAAAAGATTCATGGATGGGGCTCCCAAAATTCATCAATGTCCGGGGCCCCTGTTGGTCATAATCAGGCCCTGCTTAAATTTAGCAATTTAAGTCGCTAAAATTATTAAATATAGATAATTTAAATTGAATTAAATTCATTTAATTCAATTTAAGTCAATGCGCCAGTGGGTCCTAAGCTTGCCCGCAAAACTTGGTATAAGCGCTGAGCATTCAAATAATACAATATATTCACATAAAAACGATCCAAAAGATTTACTTTCAATAAACTTCTGCCGCAAGAATTTATGAAACTTCGAATTTCAGTCAAAATCGAAAATTTTCAGATTTTGGTCTTATAAATCTAAAAGCGCATTCAACTTGCGTCAACTATACATGCATTTTTTTATAAGTGCTAGTACATGTCCTTCAAAGGACTCCTCTTTTGCCTAAGCAACTTGAAGGCGCAAGCTATGGTTAAGCCTTAAAAAGGACAAAAAAAAAAAAAAAAAAAAAAAAAAAGAAAGAAAGAAAGAAAGAAAATGTGTGTTTTTGTGACCTTCAGTGACTTTGCGTCGATAACCTGCCACAGATTTCTCATATATTTCATGAAGTTCTATCGTCTAACATTATAGATGTGAAATAAATATCATGGCAAGTTGTTCCCGCAAAGAGTTTTTGACCACAGCATTTTCTATGTCTGAGAAAAACGCCCACTTTTGTGTGCTGCACGGACTTTTTTACAGGCCCTTAGCCAAAGGGGTGCCAGGTGGAGCTGAGCCCCATCCCCCCTAGAAAATTTCACATAAAAAAAAGTTTAATGCAGATGCTTTGAAAAATTTTTGTATGTAAGGTAAAGTTATCAAAGTTTTATATATCAAAGCTTTATATATACAAAGTTTTTCTTTGTAATACTCTGTCATTTTTGTTTTGTGTTCTCATCTTTCAAATATGATCTTGGCAACTTTAAATCCATTCTGTTTAAGCCAAGGAACTTTTACTTCTTGGAAGCCGTTTGGACTTTTCAGAATTTATTTAATTATAAACTTATGCTATTATTTAATGAAGAGAAATATAGATAAAAATGTTATCATTCAAAAAAATATAGGATGCCACCCCACTTAAGTTAGGGTGCCCCCCCTGAAAAAAAGAGGGTGCCCCCCCTGAATAGAAAATCTGGCTACGGGTCTGCTTTTTTAGTGGGCCATAAAAAATGAACAACTCACTTTGAGACAAAATATTCTGGATTTGCTACATTAATAAGATAAATAACAACAGGGAATTTTTTGGTAAAAATCTCAGATGGCATGAATCCTAGGTGTGTTACTTTCTCAGATTCGTGCTCTTAATTTTTCTTGGAATTTTTTCGCATATGCAGATTATAAATAAAGGTCGTTAAAAACGTTTATTATCTAACAAAGATTAATATAGATATTTCATTTAACAAATTTACTAAACAAGTCCTTTAAATGAAACATTGAAGAATTTTTAATTTTTATTTTTCTCGTACGCTTGAGATAATTTAAATGAAATCTTTATTACCCTACACTCAAGTAGATTATATTCTCTCTCTCTCTCTCTCTCTCTTTTTTAACTGTCATTTTTTTTTTTTTTTTTTTTTTTTGCATTACAACTTCAAAAATGATCGAGTGAAAGCCAAATTTCCTATTTCTCTTTCCTAACTCACCATATAAACTTTTATGAAAAAATGCACGGTTCGAAAAAAATATAAGAAATAATAATAATTATATGTTACACTTTGCACATTTTATGAAGGACAGCGCGTTATAAAAGGTTCAGGTGAATGAGATATATCTGACATTGGACACTTTATTGAAAATATGTACACGGGGTCTTATCGCATGAGCAAATCGGGGCTGTCTCCAGGGCCTCATCTTGAAAAGGGCCCATTAGATATATTATTTTTCGTTCATTATCAAAGCTTTATAAAGAAATTTTTCAGATAAAGAAGTATAGTAAAAAGATAATCACTAATTTTACTATTTTTTGAGCACAAGCGTCACTCTCACTACCTGCTCATTATGAGAGGGGACAAAAAACAAAATATCTCTTTTTCCAATCTTCATCAGACAAAAATCTGGCTCTGGGTGAGTGTCCATGTAAGCCACCGAGAAAAGAACTTTGGTTTCCTAAACGTTGCGTAGATTCCTGAGTATTTTAGGGGGGGAAACAGGTGAGGGAGACCAGTTGGTCAGATTCACCGGACATGTGCTCCTACAATACAAAGTAATTTATCAGGCGGTAGGTAGGCTGTCACGTCGGCAGTTTGTTAATTACCTTGTTCCCCACGCCTTCCATGCGGAAATGGGGGGAAGCAGGTTGTTCTTGTGCATTTTCGAGAGATACAGATCCCATACACTGGAACTTTTTTGAAGTTATCACTAGGCAAACTCCAGGCCGCTCGGAGGGTTAAAAATAAAGTAATAGAACTCTTTAAATATTTAAGGAAGCATAAAAATGTAAATTCCACATTTTTCACAAAAAAAAACTCCTTTAAATAATAATAATAATAATAAAAGAAAGAACGACTAAAATTTTTAAAACTATTACTATGTACAAAAATATATAAATGCACTAATAAAATCCAGTGATGTCACCCCGTTACACCATTTTCTTTCATATCTGAACCTGCCTTTTTTCGTGAATTTTTTATTTGATTTCTTTGGAAAAAAAAACAATTTAAATTTGAAATAAAAGTTAATTACAGCTTTGGGGATTTAAATAAAGGAATGCTAAAAGAAAATATTAATTTTCAAGAATGGGAAAAGATTGAAATTGAGATGCTGGAAATCAGTATTTAATTACTGCTGGGGGAGGGGGGGGCGAGTGGAAAAACGGTGGAATTTTTAGAATTCTGCTGAATACACAGAATGATTTTTTAAAAAATAGTTGAAATCCGCCGATCCTCGGAATAATGGCGTCCATGAAAAACCAAATCACTTTTCTTTTATAGTAGTTTGCACTTAAAAAAAAGTTATAATTATATACAGGGTGTCCAATGCTAACGGTGCCCAATGGCTATTCTCTAAACCATTCGTAAGAGACTACTTATAGTTCCAACTGCAAAAATGCTATTTCTATGCTTGAATCCAAAAATGGAGTGCAATCGCTGCGATGTCCCACATCAGGAGCAGTTAGGATAATACCCAATTTTCCAGAATCATGCAGAAGGTGCAACCTTGCTTCTTTGCCGAAACAACCACAAGCTTCTTTTAATTTCCTGCACTGTAAACAGCGCCAATAGGATTTTATTTCATTAGACTACAGTGAAACCCCGGTTTAACTTTAGGCGTATTTACCGTTTTCCCGCTTATAACGTCATTTTTTATTGGTTCCAAATATCTTCCTATACTTGTAATGTTGAAAAATCCCGTCAATAACGTTAGATTTCTCACATTTAACGTTTTTTCGGCGAGAAAAATGTGATGCGTTTTCTCTAAAACAAGTCACAGTAATTGTGATGGGAAGGAAATAGTTCTTGAGAATGGCGGCAATGCACATTCCTTTTCCTTTATTTGGATAAAAAGAGGGAAAATTACTCTTTATCTTCTGCAACTGTCCGAGCCCCTTCATTCCCATAAAAACGGAGTGTAGCCTTCTAGGAATTCCCTCCCCCCTTACAGGTGTTTGGGGTGTGTCTGGATTAACAAGCTTGAAGAATTGCGGGCTTGAGGCGGGCGATTTTTGATGAGTTGGGTTTAACTGCTGGGGGAATCTCCGGTAGAGCGGGAGACAAGCGTAAAGTTACTTTAAAATTTTGTCATTGCTACCTTCGTGTATTCTGGAGTAGATACAATAGACCATCTTCGGCTTTTCAGAACAGGAAGCCTTTCACGCGATGCAAAAAGGGAGGTTACATGGCGAAAGGGTGGGCAGGCCATTTTCTGCCGTTTCGATGGGAACCAACAGCTATGAGATTTTCTTTCGGAGCTAAAGAGTTAAACTGACCACCCGTGCATACAATTCATGGAAGGGATAATAGACGGCTTTTCTATAGTATCTTTTAAACATCTGTTTATCTGTTGATGATTGTGATGAAAGAGAAGAGTTCTTTTCTTCGTCGTATGATTTTGATGAATATACTATCCTATGATGCAAACGTCGTGACTTCAGAGATTCCGTCGGCGAGTGAAGCGATCCAAGCTGTAAAAATAGTGAAAGCATTCCTTTTAAGTAGTGAGGGTCAAGAAAAAAATCTACAGAAACTCATTTGTATAGAAAATTACATTTGTAATGCAATTAATAAGAACAAAACTCAAAATAAAATAACCGATTTCTTTAAGATATAATTTTGAAAATTAAATTGTGAAGCGTATAGAAAGAAATAAAAGGTATGTAATTTAAATTAGACTTTATTTCAATGTCATTAATTTGTTTTTATACAACGCCGTATTAGCGTTTTCCCGCATATAACGTTACTTCTTTCCGGTCCCTTGAATGACGTTAAATCGAGGTTTCACTGTATTTGTTTCGGAGGTGATTACCGTGTGAACAAATATGATCGTCCTGGATAACATTCTGACTGATATCGTATTAAATTATGATATTTTTTGCATGAAACGTACTCGGGTGGACCAAACACCATTTTACCAGAGAAATGAAGTTTACTTCTTGAAACTTTTAGCAGGAATGAAATTTCCCTTTGCAAAATCCAAGGGAATCCTTCTTTCCTCCACAGGTAATCCGGAGGCTTATCAGTAAAATGATTGATTGGCCTAGAGTGTGGTTGGGATGCTGCAAGAATGGGCATCAAGTAACAAAGAGAAGCCGAAATGACACACTCCCGAGCGGTCAGTGTTTGATAATTACGCCGGCTGATTGGGGGGGGGGCATTGAAACATGCCTTCAAAATTAAATACAGTTACACAATAAAAAACGAATGTGGAGTAATTTAACATTAATGTTTTTTTTATGCGTTCCAGTTATTTGAACTTAAAGAAGGAGGCGCGGCATCAGAGAAACGGAAATCAGTGATCTATGGCACAGTGGTAGTGTACCACGTGAATATACTACGTGTAAAATACTATGACGCAATACTCAAATACAGTCGAGAAAAATTAATATTTATTTTCGAACCACTTTACAAAACTTAAAATTGGTTAGAACGGTGGACTTGTACTGTGGTGTCCCAGGTTCGAAACTCGTGCTGAGTAAGGTTTTTTTTTCCGCTCACTCTTTTTTTAAAATTCATCAATACTGGTAATTAATTCATTTTTTAGTCAAGTAATTAATTTACTTATTTTTTAAATTAATTTATCCAGCATTTATATATTTATTTATTTTTAGTTCCTACTTATTGATTTCTTTTATTAACACTTTGAAGTCGAGCGGTCGATTTTTCAACCAAGCAGTAGAACACCTTAAAGGACGGGCTTGGTTCATATTTCGACCAACTAATGCTTTCTCCATCTGTAATTGTTCACCTGTACTAGACCGGCGGGGAGAGATGTCAACATCCATCCATCAATTCAGTTGCACCCCAGTTCCTGAAAAGGAGCATGTACGCGTAAAGGTAATCCCCTTGTTCAAGAAGCTCGTTTTACTCCGGGGGCGGGAAAGAGTAATCCATCAATGTTTGTTGCACAAATAGCAGCTTCAGCTAAGAGTCACTGAAATGGGGGAAATCATTTTACAGATGCTCTCGTCCTTCTGAAACAGCACGGCCAAAATTTCCCCGCCGGGAAAAGGTTATTTAAATTTTATTTCTACTTGTAAAATCTTTACTTTGGAGTCAGAATTTTACACATTGAAAATAATTCACTTTTAAACATTCGCAAAACTCAATATTTATTAAAAGTACATGTCTTTTTGTCACAATCGTAAGACAGACTTCTTTTCTAATTTTCGCCCGTTCGTGATGCTACAGCAGCAGCTTTATTTCTTTTAATCGTCTGCCATCTGTTGATGGGTTGTCAAATCCTACTATACAGTTACGCTGATGCCCGACTCACTTACTCTCTAACAATTCCGGTCTGACCACTTCAGAAAAAAACTTTTGCCGTCATTAATCCAAACAGATTAAAAAGTTATGGTCTGAAACTAATAAAATTCACACCGTTTGTACGATCAGCTTGAAATTTTTCATAGTCATGTATAAACATAAAGGAAACAATCTGCGCTCTTTTAAAAATGTGAAAATCCTCCCGTTCCCTCACTTTTAAGAGATTTTTCGCTTTTTTCGGAACCATTTTATTTCCGAGAGTCAAAAAAGTGCAACATTTGCGTGACAAAATTAATTTTTTCAGGTGAAAATGACGTCACAATATTGGGATTCAAACTCGTTTAAAATAGTTTTTCTGGGTTACATAGTTTATTTCTTTTCATTAAACCATGGCTCACTGGGATAAGTACAGGCTGTCCGAAAACCAGTTTCTCCTATGGGATTTTGCGTACGAGCAAAGTTTCGCTTTTTCGCCGATTTGGCTCTGTTACCCGACCGAATCACTGCTGCCAGCTCTGACGGAGAAAAAGACCTTGGCAAACTGGCAATACCGAAGCATTTTTTAAATCGGAAATGAATGTCCAAATGTCTCAAAGAGTATTAGCAGATAAGCATATTTCAGCACCACAAGCACGTAAACGACAACATTTTTTTTTTCTCAGCTTGAAAATATTGTTAGCCATTTGTCGATAATTTTAACTTTGATTTGAGCGACATTTTTCTCCGGCAGAGTTGGCAACAGTGATACGGTCGGGTGACAGCGCCAAATCGGCGAAGGAGCGAAACTTTGCCCGTACGCAAACACGGAGCTTTTTGGACAGCCTGTACTTATCCCAGTGAGCCATGATTAAACTAATCGTCTGGTGAAGCAATACTATAAGAGGAGCTGAATACACAAAACGAAATCGTTCGAATGCGAAAAATTTCTGCGCATTTCCAGAAGAGCATGAAATTCGTTTTGTGTGTATAATAAAAATTGAATATGAAGTTATTTATTTTAGGTGGACGAAGATGAAATATTTTGAGTGTAGATATATTTTCGTGAAATTTTTTCCTAGCGCCCGTTGTAATTGCCTCCACAACGAGCTTTCTCTTCTAGCTTAAATATCGGATGTGAAAATCTCGAATAAAAGTATTTAAGCAGTGAAACTTATTTTATAGAATTATATTACGGTTAAAAATCACATATTACATACATCACATATTACATAATCACATCATAACATTGATGAACTTGACGGAGGAAAGCCCATTGTTTAAGGAACTTGGTTAAGAAATTAGACGCACACTTCAACACTTCTTCTAAAGTGATTATTAACAGGCTCATGAAGACTTCGTTTCCGACCATGCATTGCTATGTGATTCTGAACCGTCTTGGTGTATCCTACCCCTCCTAAAAGTCTGTATAACGAATTTCGAATCACCCTGTATATACAAATGTCCCTAAAAAGGTAATGTGCTTTAATTCCTTATCTATTAGAGATAAATGGACACTGTAAATTGAAAAAAAAATGTTCCAGATAAGGTAGGAAAAAAGACTATGTTAGGAAAAATTCGTCTCGTTAACTTTCAAAAGGTAATACTTTTAAAATTTGTATAAGATCCCCATACAAAAAAAAAAAAAAAAAAAAAAAATCCAGATAGTAAAATGCACCCCATTCTCTAATGAGGTGATTTACAAAATTTGAGAATTATATCCTAAAACGTTTCAGAGATACGAAGATACTATATGATGACATAAAACAATTTTCATTGGCTCTCAAAGAGAGAAAAATTCCCTCGAATGATCACGTTACCGGAATCGTACATAAATTACGAAAGAAAATATTTTTTTTTCACAGTAGCAATGACTGTTTACATTCAAATTCAAGTATAATCCCTGACCATCTTTGTTTAAAAATATCTCTGAGACGTTTTATGATGATCGACTGAAATTTTTGTACATCCCCTCCTTAGTGTAAGGGGCACATTTTACTAACTGAGAATTTTTTTTTGTGCGTCGGCCGTATATAAATTCAAAAAGTGTAACTTTTCAGAAATTAACGAGATGAGATTTTTCTTACCCTAGTCTTTTTTCCTACCTTATTTTTAACATTTTTTCAATTTACATTGAACCTTTATCTCCAATAGATATAGAATTAAAGTTTTTACTACCTTTTTGGAACAACCTGTATTCATTCCCGCCAGTTAAAAGATAAGGGGGCAGTTTACTTTTTCAGATTTTTTTTTTTTTAAATATAATACAAATGATGAACTGAATGCATTTCAATGTTCAACACTAAAAGTAGATTTTGAAAAAATAAATCTTTTTAAACTGCACATTTAAGTAAAATTTTTTAAAAGGTGTTTAAAAAACTGATTTTTTGAAATCCCCACTACTTTATTAAAAATAAAGATTTTTGTCCATAAAAAAAAAAAAAAAAAAAAAAAAAGATTTTCAAATATATTTTACACAAGACTGTGGATGGATTTTTAGATACATCTAATACAGTTATTCTACTGATATATTATAGTGTAAAACAATAAAATGTAACATATCTTCAAATGATATTTGTAAAAGAAAAAAAAAACTGAAGGCTAATTCCACAAGCATAGATTTATCAGGTACATATTATAGAACATGTACAAAAAATTTTTAAATCTTTATCACAAATACAAAAAAAAAAAGCCTTAGCATTTTTAAAACATGAAATTGAAGAAAATATTGACATGTAGAAAAAGACATCTAAAGAGTTTGTTTGCCAATGAAATTGAGCTGAGTGTATGGACGAAAGTTGCAATATCTCGTGATGTTATTGGCGAATGATTAAAAATGAGCTATAAAAATTTTCATAATTTAACTGGCTTTCATTGAATACTTAAAAAAGAAAATTGAATTTTTGACCAAATTTGGGGATAAACTGCCCCCTTAAGGCGATTCTTCTGACGGAGCGGAAGTCCATCATTCCGATCGCGACATCTGGTGGCAAAAAATATTCATGGTGAGTAGGAGGGTCCGAACTGTCATAGCTGACAGTGGGGGGGGGGTCTCTGCAAACGCGTGTGGGTTTCCACTTTTCCGGGAAGAAATGTTATCGCTAATTGTGCTCAAGCAGGGTTGTCGGGGAATGAGCGGAGGAAGGAGGAAGAATATAAATAATCGCTGGCTGAGAAGTAAAAATGAAAGAACTGATATTTTCCTAAACTGTGGGCAATTGCATGAGAATTAGAATGCATAGAAAATGGCAGCACTTTATGTTCTTTCTTCAAATTTTAAATTGACTTTCTAAAATTTTTTATCGATTGATTTTTTCCATTCTTGTGGTCTCTGTTCCATTCACCAGCCTACCCACTTGCACGTTGAAAAACCCAAATCCGAATCCATCAAATCAATTAAAAAAACAAAAAAAAAATACGTTATGGCTGATTGTGGTCAAGCAAGATTGCTTGGAGGAAGTATGAGAAAAGGAGAATGATGCAGTTGAAAATATTCCAGCGCCAGAATGATTTTTTCCCAAAATGCCAGGAAAAATGTTTACGCCAGAATTAAGAGATATTCTAACGATCAGTGTTTGTTCTATTTATTCTGACTGTTCTATTTATTCTTATTCTTCTACTCTGACTTTAAAGAGATTTCCTCCATAACCGAGGTTTTTATCAGATGAGAAAAACGATTCTAAGAATTAAAAAAAAAAAAAAAAGACAAATGTAATCCTAACTAATATTATAAATGCGAAAGTTTGTTTGTTTGTTTGTTTATGACGCTGAAACGCCTAAACCGCTGAATCGATTAGGATGCATTTTGGTTTAGATATAGATGGGACCCTGGAGATGGTTATAGGCTACTTAGAATTTTAGATTTTTAATTACTTTTTTAATTATTAATTAAAAACCGTTTTTACGTTGCCATGCTTGGCGAGTTTCGCCCGTATTAATCAAATGATTCACGTTTTGAGCTAACAAGAATGCTATTGCTTCAATAAAGAAGCGCGTGCGTGCATCTGAAAAAACATTAAATTCCACGGAAATTATGCCAGTTTTATGCCAAATCTATCTGTCAATAATAATAAAAATGAATGTTCTCCAGAGAAATCTTCAGAAAGCAGAGCTTTGAAAATTTGAGCATACAAGCCCATGACTGTGCACCTGAGGCTCAGAATGTTGAAATTTTAAATACTTTTCTAATTATTAATTAAAAACCGTTTTATCGCCCGCACAAAATGATTTATGCTTTTGAAATAAAGCTGAAATTCTATTTTCAGATAAACATGCATTTGAAAAACATGAAATAGTATGGAAATTATGTTGATTTTACGCCAAATTAAAAAGCATTAGAAATAAAAGTCCAAATGTGTTTCTTAAACTTCATAAATTTCCAAATCCTACCAATAATATAAAAACTCGGCTGTTCGAGCCTCGTCAGGGGGAGATCCCCCTGAACCCCCCTGATTTTTTAGTTTCATAATTGCCATATTAAAACTATATTAATTGACTTGTCATTTTATCGCTCATCTTTCGCGTATTTCGCCTGGTAAACCTATGTTGACATTTTTATGAGTGTAACCTATTTATAGAAAAATACATGTGGGGCATATTCTACAGCTTACGAAATAGTGTAACAATATCGATACTAAAGATTAGTTTAACCTCGATATTAAAGCTGTTGTGAACTAATAGTATTTAAATACATGTAAAATTATGTCGCTTTTTTATGTAGCTTTATTATGTCGCATTTTTGGGACACATTTTTCAATAAGGGTATTGAGAGATAAAATGACAGTCATTAAAAAATCTGTACGTTTGTGTGTTTAGATGTTTTTGACTGAATCACACACAAATTGCTGAACGGATTTGGAAAAATTCGTAATGAGGATAGCTTATGCCCTGGATAACATACAGGCAACCTTTCAAGCATATAGCATAAATAATTCTTTTACAAAAACATTCAAAATATTTCTAACGTATTGCGCTCTATGGAAATTTTATAGCTACTAAACCGATTCTAAAACTTAGTCACACTATTCCTGAGTATTATTGTTTATTTGTATGTGGATTAAGACCAATTGACTGCATTAGGGTCCTAGGCCTATATGGGGAATTCCTGTATGGGGAACTTTCTAAGGGATCCTAGCCCGTATTTACGCATTGTTTTGGAGAAAACCGCGAAAACCTGCGAGCGGCTAGGTCGACAGGCTCGACCAGGGGTTGAACCTGGCACCTCCAGCCTTCCAGTTTTGAGAGTAGAACTTCTTAGACACTGGTGGGACCCTGAGTGTTATAGGCTACCTTTTATGCATATATCACAAATAGTTCTTTTACAGGGATACTCAAAATAATTCTAATACATTACGCTCTCTGGGTATCTCTGTAACTATAGAACCGATTCTAAAACTTTTTCGCTATTAGAAAGCTGCACTATTCCTGATTAACGTAGGCTAAAATTGATGCTATAGCATAAATATTTCTTTCACAAGAACAACAAAAACAGTTAGCAAATACTGTCGTAACTGTATTCGCCAAATGCCTGAAAAAAAATCTAAATTTAGTAACTCTGCTTACTCTCTTATTTTAAATGAAGTATACTACGATGCATTATACTTCATATAAAATAAGTAAAAAGCAAATAATATTTAAATGCAGTTTCTTTTATCGCAAACATTTGTGTTATTCACACATGCTTCATTTCTTTTGGGACCTCACTCTAAAGCCGACGCGGACGAAGTCGCGGGTAGCAGATAGTCAAAAATAATTTTGAAAGCAAACAAAGACAATTTTTGTATCCCCAATAATAATAACGCATTTTAATATTATATGTTCAAAACAATTAAATATTGGCATTTTCTTAACATTTGTTACATCTTTAAACAGTTTTGGATCTCTTTCTTTTTCTTCTGCTTTTTAAAAATTAACTAACCTAATTTTAAAAAAAAAAAGCTTCAAATTTAACAAACTATTGTTTTAAATATAATTTGAAAAGTAATATATTTTAAAATTATTTTCGGAAACAAAATTTTAATTTAAAAGGCAATTTAAAATCCCGCTGTGTGTGATTTTGTTTTCGAACTTTTTTTTTTTTTTTTTTGGAAAATGGGTGAGACTTCGTGCAGCTGACACTAAGGTCATAACATTCAACCGGAAAAACTTGTGGTCGAATATTTCAAATAGATTTTCGAATATTGCCACTCCGGGTATGTTACACCCTTCACGAGTACTTCTACTCTCGTAATGGTTGTCCTCGCATAATAGTCGCGTCGCACCTCCGTTTTGATGCAGAAAAAATAGTTTTAGAGTTGCAATATTATGCAGTAGATTTTTCCCGCATAATAGCCAGACATAGACTTTCACCAGGAAAAATTGGTAAAAAAAAGTGCGACTATTACGCGAGTAAACATGGTTGCTATTCTGAGAGAGGCTCTAGTCCTGAGTATATAAATACGTTTTCATATTGTTCTTCGAGTAGTATTTATAAATATATGGTCACAATTGTTTTTTAAATTTTTTTTTACCCCTCGGGTATCGATTTTATGGGGGAAAAACAAAACACAAAACAAAACGAAAACATCCTTGAGTATGAGATTGATACCCTTCTTGAGTAATAAGTGTGATTTTTTCTTCTGTGACATTTCTTCTGATCTCCAGCTCTGAATCATGTAATTTTGGTACATAATTTTTAAAAAATTATCATGTCAAGCACTTTAAACTTTTTATAATGTCATTTTACAAGGTGCATTACATCCCCCCCCTCCCAATATATATAAGATGAACCTATACTGGTTGCGAAACATTTAGTAAAAAATCCTCGAATATCGAAAATTTTGCAGAATGTGTCACATTTAATCATTTTGAAATGTGGTTGTGGAATTTCATGTTTAAATTTTTTTTTTTGAATATTTTATAAATGGATCCGTTTGCTTCATTTTTTCAGTGTGTAGCTTTTAAAGAATCCTCCTGTACAAGGCACAATTCATTCATTTTAATTTGTTTACCAAGACCGTGTAGCAGATTTAATCAATGTTTTATTTTATGTATTAAGCTGCTATATTTTTAAGCTCACGTTACACAAATTTTTAAGTAGTTTAGATATTTTAAATATACAGTTATTGTATATGGTACCTCGTATGGTATTGTATATGGCTCCTTGTACAAGAAGTAATTTTACAGTCAGAATGTTAGGACATCGAAAAATGAAATTTTGGCAAAACGGGGGAAGTTAGTATTTAAGTTAGGCAAAACGGGGGAAAAGAATTAGTGCCGTTTTATTTTGCATTTAGCCAAATCTTTGTAAAAAGAGTACTTCGCTGAGTAAGAGATGAGCAGTCGATTCGAATTTTTTTAATATTCCAAAAAGCTTTAAAATAATTAATTTTGATTATAGAATACAGTACTTCACAAAGCGCTGTAATTCAATACCTGATTGTTTAAACTTGAATTTATTCAAAATAAATTATCTCTTATATACATATATACATAAATATGTACTTATACAGGGGATGATACAATTCCCTCCCGTGTTTGTAAGGCTTATAAAAACTTGATTTTGTGTGTGTGTGTGTGATATTTTGAATTCTACATGTAATTGTCACATAAAATTACATGTAGAATTCAAAATATCAAACACACATTTAGTCTCTTTTTATTGTCCAAAGAGTAAAAAAAATTATTTAGCAGTTACTTTAAAAAGTAACTGCTAAGTAACTTTACTTTAAAAAGTAATTAGCCTTTTAGACCTGTGTTTATGGTTTAATATTTTCTACCGCTGTACATAAATTTTAAATTTTGGAGAAGTCATCCACATATTTATTTTTGAATTGCTTACAGGGAATAATGTTGGCGCGCACAATATGTAACCCATACTGTAATGACCAACGCGTTCGGCCGCGGTAGAGTTATGCCTCACGGCAAGTGCCCGCCATTAGGAAAAAAATATTTTTAAATAATTATGATTAAATCCAAGTATTTTAGGAAATAAGTCTTAAAGTTTAACATTTCTCTCTTTAATTTCATTAATTTTCTTTTCAATTACCCCCTTAAACACTATTAGTTGAAAGTTAAAGAGAATTTGTATTTATTTATTTATTTTGACATGGCGATTTCAAATATTACGTGAAGACATCACTGTATCCCTTTCGAAACTTGGTCTATATTTTTATCTAGATAACGTCTAAGCCAAGTGTAGTGTAGTATAGTGTAATTAAGGCATCTTTTAATTTTCAAGTACAGTAAAGCATATTTATACGTATTTCAAGGGACAGATCTGAAACGACTTATAAGTGAAACATTAATAAACAACTTTGATTATTTGTAGTTTAACGCTGCTAATGCAAATTTATGTGAATATAATAAATGTATGTTTTTTTAAGGTACTAGTAAATTACTTCATATTACTTTTTACTTGAAAACAATATCTAAATTAAAAAATAAATCAAAATAAAAGTGAAACAAATCCTACCTTTATTGGACAATATGTAATCATAAATTTAGTATTAATCTAATATACATTGAATACCATGAAGTGATTTTTGTTTAAAAAGTCATTGAATTTAATAAACTACCTATAGTTGCCTGATGTGCCGATTGTCTTTAATTATTAGTTACAGTATTTCGGATTCAACTAAGTTCATGAAATGTTTTTTTCCCTCGCGGTCTGATAGACAAAGTGAGTTTTAAACTTTCCTTTCTTCAACTTAAATATTTGTAGTTAATTACATTAAAAATTTATTATTATAATGTGGTAGTGATTCAAAGTCATTAAGATTTTTTGCTATCAAGCAGTAGATGAATCTGTAGAGCATTGAAAAGAACACCTCT
This sequence comes from Cheiracanthium punctorium, assembly GCA_038373885.1. Lineage (NCBI taxonomy): Eukaryota > Metazoa > Arthropoda > Arachnida > Araneae > Cheiracanthiidae > Cheiracanthium > Cheiracanthium punctorium. The sequence goes on along the minus strand of JAWZYV010002486.1, from coordinate 6,578 downwards.
TATTATTTACATTTGATTCAGTCATGTGATAGAGAGGTCATTGCTATAAACATTTTTTGGTTTATCTGTGTTGGTTTCATTTATTAAACAGATACTTAAGATACATATATACTGGAATAATGAAATCTACTTTAAAATCTTTACTGAAATCTATTGAATTTGACTTCAAAGCTTAGGATCGGGCTATTTGCTTGTCGGAATGTCATTCAGCAAAGGAACTACGTTTCAAAGTACTTGCCGAACCCCACCACGGCTATCTCGGACAATAGTAGGTATAAGGTAGTTGTGACCCCACCCAATTACTTGCAAAAAGAACCCCCCTACAGCTTTTTGCCGTAGAGTAGCGATCCATCATCCGCCCCCCCGCCAAATAGCGGAGTACGTTGCGGTCATTAGGAAAGATAGCTTTTGTAGAAATGTAGACTCCAAATTTCGTCGTAATTACTAATTTATTTATCATTATAACTATTATATCTTTCATTGAAAAAACAGAAAACATTCTGAGCAATGGCAGCTACTTTTTAAAATTCGTGTATCATAATTAGCAACCATTTTATGGCTGTTCAAACACAAAATTAGTGTTTTTTCAAACTTTATTTGAATATTAAAAATATTATCAAAACTAATATCAAAATTTTAGAAAGTGCATTCAAAACATCTTCTTACTAGCTAGATAGTAGAAAAAAAATCGAGACTGCATGTTAATAACTATCGATGTTATGTCACAAATAGATTTTCTCATAGGATTACATGGGACTTCGCAGCTTCGTCTTTGCCCTCGGAGAATCACCTTAAGCTATACAAGTGCGAAAAAATACACGCTTAAACCAAACGAGCGAAATTCGATCAGTCAGAGTGGAAAGTGAGCCAGTTTTCAAAAGTGAGCTTCTCTTTTAGGAACGTTTTTCGATTACAAGAGCGGAGCGGAATATAATAATAAGCGAGGGGAGAATTTCTCGGGAAAAAACAGGGAGGGAGAAAAGGCGTTTTCAGAAAAAAGACTACTTGAAGAGCACTTTTGCGGAAAAAACGGTAAGTTACCATGGAGACGGGTCGCTCCGCAATGTATCGTTTTTTTCGCTCTTTGGGTTTAAGCGTGTAGTTCCAACATATTTTGATTTAGAGTAAAATTACGAAAAAAAAAATTTCAATTTTTTGCAACGAAAGAACTTACCGTTTTATTTCTTAAAAAAAAAAAAGAAGAAGAAAAAGAAGTATGAAGATCACATTGAAATTGATTAGCTTTTAAGATATCACAACTTTTCCTTGCTTCAACAAAGGATATTGTGTTTCTTTCCATTGTCACCGAGGAGAATTTTTCTCGGATAATAAAAGAACTACAAGAAGTCTAGTCTCCTTCCGTTGTTTGACTTCACAAAATTCACACGTTTTGGGATATCAAGTTTTATATAAATAGGGGGATAACATGATTCTTTCAACTGCAAAAGGAGCGTTTCACAACAAGAGGAATATCTTTAAGATGTTTGAATTTTATACGCAGTTTTTGAGATGCAAGAATGATTTTTTACTTCTTTGTACGAAGCAAAAGAAGTATTGTAAGCGCGAAAAGATTTCGTATTCAGATTTTGGTGGAAAAATCGATTTTGATCATTCCTAAATTTGTTTTGGGAAATTGGTATGTGACGTCTCGACGTATACTGGGCGTTCAATAACTATATTGGTACAAAATTTAACCCATTTATGTCTAGTGTCCCTTTTTTAGGACGGCATTTTCGCTATCAGTCGAAAAGGTTATTTATTTATCCTAGCTTTTATTCACGAGTATTGGAGCTCAACTCCACAAAATATTTTAACGTGACCCAGTAGGATGTTGGCATTTCAATTAATATACATAATGAGTTTAAAAGAAATCATCCCTTGTTCAAGAAATTGGCGTCATAATGACATTGCTGGTATTCGCCGAAATCGAAGAAAGTCGCACTAATATCTGGTTCCAAATGGGTTAAAGGGAGGTAGGGCACATAATAAGGAATAATAATCACATGGCAATGTGGGATTGAAAACGTCGTCGTCATGTAGCTGTTAATCATCTCTTTGGGACAAGTGCTGAAATAATAGGGAACTTTCTGACCATTGTTTGCCAAAAATTAATGTAACTTCCGCAAGAACCACGTGACTAAAATTGACAGTTTAAAAATTTTATTTGATTTAATCTGAAATTTTTAGAGACAATCCTATTGTTTATGAAACTTGGTTAAGAAATTAGACGAACGCTTCAACACTTTTCCCAATATCATTATTAACCAGTAAGTAAAAACTGCGTTTTTGACCTCACATTGCTGTATGATTCTGATTCCTTATTATGTGCCCTACCTCTCCTCAAATTTTGAACCAATAGTTATGGGACACCCTTTATATGTTATTTATGCACGTACTTACTGCTCGCCCAAAGATAAAAGATCGGCTTTGGCGAGCTGAAAAAAAAAAAAGAGAAGGGTGCTGCGATATTTTTCACAGGGAAGATGGGCTCAGATGTGCAAGGACTCTTAAAATTCTATACGGTAGTAGTGTTTTTAGAGTCATTTGGACTTTCATTTCCGATTTACAAAATACTTCCATATTGCCAGTTGGCCAAAAGTCTCTAAATTGGCAGCCCTGTTTGCACATACTAGAGAGAGAATTTCTTGAACACCTGAACCCATCTCCCCATTTGAAAAAAATCGCAGCATCCACTTTTTGGCAGAGCGCCAAAGCCGACCTTATATCTTTGGGTGAGCAGTACGCACGTACAATCTATTTTGAACGACCGTGAGCGGGGACCATCGTGATTCTACTGGGCTTGCTTGTGCACTCCGAAAGAGGCCTACGGATGTTCCTTCATTGGTTAGATTCAGCCGTTAGATGACGCATCTAAGTGCTGGAACCAATAACTGAGCATCCGTAAGCCTTTTTGGATCGGAGTGCACAAGCAGGCCCGGTAGAATAACGATGGCCCCGCCGTGAGTCCAGTTTGACTAGTTTTTGAGCCTGTTCGTATGTTTAAAACTTGCATAAATCAAAAACAATTGATCACAGAATTTTGAAATTTTGTATTTAGAACTGTTGTGACATCTACTCATGCATCTCTGTTTTTATAGCAATCGATTTTCTAGTTAATTGACAGGGTTTAATGATTTCGGTTCGTGTATCTGTCCGTGCTCTAACTCTCGTAAAAATGGATCGATTACCACTAAATTTATAAATGTTATTCCCATGTACTGTATCATGCACCCTATTGAATATGGTGTATCCAGAATTTATTGTTTATCTACAGGAGCGCTCAAAATATTTCCAATACATTGCGCTCTATGGGCAGTCATTCTTTGAAGTGTATTTTAGAGATATTTGGCTATTTGAAATGAAACAAAATTGATACATGTTATTAAGGATTAAAAGATAAAGCTCTCCATTGAAAATAGAGTATGTATCATAAATAGTTCTTCAGCAGGCGCACTAAAAAAAAATCCAATAAATGACGTTCAATGACAGTCTTAAGAGAAGCATCCATTTAAAGCACAATGCTATCCTACTACATGATATTAGTTAACCCATTTATGCCTAGCGTCCCTTTTTTGGGACGGCATTTTCGCTATTAGTCGAAAACGTTATTTATTTTTCCCAGCCTTTATTCATGAGTATTGAGCCTCAACTCCGCACAATATTTTAACATGACCCAGTAGGATGTTGATATTTCGATTTTTATGCAAAATGATTTTAAAATAAATCAGTCCTTGTTCAAGAAGTTGACATCAGAAATTTATCTATTATTTCTGTTATTAGTAAAAATCGAAGAAAGTCGCAAAAATATCCAGGCACAAATGGTTAATTACCCGGCGCCAATCATATGCCTTCGCTAAAAATTGCGCCAAAAGTCGTCAATATTGGCGACTTTTGCGATACATCGCCAAATATGGTGAGAAAAACATCTTTCGAAAAATGAGCCCAGCTTGGCGATATTTTCATTATTTGGCGTAAAAAAAAGAAAAAAGAAAAAACACCTAATGTGGTGATATTAAGGTATGATGATTTCAATGAAAATCTTGAAAATTCATTACCCGAGCTCTAATTAACCGATTTAGTGTGTTGTGCTATGTAAGGCAAAGATGCGTTATGGCCATCAGTTAACGGTATGTGAGTGCCTGCTCGTGCGAGCGCTAGTGTGTTGGAAAGTGTTTTATAATCGATGCGTTTGGCAGGATTTGTCTTTCTTGTTCAACCAGTAACCAATCACTAGAACCATATCGACCGCTGGTGATTCAAACAATCTTATTTAAAAAGAGTACTATTGTTTCAAAAAACCGAAATTTTCCAAAGAATTTCTCCTGCCTAATCCTGGAAAAGGGGAGATATGTTCCACGATGAAATATGTTCGATTTGAAGCAAACTAAAGTTTGAATGGACAACGACATTTATATTGCTTCGGTTGTAATTTCTGCAATGTTTCAAACTCATATCGCGATTTTATTTTTGCGAAATAAATATTTTATTTTATTTTCAGGCGGGGGGGGGCGGGGTGACGGTGTTGTATCGTTTCAGATATTTGTAATATCCTTTCCCGAGTTTAATAAAACAGAAATACCATGGTTTAATAGTTTTCTTGAAAAAATATATACGTATACAGGGTGGTTAAAGTCCCACTTTAAAATGATCAGAAACGGAAAACTACTGGACCAAATGTTATCAAAATTGTAATCGTGTAAAGGAGGTCATAGGAATTTATTACCCGCGGAAAAAAGCTCAAAAAATTCACCACCAGGGGGGGGGGATGGAACTGTATTCGACATTGGTAAACGAAATAAGACATGAAGATGTCGGTTTAAAATGCTCGTAATCATTTTTGAAACGTGTTACAAAGCACGTTCAATGTGGCGTCCACCATTGTCCGAAAGCAATTTGAATCGTATTATGGCATTATCAATAGCAGCTCTTAGCATATCAAGGGGAGTGTTGCGGATATGTCGGTGTATCGCACCTTTGAATTCCGCCAAATTGTTTAGATTATCACCATTAATAATGTGACCAGTCGTCCTGTGCTTATGGCGGGACAGTTCTGATTTTCACCTATATGTCCTGCTGTCCCCACAGAACCCTAAAATGTCCCGCTTTTCCATTCCTGTCCCGCAAAGTCCTGCTTTACGAAAAAATCCTAACTAATATTATAAATGCGAAAGTGAGTTTGTTTGTTTATGACGCTTTCACGACTAAATCGCTGAATCGATTAGGATGCATTTGGGTTTAGATATAGATGGGACCCTGGAGATGGTTATAGGCTACTTAGAATTTTAGTTTTTTAATTACTTTTATAATTATTAATTAAAAACCGTTTTTACGTTGCCATGTTTGGCGAGTTTCGCCCGTATTAAATGATTCATGTTTTGAGCTAACAAGAATGCTATTACTTCAATAAACAAGCGCGTGCATCTGAAAAGCATTAAGTACCATGGAAATTAAGCCAGTTTTATGCCAAATCTATCTATCTGTAATAATAAAAATGAATGTTCTCAAGACAAATCTACAGAAAGCAGAGCTTCGAAAATTTGAGCTTGACTGAGCCCATAACTTCGGTAAAGTGCACCTGAGGCTCAGAATTTTGAAATTTTAACTACTTTTCTAACTATTAATTAAAAGCCGTTTTATCGCCCGCACAAAATGATTTATGCTTTTGAAATAAAGCGAAAAACAGTTTGGCGGGAATGACCGCCGGGATAATACGTAAGTACCAAGAAAAGTCCAGAGGTGTTTCTTAAAGTTCATAAATTTCCAAATCCTACCAATAATTTAAATGTGTACGTTTGTGTGTTTGGATGTTTTTGACTGAATCACACAAAAATGGTTGAACGGATTTGGAAAAATTTGTAATGAAAATAGCTTATGCCCTGGATTAACATACAGGCAGCCTTTCAAGCATATAGCATAAATAATTGTTTTACAAAGACACTCAAAATAATTCTAATGCATTGCGCTCTACTTTTTTCACTGATTGAAAGTTTTATTATTCCTGAGTATTACTGTTTGTTTGTTTTTGGATTAAGACCGATTGACTGCACTAGGGTCCTAGGCCTATATGAGGAATTCCTCTGTGAGGGACTTTCTAAGGGATCCTAGCCCGTATTTACGCGAGGTTTTTTAGAAAACCACGGAAAACTGGGAGCGGCTAGGTCGACAGGCGCGACCGGGGTTTGAACCTCGCACCTCCCGCCTTGCAGTTTTGAGAGCAGAACTTTTTAGACACTGGTGGCATCCTAATTGTTATAGGCTACCTTTAATGCATGTATCACAGATAGTTCTCTTACAGGGATGCTAATAAGAATTACATTACGCTCTATGTGCATCTCTGTAAGTACTGAACCAATTCCTAAACGTTTTTCCTGATAGTAAGCTACAGTATTCTTGAGTATTATAGGCTAAAATACATGCATGTAGCGTAAATAGTTCCTTTACAGGAACACTCAAAATAATTATAATACATTACGCTCTCTGGGTATCTCTGTAACAACAGAACCGATTCTAAAACTTTTTCACTAATAGAAAGCTGCTCTATTCCTGATTAACATAGACAAAAATTCATGCATATAACA
>JAWZYV010002485.1:0-15516 GCA_038373885.1 Cheiracanthium punctorium | reverse complement strand
TTTTTTGTATAAAGTACATAAATATATATTTTATAGTATTTTTGTACATTTTTATATAGTTTTTTAAGCTTTATTAATAACCATCATCCATCGCCATCTTCTCCATCCAAAAATTCTTATTCAGACATACAAAATTACTTAGCACATACAGGATATATTAATGATTTTAAAAATCTCCCAGGATATTTATATTTTAGAGCTATTTTATATAGATATTTTATTAGCCTTAAATCTATTGGTACTTAAATATGCCATTTTCAAAAATCGTTAACTGCTTTCCACGTCTTGAATGAATAAATTGAACTGCCATTTCTAACTTCTCGGTATGGAATGGAATGACAGTTCTGGAAACAAGACGTTTTATCCTTTTTACAAACAAGAGCACAGTTTAGGCTACATGAATTCTGACTGGTCAAGATAATAAATACCTAGATAAGAATCTTTGAAAGGGGCCATAAAGCCATAAAACCTTTCTTTTTCCTCTCTCCCAACCGACTTCCAGGAAATTTTCCCATATTCGACTAATACTGTGTAATAGAGGTCGGTTGAAAGGCATAAGCCCTTAAGAGTTGTAATAGTCATAGTTTCCATTCTGAGCAAGTGTTCAAAGTTTTTTATTCTAGAACTTTCAAATTTTATGTGCCATAAAAATATTTTGTTAGCACGATTTTACAAAACTAGTACAATTTTCAGACTGAGGTCGATATAATAGATTTTTTAGCTTAAAACACTGGCAGATGTTCACTCTGTTACTGACATTAAATATAAAATGAAGAAAAATTAAAAATTTTAGCTAAATGTGTGTGTGATTATGGAAACGCAACACTAGGGCGATCTGCCAAGGGGGGGGTGTCTTGGTACAAGGACTTTCTAAGGGGTTCTAACGCGTATTCACGTTACATCTGTAGAAAACTACCAAAACTCCAGACCGTTAGATCGACAGCCGCGCGATGGGTCCCGAACCCGGGACCTTCACACATCGGCCATCTACCATTTTCAGTGGCATAAACACTGTGCCATAATAAACATTGTAGTTTTGTTATTGATTGTCCAATATGTAATAAAAATAATAACTGTCCTATAACATTGAAATAATAAATGCAATTGCTCGATGAATTAATTATGTAAATGTCCACTCTGGTATCAGACAGTACAATTTAGTTTAAATAAAATGAAGAAAGATCAGCAATCTTTTTAGTTGAAAGTGCCACAGTATGCATATAGTGATATAGAAAATTCTCATCGTTCAGTTCAGGCGCGTAGCCAGGAAAATTTTTCGGGGGGGGGGGGGGATGTGAACTTATATGTGTATAAATAGACGGAATTTATCACTAATCCAAAAATTTCGGGGGGGGATATATCCCGATATCCCCCGCCCCCCCTGGCTACGCCCCTGGTTCAGTTAATTGGAAGGCGCCCGTTAAAAATGATGAATGTATATAACAAATACTCAATTAAATACTCACGGAATATTTATTAACAAGGTATATTGTGCTTTAAAGAAATTATCGTAACAAATCTTCTGCTAAACACGTTACTTATTTAAATTTCCCATGGTTCAGCAGAAGAACATAGTTTATGTATTTTAATCACATGAAAAATGTCAAACTATGTTATCTGAAGGAACTATTTAAGCATTGCTCAAGTTGCAAATTTACTTTCAATATGACGTTAATTATCTGAAAGTTTATAAATCTTACGTGATTCTTTAATGACGACAAGGTCAATTCAATTAGCATACTTGAATAGTACACCCGCCTTTTTTTTTTTTTTTTTCTAAAGGAATAATATATTAAAACGATTTTGAAAAAAAAGAAAAATCTTTACATGGAACAATTACGGAGGAACGTAATCATACGCTAAGAAGAGTGATTATTATTTTACAAAGATTAGGTTAATCTACACCTTAACACTAGGTTTTACACATCCATTCTTATCAATATATGAAAAACAAAACCGACACTGAAAACATCTGTTTTCAATTTCATTGAGAACGCGTGATATGATTTAGTAACTTTTTTTTTTAATCGAAAAATGATTGAAAACACTCTCAATAGGCACATGGATAGAGTTAAATAAATAAATAATGAAAATAGATGTAAATGTAGCAAAATATTCACTTATTTCTATCCAAATCTTATAAATAAAAATGAAATTCTGTTTGTTTGTTTGTTTGTTTGTTTGTTTGTGGATTTGATTCGTATACAAATCCACAAAAATGGACCTATCGGCCTGAAATTTAGCACAGATATTTAAAATAATATAGAATAAATCACAGTCCACTTTAAAACTTTGAAAGTCCACCCGTTCCCGGAATTTAAGAGATTTTTTATGCTCTTCACGCAAAAATCTTTCCGTAATTGTAACCCATGTAGTGAAAAAAGTGTGAAATAAGGATCGTGGTTGCCATGTGTGGCGATTTTGCCGATTAAAATGCCGTTCGTATACAAATCCACAAAAATGGACCTATCGGCCTGAAATTTAGCACAGATATGGAAAATAATATAGAATAAATCGTAGTCCACTTTAAAACTTTGATAGTCCACCTGTTCCCGGAATTTAAGAGATTTTTTATGCTCTTCACGCAAAAATCTTTCCGTAATTGTAACCCCTGTAGTGAAAAAAATGTGAAATAAGGATCGTGGTTGCCATGTGTGGCGATTTTGCCGAATAAAATGTCGTTCGTATACAAATCCACAAAAATGAACCTATCGGCCTGAAATTTAACACAGATATGTAAAATAATATAGAATAAATCGTAGTCCACTTTAAAACTTTGAAAGTCCACCCGTTCCCGGAATTTAAGAGATTTTTTATGCTCCTACGCAAAAAGCTTTCCGTAATTGTAACCCCTGTAGTGAAAAAAGTGTGAAATAAGGATCGTGGTTGCCATGTGTGGCGATTTTGCCGAATAAAATGTTTTAAATTCTCAAAGTAAAAATAAAAGAATAATAATGATTTTTTTTTGTTAGTTTATATTCGTAAGGTTATTTTTTTTAAATTATAATATCGTGTGCATGGGAAATCAGAGCAGGAATGTAATGCTTTACACGCAAAACAATAAGAATTGAAGATTTCCGAGGCTAATGTGTAATTTTTTTTAGTTTGGCGAAAAAATAAAATGGCTGAAATATGGATTTTGAGTAAGTGAGTTCTAGCGGTTCGCACAGTTTTCGGCTTTGCGCAATTTATTCAGAGCTTAAGGAAATAGATTTTTGAAAACAAGTGCAAAGGTTTTATTAGAATACAGCGTTAAATTTTAATGATCCGTGAAGAAATAATGCAGTTATTAAGGGATTTCAAGCCAGCTAACTTCAGAATTCTCGCCAATTGAGTACATTGATTTAAGTTGGGGGAATTCCGCCAAATTTCAGAAAATTGAAATCTTCTCATTTAGTACATCGGAGTAACGATGAATAAAACACATTATAGTTGATAATTTTAAAAAAAAATCGGCTATATTAAGGGATTCCAATTTTCAAATAAATGCGTGCTACTCTTTGGCGGTCGAACCATTTCCGATATTGATTGCTGCTAAGTCAATGCTTCGAATGATTCCCTGAAAAAACTCTTGCAAAATGGCGTATGTTGGCACTTTGGCGAGGCCTAGATTTGAAACTGGATTTTATTTGAGACTGGTATATATAATAACACTGGTTCTAGATAAAAATGAATGTTGGTATGTGTTTATGAGGTTGAAAAACTCCAACACCGTTGAGCACCGTTGCACGATGAAATTTGGTTCACCTAAGTCTTTTATGATGGAGAAGATTTTTATGCTATCCGTTTTCCTTAACTTGCCACTTGGTGCCGCAGCACGACGTTGAATTCTATTCCGTTTAGCCGTTTGCTATGCGAATATCGTCCAACCGATTTCGATGAAATTTGGTACACGCGAATATTAGAACACGAAGAATATTTTTCACTATCCATTTTGCTGTAACTTGCCGCTAAATGGCGCTGCAAAGCATCAACTTCTATACCGTTCGACCGATCGGCATAAAATTTTTTATACTTACACATTTGAGCACGAAGAATATATTCTAAGTGTTCCTTTTGATGTTACTCACCACTAGATGACACTGCAATGCATTATTATTTTAACTCGCCACTAGATGACGCTGCAGCAGGCCAAATTCTTGACCATTCAAACGGTCGCTATGAAAATCAGTATACATAGCTATTTGAACAATGAGGATATTTTGGCGTTATCCATTTTGCTATAACTCGCCACTTGACGGCGCTGTAGCAAATCATTACTTTAATTAGCTACTAGATGGCCCTGCAGTGTATCACTTCTTGACTGTGCAAATAATCGCTATGAAAATAGGTATACATGGATATTTGAACACGGGGAAGAGTTTGGCGCTATCCATTTTCCTATAACTTGCCACTAGATGTCGCGTCAACACATGAACTTCAGGACTGTCCAGCCGATAGTCATGAAAATTCGTATACATCGATATCTGAATGCGAAAAATATTTCGACGTATCCGTTTTGCTAAAACTCGCCACTAGATTGCGCTACGCCGCATGGCCTTCTGCACCGTACAAACGATTGCCTTGCAATTCGGTATGCATGATTATTGGACACAATATAACGCGATATCCACTTTGCTATATCTGTTTATTACAATGAATAGTAATCACCACAAATCGTAATATCAAAAAGTCCATTCATTCCCGTGCGAAGAACGGGTACTTCAGCTAGTAGCTTTATAAACTTCATGTATATTATTGTGTGTGTCACAGCTCGACAAAGCCAGCACGAGGCCTTTTTTTTTTTTTTTTTTTTTTTTTCCCTAGTAGATAATTAACCTCTGTAAATTACACGATTAGAAGAAAGTTTTGAAATTCTGAAACAGAAACATTTGCTGAAACGGGATTGTTTAGAAATTGCAGAATGTACAATGATTTCCACTTAATATTTTGTAACTATGATAGTTTGAGTGCTTGTAAGATTTTGAAAATGAACGTTTAGAATGTTTTAGAGTCTGCGGGAAAAACACTCAAAATACTGGTGTTAAACGATAAAGTAAATAAAAAACTTTGTAAAAAAACACACATACGATGTAACAGGTAAGTAGATACGAACGTTCCGACTAAAAATTGTTTTAGTATTCCTCAGTCAAAGCCCTTCGTCACTAAGAACAGAGGGAACTGAAAAGAGATCTGGACTTAGATCTCTATCTAGATCTCTATATTATATCTATTAAAAAGAGTCTGGCCTCTTTCTTTTTTTTTTCCAAAACCACCCATAAATTTCTTGAATTTTAAAAGCACAGACTAACTTCAGCTTACAAAACTTGTCTCCCCCGCCCCCCTCGTATAAAAAGTATGTGTTCTTTTTTAGTAACTCAATATATGACTCAAGACTATATTGTTTTTTTCTCTTAGATTTTTGGATAAGGAACAGAATTTCCTTTATAGAATTTCCTTTAATTCCCAAACAGGAAGGATTTTGAATAGACTTCTTAATTAAGAGTACACAGATGTATTTTAGCGGCAATACAGCTCTATGGAATTCTGGACTAATCAAGAAATGGTTTGGATTTAAGTCAGGATAAAAAAAACTTATTTTTCTTAGAAAATTTGCCGCAAATTAACTCATGAGCATTTTTTGTAAAGGAGGGAACTTTTTCTAAATTGCGCAGAAAGGTAATATAGTGCAAAAATGATAGCAAAATTAATATCCTGTGCTTTCAAACATTTATTTTCGAAACGAAATTTTTTTAATAAAATGAATGTCAATTAGACATGACAAATTAATCCTCTCATGTACTTTTAAAGGACATGCATAATGCATTAAAAATAATGAAAAAAGTTTCCTCTATACTTAGGATCAAGTTCATATACTTGACTTTTTTAGTAACCTTACCGCCTTACCACCTTACTCTAGACTAAATTTCAGTATATTTGTCAGAGTAATAATCACAGAAACTAGGTAAAAAATTTATCGAATAAAAGTAGAATATTTGATCATTTGTGTACTGCGAAATACATTAGGTCTCTTCTCTAAATCCTATGTAGCTCAACAGTGATAGCGTCCTGAATGCCTTTCTAATTTATTTGCTGATTGTATAATTTTTTTGTTAATTAAAATAATTATTTATTTATTTGTTTTGGGAAAATTTATTAATATTGTAACACAATTATTCTTGGGTACTTCATTTCGTATAAAGTCCACTAAATATGATAACATATTTCTTTTTTACTGTAGAATATTCTTATATACTATTAAACTAAAGCTTTTATTTTTTGAAAAGCTGTTTCATTCAAATCCTTAAGTTTGGGCATTTTTAAATAAAGACATTCTGTACTTTTTTGTGTGGTATATTGTTTAATAAGAGATAACAAGATAAATAAGTATACATAAGAATAAATTCATAGACACACTCACACTAAAAAAAAAAAAAAAAAGAAGAAGAAGAAGAAGAAGAAGAAAAGAAAGTGCAAAGTAATTTGTTTCCTCCAAAAATATCATTTTTCGTAATACCTTATGCATTTTATATAAGATATTTAGTATGAATGAAATTCTTATGATTTTTCCCCCGTTTGTATAAGCTAAAGTTGAAAAGTAGACATTGAAAATGTTGTAGCCGCGTGTCTGACAACTCAAAAATTTTAGATTCAGTGTCAAACCTAGGTAAAGTAACGTTCATGTGGTAGACAACAATATGCGCTCTTTCTCTTAGTTAGAAAGACACTGAACACTTTGTACGGTCATTCTAAACATTTCTTTCGAATGACAAATTATATTGGTTTCTGTATTGAAGGTTTATTCTGCAAATAAAAAGTCTCACAGATTCATGTTCTAAGAGCAGACATTTAAAATAGATATTTTAGCGTTTTGTTTAACTTGTTCGTTTCATTGTTTCAAGGAAGCGACGACAGCAATTTTTTCTTCTGCACCCTGCGTTGCTTCCTAGCTTGGGTCTTTCAGTGCAGCTCAAATTTGGGGTTGCTGGCCCACAACAGGGTCATTCAAAGACCGAAACCAGGAAGAAACGATGATTGCAGAAGAAGTAATCACTGTCGTCGCATTCCTGTAAAGGTAAGAGCGAATGGGTTTTCATTGTGGCAGTGTCTTTGTTGGAATCTGCGACCCCTTTAAAGTGTTGCTCATAAAACTTGCCCTACCTACCGTACTCAGCTGCTCCACTGGATAGAGAAGCATAGAGAATATGAATTCATGTTGGATTTTTTAGAATAAACTTTTTAAAAATCACTGTGATTGTGTAATTAGAGATGGTTACAAGTTTTATAAAGAAGTTGCATTTGAACTTTTCTCAAGAATTGTTAATATCAAAGACGCAATTTCCGTTACTGCTAAATCTTTTGATATTTTGAAAAATCAATTCAGCAATTGAATCGGTGAGTGGAGAAACCACTTCAGTCATAAAAATGCGAAACATTGTTTTCGATGAAAATAAGCTTAGAAAGTGTTAGGGGCAAGAACGAAGTTAGTCTGTAGAGTAGTTCTGTAGATACAGGGGTTCTTTTTCGAACGATGGGCGTTGCAATGATCAATGGTCGACACACAACAATGAATCAGTAGTCGAGAATGATCTATTTTAACACTATTATTGGCCACCTGCCCTGCCCTAGGGGTGGTTTTTTAAGAAATAGTTATTCCAGCTTCAATGTTAGATTTTCATCTCCATAATTCTCTGCAAGCAAAGCACATTTTTTCTCCTAAATTCATGTTCTTGACTTTTGTATACCATAAATATAGTTATACAATAAATGGTGATTTGATTTGCTTTGATTTGATTTGAATGATTACCTTTTTCAAAGTTTTCGGCTGTCTAAAAAACCAGTTGAGTGCAGAAACAGCATAAGTCCGAATCCAATTTAAAATTTTCCTGAGCCTAATTGATGTCGAAATTATGTAATATTTGCATGACAGAAACATAAATGCATGTTATGACAGAGGAAAAAAAAAGTTTAAATATTTGAAAATTTGGAGGAGTTATGAAGTTTTTTCTCTCTCTAAAAATTTCCTTTTTGTGACTGAGGTGGTATCGGCACTCATCGATTCAATTAGTTCTCTCCTCGCCCAATGTGTTTAATAGTAATTGTAAATAAAATAAAATAAATCAATAAATCTTATTTTAAAAAGGACTAAAATGTACAATAATAATGCATATGTATATATATATATATATTTATGTGAAAAGTCTTAAGCTTAAGCACGTATTGCAAAATAAAAATCATCCTAGCTCACCGAATTTTGGCGGTGGAAGCATTTTTTGATTTTTAAAAAGTAAAATAATGTATAAATTGGTTAAACCTTCAGATGCTCAATTATGATACCTAGGCAGTTACTGATAACTTAAGTACCATAGCTATTTACCTATATATGAGATCAAAATTTATAATGATTTTTATGTGAAATTAGATCTTATTCACAACGTTTTCTCTTTACGTTCAAAACACAAATCAAACTTCTTGAAGTCATCATAGAGGTTTTTAGACTAACAATATAAATTTCATAACCAATAATAACAAAGAATTACACTCAGCAAGTTACGCTGTTTCAACGAAGATTTACACTCTAGGAAGGTCGAATCTTATAGAAGAAAATGTGATTTTAATCAAACTTGAATAGTGAATAAATATATTTTTAACAGCAATGTGATCGAATTAGCCGAATAGAAATAGCCAGGAAAAAAATTAATCGAATATTTGAACCATTTAATCGATTAATTGACACAGAAATAATTATTATTGCATTACAGAAACTTTAAGATCCAAATACAAATAAATGTTGATAAAAATTCAGAATTTTAATCAACATTTTAATTCGCATTAAACACAGATTAGGTCTACTGAAAATGATTTATAAATATTAATTTACTGACACCATTTAAATCTTTATCAATTTTTAATTCATTTTTTATACTCGCACTTCTATACACTTGGCTTTTAATTAAGTTTTTCAAGGTACTGACCAGAGAGATTGCAGAAGATGAGATAAATATTGAGTTTCAATATTTATCTCATAAAGTGCCCAATTTCTATGAAATTATAGAAACAAATAATATATATCAGAAACATTAACATATGCTTCGAAATTATGAGCTAACTGAAAAATCCGTATCCTTAAACGGTAAATCCCCCCCCCCCCCCAGATTTGGATCTTTTGATAGATTATAAAAGGCCGATTTATTTTGTAAATTCATAAGCGCAGGGTCACACGCAGGATTTTATTTTGGAAAGAGTAAAACTCAAAAGATATCTATCAAAAAGCATATGTTTGAGATTTTTATATCTTTTCCACGCAGGCGCGGATCCAAGGGGGGGGCGATGGGGGCGATCGCCCCCCCCTGGAGCAGACCGATGTGTTAAAAATAAGTGAAAAATACATGTATCAGTTGAAAGAATCTAAAGGAATCATTACACCTAGTGAAGAAACTTAACATTTCAGATCACAAATCAAAAGATGAATTACACAATGCATTTAGAGACAGCGACACTCATCCCCTTTTGAGTCTTTCAGGAACACTTGGGGCTTATTCTAAGTAATTCAAAGAAAAGCAGTTAGTCTCAAGAGCCCAATCACCCCTTCTTTGGATGTTTGGATCCACCACTGCACTGCACGTGCACAACTGCTACAAGGTCGTAAAATATATAGTTAGGAGGGGTAATGGGGAGACGAATATACCGTGACGGGCTCACTCATATGGGGAAGTTTTAAAATCCTCATCCTTCATGATTATAAGCTTCTAATTAAGATATATTTTGTTCAAGACGAAACTTTTTTTTCCCCACTTTGAAAATATTTCATAGCTCTTTTCTTCAGACAAGAGTACTTTTACGTTATATGGAGAGAGATAAAGTGCATAAGCAACCCCCACCCTCTGTGTTCTGTAAGGGTTTTTTCTCCTAGAAATTCACTAACACGTAGGAGTGGTCAGTACGGTAATTGGAGAGGTCTGTTGCTCGAACGAAATCTGGAATTGCCATAAAACACTTGGGAAGGGGATGCAGGAAGAAGACATACTATCTGCCGTTAACACCTTCTTCAAAGGGGAACCAATTTCCCTTGTAATAAATAATCACATATACACCCGCACCCAAGCAATTTAAAGCTTCGGATTGCTTTTTCAAAGTATGGGCGTGAAAAGGAACTGCAGATGTTTGCATGGCCAGCTTCAACGTTGACAGTTCTCTTGAAATTTATACAAACTAGTGTTCCGGAAAAGATGGGTTGCAGGTGTCTTGGTCATCTCTAACTGACTTCAAAATAACAACCCCCCCCCCCAAAAAAAAAGAAAGAATGTTAGAATAACAGAATAGTAGAGCAGCAACGACAAACCAGTAGACACTTTGCTTACATCAAGGGGTCAGTCAGAATTTGTAAGTGAATAGAGAAGAGTCCTCTCAAAAATATTAAGCGGATGATTCGGGCCCGATTATGTCAAAAAGAAAACAGAGCACGCTACTTGGATTTTTTAAAAGTAGTTCCAATGCTGTTCTTCACGATGGTAAAGAGTCCTCGGATGAACTCAAAGGTAAATTTTTTTAAATAAAATGTTGTTTTGTTTGTTTTACTTTTTATGTGTCATATATAAATAGTATTATCTCTCTTTCTCTCTCTTGCCTTTTTTAACACTTTCCAGTGGTGTTGAAAGTGTTTATGCATTGGTAGTCCTGTTTCTCCGTGCTCGCGTTAATTATCAAACAAATTACTCTTTTGACATGACACTTTAGTATGTTGTTTTAAAGAGTCAATTGGAGATCTAGGGGAAAAAAATTGAATATAGCTGCCAACCTTCCAACAACAAAATAAGGAACACAGCACGTGGTCATAAAATCAGAAATAAGGACACAGTGCGTGGTCATGATATGTATGATTAAATATACAATTAAAAATTTTACATTAACAAAATTAAATTATGTGTAGAGAGATGATGTGCATATATAATCATTAATTTATAAAAATAAAATATACTTAACTTGGCTCAATTACTACAATAGACTTAAGTTTTTAATGAAATGAAAGAATAATAAGATAAATGTCATTGAATTAAATTTATTGACTTATTTACAAGGACAAATGCTTTACTGAAAGCTAAAAATATACACGATTTTCCTTTTTTCTTTTAATTTTTAAAAATCCTTCCACAGAAGCTGTAAAACGGAACATTTTGGCCTAAAAACGTATTTACGGAACAAAGCTCAAAAAACGGAACAAATCCGTATAAAACGGAACACTTGGCAGCTATGGAATGTCATCAGTCAATTTTATTTTTTAATCTTTGTTGAAATTTTTTTAAAAATTGTAAATATCTATGGGACTTAATATTTCATTTTTTTAAACCTTTTAAAACTTGTCCGATCTACTCTAAATTTTTATGTCGCGTCAAATTAAATGATAGACTTGCTAAAAAATTTAATTTCAATATCATGGTGTTTAATTGGAAAAAGCAATTGTGTTGGGATAAGTGTTACTAATCTATGCTTGAGCATGATGTCATAAACCTTTTTTTTAATCAACAGTAAACGGTCTTTTCTTTCTTCGTTTTATTTATTTATTTATTTCCTTTACGTTTTGATTAATTCTACCCGAGATTTACAATTCAACGAACATTAACGAATACATTTCGACGAACCTTTTTTTATTATTATTACCTTTATATATATTTTATTTTCGATGGCAATGCCATCAAAAATAATTAGTATGGATAAATTGTTAAATCAATCTTTTGGCCAGTGTAATGACTAGGATCTATTTTATATCATAAAGCCTGGCATGTCCATTCATCTATCAGAAAGGCAGTGTTTTTTTTCTTTTTGCAATTGCAAAAAGCTAATTTTTTAATTACCTCTGAATCAGCAAAATATTTTAAATTCAGAATTATATATTTTTTTCTTTTAACTTAAAATTATTATTATTATTTTGCCCCCGATTTTATCAAAGTGAGAGAGAAAGAAAGAGCGGTGGGAGAAAGAATAAGCCGTTCTTTTGTTTTCTTTATAGAGAGGTGATATGAGAGAGGATAATGCATATATGAGAGGTGATCTTTATAGAGAGGTGAGGTCATATATCACCTCTCTATGACAAAATGATATGATTGACAAAATGCATTGACAAATTGATTATGATTGACAAAATGATAAAAATTTGAAACTAATTTCGATTAAATTTATTAACTTTGCAAATAAATTTATTAATGCAAGCTTTATAATAAACTATTGACAATATTAGACTCAACTAGCATTAAAATAATTGATTAAAATTTATATTCAATTAGCAAATGTGACTTTTTAGGAATTTAGAACACTAAATCACGGTGTTATTGTCGTGTAAAAAGTAAAGTAATTTTCCCCATTAATTGTATTAAAAGCTTATTTAAAACCTATTTTAAGAGAATATTTTAGTAAAAACAACAGATCTAGCAATTTTTAATAAAAGAAAAATATAAATACACAATTACACGGTGAAGTAAAAATACTTTCTTTTTTATGCAATACATGAAAGAAAAACTCATTTATAAAAACGCTGTGTCTGCATTTCGACAGACAGTGGGGCGTAAACGCTTATTAAAAAATATTTGGTGTATTTTATTGATTATGTGTAAATATATTATTATTAGATAAGTACTGTGTAAATACAATGCATTAAATACGATGCGTCGGGCAGTATATGTAATATATGAGCTTTTTATAAGGAGATGCCGCGTACTCTTAAATATTTTGTACAACCCCTCAAGAAGTATTCTAGTTCTCTATATACTGTTGATTTCATACATATTGTCTTTATAAATATATGAAGCCTTCATATAGTGCATATACTAGCCTCTCATATTTTTTTAAGTTACGTGTTTTTCGAAAAACTTTCGCTGAGATTATATGAATCTAACATAGAAAATATTGATATTTCTTTTGTTAATCTGAGATTTCTCGGCAGATATTAAAAGCAGTTAATCAAATTAACAAAATTGGACAGCATGCAAAATATTAGTGAATATTTTCGCCTGCATCATTTAAGACAAAATTCTTTTTAGGCAAAACTGTGGGTTAATGAAATTTGAAATTTTATTCTGTTCATTGATGCATAATTTTACTTATTTTAATTTAGTAATAAATATATTTTGACCTTGTTTAAAGATGAAGTTGTTTTATAATTTCTGTATTTGTAATGTGCTCATGTAAATAATTTTTGCAAACATTTTATTTTAATCTGGTGATAAATATGAAAAAAAAAGAATGTATATATATTTTGTTTAAATCTAGTGAGAAATATGCCCGAAGGCATTGTTTAAAATACTAATTTGTTATATAATTAATGCATTCGTATAATGTGTTCGAATGAAAAAATTGTGTATAAAAATAAATTGTACGTAAAAGATTCAAGCCACTAATAAATTTTGTGTTAGTTATACATTCTTATCAGAATTTTTTTGTGTGTATGTTTAATTAGTTTATACTAGGTGATTATCAGTAAGCATTTTTTGGTTTTTCACATACACATCAATTTATTCAAGCAGCTTTATTTGAATGTACATCAATGTACATGCATAAGTATTTACATGAGAAAGTCAACACGAAAGAATCCATGTATTTGATGAATATGAATTTGTACGCAACTATATTTCATGTATCCTTCAAATATTTGAAAAATACTAGGCAGAAAGTCGTACGACTCAAATTACTATTTATAGAATTGCTACGAAAAAAAAGAAAAAAGAAAAGAAAAAAAAAACTTGTTAAATGACAAAATTGCTCTACAGAAAAATTCCTGTTTTTACACGATTTTAAGTGTATATTTAAGAAAAATATTTTTCAATATACGTATATAGATATTTTAAGCGTACATTACTTAATTTTATTTACAGAAAATACTGTCAATTTTGTCTAGATATTTTGTTTGAAAGGGATCTCAGGCGACGTGGAAACGTTTATCAAATACAAAATGAAAACACACTTGATTATTTGAATCAAGAGCATTTTTATGGAAAATTCCTTAAAGGTTCAAGGTTCTACAAAAAATATCGAAGAATTCGTTAAATTGAGGCTCCGCCGTAGAGTAATGGCGTTCGGATGTTAAAACTGGGAGCAAGACCCGCTCCAGCAGTTTTGTCGCCCCGGCCCTTTTTTTGCTAATAAAAGGTATTTTACGAATTAAAACCAAAATGCAGCCCAGACAATACAAACTGTAAATTTAAAAAAAAATCGATGTCTATGAATTCTTACTTGGGTATTTACCATATCAATATTTTTTTCACACTCACTGCCAATTAGCTTCCCTCAAATATTGGCGGCTCCAGCTCCAACAGATTTTCCTGTTGTCCGCTCTAGAGCGGTCTCTGCTGATATAATTAGGGATAGGAGATGTATATATTGTTGTCGTCAACCGCAGGAGGAAGCCGACCCTATCGGCTTTGCAGCCACTGACTGTACATGGAAGGTTCCCCAATTTTGAACTAATTCAGGATGAGGAGAGCAGAAGTGTGTAAAATATTTATATCAAATAACTTAAATTACTATGCTAATTAAGATGTGGAGATAGGGCCGTAACAAGAATTTGCAATGAGGGAGGTGCCCGGTCAGGATCAAAGTCGGCATGCTGAGGGCTACAGTTGGCCATAAGCTGGCTACATTTAGGAGGGAAACTGCCCCTCCCTATTTCCCCTTACCTGCGTCCATGTGTGGGGGGCACTACCCCCCCTCCTAATCACTGCCCATATAGAGACTTTTTAATAGAGGGGTACTCCACTTTCCCCAACTTAAACGCCATTTTTATAAGTTCAGTCACAAATCGCCCCCCCCTTGAGTGATTTCTGGATCCGCGCCTGTTTCCACGGTCAACTGTTTTTAAGACCAAATAACAGCTTATAAAGCTTTCATTTGTCCAGGAATGACCATTACTTTTTTTTTGTTAACAACCCCTCAATGCAGCTTCCCCATTCGAAAAGTGCGGGGTGAGGGGTTAATGCTCTTTCGGACTTGTGGGTGAGGAAATCGCTTATTTTGGAGAGTGGGGTTTCTTTTGCATTTCTAACTGACCCCTTAAACGTGACAATTCCAATTACGGAGAATTTATGCTCTTCTGTCAGCCTTATCTTTCGAGATTGCGGGATACAGCCCTCTCAGGAGGCATTTAACTGGATTTGCAGCAAGCCATCAATCTTAAGGTAACAAAAGTGCCAGTCTATTTTTCAAACGACAAATTTATGAGACCACATGTATGACCACTTTCTATTTGAGGCTCTTTTAATTGCTTAAACGATTGTGCATTTTGTCGCCGACACCGTAGAAAAGTACAATATGAGTGTGTGTGGTCGGGATGGTGGAGACAGTGACCGTTAATTAGACCAGTCGGGCAGATAAAAAATTTCGAGGGAAGGGAAGTATGGCTTTGCTTACACAAGCAAATGGGGGATGTTCTTTTTTCCAGAAATACGGTTTTTGTACTTTTATTGGTCCTCAATGACAGAATGATGAGAAAGAAATAGTTTGTCGAAATATCCCGTGCATTTTTATTTTTTCTTCGCAAACCCATAGTAC
>JAWZYV010002484.1:0-15155 GCA_038373885.1 Cheiracanthium punctorium | reverse complement strand
CGGCAAAATCAAAGGACCCCCTTTGCTCTTGGAATGTGCACTGGTCAAGTGTGCTTTCCGCATCGTGGGAAACACATCGAGTCCTTGGTACATTTCTGGGGGGAGTAGTAACTTGTCACAAGATGTAGACTTTGATATTATAAACATTCCAAGGATAATTAATCTTTGTGAAGATCTAGAAATTACTCTTGCGGTATAAGTGTTTATTCTAAATATTCAGGCAATTTTGGGTGTTTCACGACTGATTTTGCATACAATTATTTTAAGTAAATAAAATTCTTGTAACTGTGTAACTACTTTCTTGGTACGAGGGCCACTCTGAAATTTTTGAGATACGGCTAAATGGTACAAATTAAACTTACCAAATTGTAAAAGTGCTTTAAGTAATCTCCTCCAACATCAATGCACTTTTGTAGAGGAATTTTCCCAAGTTTAACAGAACGCTTTTGGGTGTTCTGTTAAATTATGGGAGACCCAGGAACAAACAAATTTTTTCATATTCAGTTCTTCATAAATAATTTTATGTATAGCTAAGTTTAAAACCCTTAAGCCATCCATTTCTTGGAACCGATGTTAAGTATGCTTTTGCAGACTCATCAATCTCATCTTCGGAGTGAATACGGCGACCACGTAAATTTTCCTTTAAATTAAAAAAAAAAGCCAAAAGTCACACTTAACAAGATCAGGGAAATAGGGTGGATGTTCCTTCATTTTGATGTGTTTTTGCTCAAGAAATTCCACTGTCAATCTTGTCGTATGAGAAGATGCATTGTGATCATGAAGTCCCCTTACATTTATTCTTGAATAATTTCTGGAAGACACTTTGTGGTGAACCAGTTGCCTTCTGTCCCTTTAGCTTGATGGCTTTGACTAATCCTGTGATTCTGAAGAAAACGGCGTATATTACTTTTTTCACCGTTCCTTGTCTTTTCACCGTTGTTGGTTTGGGGTCTTCTTCAAAGACCCATACTTTGCATTCTTGACATGTTGAAACGTCAAAAACGGCATGTACTTTTCATCACCAGTCACGATTTTAGAAATAAGGCGGTGCCCACCATCATGAAGTAGTTTTAGGGTTTCTTTGCCGATTCTGACTCGCTTCGCTTTTGGGTGTTCTGTTAAATTATGGGAGACCCAAGGACAAACGAATTTTTTCGTATGCATTTCTTCATAAATAATTTTATGTATAGCTGCGGATCCAATGTTAAGTTATTTTGTATCATTACGTAAGTGCAGCGATTATCATGGATTAATAAATTTCACATGGCCGGCACATTTTCTGGGACTACAGTTGACAAGATTCTTACTGTGTGTTCTTCATCCAGGAGATAATTTCTACCTCTACGAAATTCTGCGAACCATCTGAATACAATAGCAAGAGATGGAGCTTCGTTTCCAAATGCAAATTGTAGACTTTCGAGTTAGGCTTGTTGATTTAACCTCACTTTAAAATCATAGAAAATCTCAGCGCGACAATGCCCTCACTTCAACTCCATTTACCTTTCTTTCAAAACTTATTCTACGACAGACAAATTGCAGTTGCTACCACAAATTATCGTCTGCAACAATAAGAGTTCAAATTTACATTTTAACTTGTTTTTTTTTCTTTCTTTCGCCGATAATTCGTCTGCCACTGTCTCAAAATTTTTGGGGTAACCCTCGTATTAGACTTTTAATTTAAGATCTAATTTTAAGTAAATGAAAAATTCAACATATTTGTAATTTTTATAAAAAGTATAAATGTTGCCTTCATTGCAATTTTCAGGAGTTCTACGAGCACGTTATTCGTCTATGGTCGGATCCTGGAGTCCAAAGGGCATACGAACGGATGAATGAATATCCTTTGATAGATTCTGCAAAATAGTAAGTCGCAGTTATTACAACAGTTTTATACCCCTCAAAACTTTAGGTTGTAGTTAAAAAAAAAAAATTGACTTTTTTTTTTAAATTCAGTCTAAACAATTGTGCCAGACTCAAAATAACTAAGGATGATTCTTTATACGATGTTCTCCACACTGAAATAAATGAAAAACTGTGCCTACTATTAAACTTAGTGAAAATATTCTTAACATTGAATTGTACAGCAAATTTTTTCAAAGAATGACACATTAAAAAAAAATTTCAATTTTTGAGAAGTTTTTCTAGGAGTTTCATAAAGAAAACGTTTTAAACTTTCAATACAATTTGTACTACAGATTGTGAAGAGACATCCTTAAAATCTGATAAGTCCATGACATAATTAGTTGATCTGCATTTATGTACAAGTATCGAATGATTTTACCAAACTATACAGTGTTCAAGGATTCCAACAGCAATTTAATTTCTAGCTATTCTACTACGGTATAGTTTAATGAGAAAAATTATTTTTTTAAGGGTTTGAGCTACCCGTGGTGGTAGAGTCGATTATAAAATTCTAGAATTATGACTAAGAAACACGATGGCAATTGCGTCTTTACAATCGCATTCAAAACATCGTCATATAAAGAACGGATTATAGATGTGCTAATTCAACTGAATTACTGCGAGAACAACTGAATTTTTACCACTTGAGCGTATCTGGATATTGTTGAATTAACCATTTAGATCAACACTTTATTTGACGAATAGAAACACTACATCTAAAAAAATACAGCATTTTTAACTCATGCTACAGCGGATCATTATATATCACAGCAATAACACTATACCTATCAGCAGTAACACTATACCTTGATACTACCTTCTTCCCTTTTTTTCCGACAAAATTTAATATCATTTTAAAAACTTTGTTATTTTACCATGTCACACATATGTACTCACTTTATGAAATGTGTATTGTCGTAGCATCTTCCAAATCTTCAAATTCAACTTTAAAATCTTCTAAGTCTTCAAAGCCTCCTGTATTGATAGAGAAGCTCTTCTCTTTCTGTCTCACAGAAACTCTCAACGGCAATAATTACATGAATAAAGTACGTTCCAAAAAATTAGGTATACGTTAATAATAGATGACATTGAAAACTATAGCGAATCCACATATCAACCAAACACTAACTGTCTTTAATAATAAGAAAGTTATTATAATAATTTTAGGAAGTACTAATTCCCAAAAATACTTGTGAAATATATGCTGTGAAAAAAAACTGAAAAAACACTCAAAAAACTGGTGTTAAACGATAAAGTAATTTAAAAACTTTGTAAAAAACACACATAAGAAGTAAAAGGAAAAAGGATACGCGTTTCGTTCAAAAATTGTTTTGAACTTCTTCAGTCCAAGCCCTTCGACGTAAAGAACACAGGGATCTAAAGAACCCTGTGTTCTTTACGTCGAAGGGCTTGGACTGAAGAAGTTCAAAACAATTTTTGAACGAAACGCGTATCCTTTTTCCTTTTACTTCTTATGTGTGTTTTTTACAAAGTTTTTTAATTACTTAAATATATGCTGTGTTAAGTTTACTTCTTTTAAGAACCAAAGTTCTACTATAAGAACACATGTTCAAATATCCCTAAACACTAAATTGCAATACATTTTAAGACAAAATCTACACATCACACATCAGTTAAAGTAACCTTCTTAAATTAGATAAATTCAAATGGTATTAGAATCTGATTACAATATTAATAACTGGAGTAAACAAATTGACTTATCAAAAATACGTAAATTTCTAAGCATCCATTTTTAAATGAATATTGTTAAGAATCGTTCTCTTTTGCTTAGAAAACGAAATACATGTTTGAAACAGAAGTGACTTTAACAGAACATGGGTCTCTCCGCGCATGTACTCTCATGTTACTCTTTTGAGCAATGAATTCAGAAGGCGAATATTTGGCTATAATTGGCTGTATCAGTGCGTAAGGGGGGATCCAGACCCCTAATCCTCCCCCCCTTATATACGTCAGTGCTTTCCGGGAACATTTTATAAATATCTCTCAACAGAGCCAATTCAAAGATTTGTACTGTTAGTAGGACGGGAGACCCAAATAAACTAGGAATTCTGAAAATAGATCTGAATTTTCAAATGTGGTTAAAAATTGGATAAATAACTAGTTAATCGAATTACAATTTCCTGTACTTCTGTAAGTAAAATGCGAGTTTTCAGTAATTAATAATGCCTAACTTTAATTATTTCAGTTTTTTGGATAAAGTTCATTGCATTCGCAAAGAGGATTACTTGCCAACTGATCAGGTATGTTTGAGTTTTTATAAAGCTTTATTGCATCGAAATTTTATCATCTTTTATATGTTGTATTTTTGTAATCAGTTGCGTTTGAGAGAGAGATGGGATTAAAGTACCAACCAGCTTGCATACATTTACATTTTCTGATGTTGAGCTTTGATGCAGTTTGTTTGTTTGTTTGTGGATTAAGGCCGATGGACTGCACTAGGGTGCTAGGTTTATAGGGGGGATGTCCACCGTAGGCAACTTTCTAAGGGATCCTGGCACGTATTTACGTGAGATTTCGGAGAAAACCACGAAAAACTCCAAACGGCTAAATCGACAGGCGCGACCGGGTTTAGCTTTGATACAGAATTCCCCTTATTAATGACTATGTCATTTTATCTCTCACCCCCTTTATTGAAAATTGTCCAAAAAATGTGCCCTAAAAATGCGGCATAAAAGTATGCGAAATAATTTTACATATATTTAAATACTATTAGTTCACAACAGCTTTAATCTATTGTTACAATATTTCGTAAGCTGTAGAATATGCATCACATGTATCTCTCTATTCTAAAAAAAAGTAACGGCCGCTGTCGCCGCTGTCAAGAGCTTGTTGGGCTATCTTCTCCTAAACCATGGGGATTTGAATTTCGAGAAACATGTCCACGGATTCGGAAAATTCCGAGGAACCTGATAATCTGACTTAAATTTCGAAAATCGAATCATTTTAAAGGATATTAATAAAAAACTGAAAAAATAAAACATAATGGTTGCCAGATTTGGCATAAAATCATTCATTACTTTGCAACAAAGCAATTCCAAGTGCGTAGAATCGCGTGAAATTGACAAACTTGAAGTAGAATTACACCCATTTTACGCTAAATTAAAAAGTATATGAAATAAATAACTCAAAGTGTGTTACACAAAGTTGACAATTTTCAAATAGTAAGTTCACTTAGACAACAGGAGTCTAGAATGAGGGATTATTCGTTTTTTTCAAAACAGAATAACTCATTGTAACTGGTTTTAAAAGCGCCATTTTGGCATTAGGTACGATCTGGCAAAATAGTATCTTTCCAAGCAGGATGAATCTAAACAGCGAGTTCAAAAATGTTAGAAACTAATATCTTGAAAATGAAAAAATAATTAAAATGCAGATTATTTTAAAGCCGGTTCGGTCCAGCTGGAGTATTTGCTACCAGTAGAAATATTTCGTGGCTTTCACTATGCCATTATGGCAGTTATAGTATACTTTGGATATTTGCTAGCGCGGCGAGATGATATAATTCGTGGTGCTAAATACGCCAATCTGCAAAGGATTATGTGTATGAAAATATGGATAACGGTTTTCCGAGAACCTTACATGAGCAGTAATTATAGGTTGTGAGCATGTGTAAATCGCCAAATAATGAAAAGTCGCCGTTGGTGGCAAGCTGTTACGTAGTTTTTATCAAAGAATACATATAAAGTACTGTTTTCTTAGAGCTAATTAACTATAAATATACGCAAGTCGCCAAAATATGAAAATTCGCCATAATTGGCTAATACGCAAAATGTTCCATGGGTTTCACATAATTAAAAATAGTGCGAAGTTTAAATTTTTATGTTCCAAGCAACATGCAAGAACCAAGCAATGTGTAGCTCGGCAACATTCTATCTGATCCAACTATTGGGTTTTGTTTGTTGAAATTATGCTTTTTTTATGAATAAGCCTTATTAGGGGACCAAATGCCTCATACGAAAAGAGAGCGTAGCGAGTCTAGGGGCCTTGGTCCTTAGTTTTTCTATAAAAAGGTTACAATCATAAAAATTTCAACATAGTGTTACCAGGCGAAATACCCGAAAGAGGAGAGATAAATGACATAAATGAAAGTAAAAAATCAAGGGGGTTCAGGAAGGTCTCCCCCTGACGAGGTTCGAACAGCCGAGTTTATGTATGCTGTTCTCTCATGTTTAATAATGAACTCAGTATTCATCTATTAACGTAGCAGCGCTGGTTTCTGATAAGTGTCATTTGTAATTTAAATTAACCAAATACAGCAGCTAATTTCCTCTAACTTTTTTCATAGGACATTTTACACTGCCGGAAACGAACAACCGAAATCCAAAAAGTGGAATTTCAAGTGAAAGTGCCTAAGAAATACGGAGGGGGTGTTCAAAACTTTTGGTATGTTGTTTACTTTCCTTGGCTGTGTACTCAACATTTAAAATGCCGTTTACGGATCCAAAATCGTTTTGAAAGGAAGGTCAATAAATATGAAAAATCATTTTTCAGAGATAGATCAATCTTTTGCTCCCTTCTTCATTTTAATTTTGCATCTCTTCAGTAATGACACCGAAACAAGTAAATATGGGTTCAACAGTGGGTTTAAGAATTCTCGTGGGATAGAGGAGGAGAGGGAGGGGGAGCTAGATGAGATCGCCCCTACCCTGAGTCCGTCATTTGCATATTTAAAGTGCACGACAATCTCTTTTCACAGTCATATGGATTTTTTTAAGGGATAAATAAATGGTAATATAATTTTTTAAGAACCAGCAAAGAACTTTCAAAAGCTGAGTGTGAACCCTCTAATCATTGGCGTAAATTGGCATGCAGCATTGAGGGGGGGGGGGAGGCAAAATTTTCTCTATTGTAGAAAATACCTTCAATTAGGTGACATCTGAATTTTCTTGAAATTTTTTTGGGAGGCGATTGCCCCCTCTTGCCCTTAGTATGTTGCGCCTGTGCTTCTAATAACGACAACTCCGTTATTCAAGCTGTGAATGAGCCTTTAGAAGTCTCGTACGGCTGAAGTGGACGGAATGCACTACTACTTGGTAGAGTAGCGGTAAAAAGACCACTTTATTACTTACTGGACATACCTTGTGCACAGGGCTGGCCCTAACAGTTTTGCCGCCCCGGACAAAAATATAAAATGCCGCCCCCCACAGTAAAATTACTATTAAAAGAAATAAATTGTTTACAGATACTGTTTTCAAGCCTATAAAACTGGAATAGCTCTTTAAACATAACACAGCATAAGAAAAACCATATTTATTAAAAACCGCACATTAAGCTAAAAACCATAAGAAAGAGAGAAAAATAAAGAGTTTTTTTTCTGACTTTTAATTCCGCAAAATTCCTGACTTTCTCAAATCACTTTTTCAACTAATTCATGTTCGATAGCCAATGTAGTTAAATTATTTAACCTATGTGGAACATGAGAAATGTTTAGTTAACTTTAATTTTGAGAAACTCTTCTCTGCACTTGCCACAATTATCGGCAAAGAAAGTGAAATTCTCGAAGCAATAGCAAGATGTGGTGTAAAATTTATAGTTGAAATTAGCTTTAAAATTTCAATTGGGCTTTCCTTTTTGCCTAATAAGGCCGTAACTGACACTATTTCATTTACTAGATCAAGAGCGTTTATATTCCCCGATTCCCATCGGTCAGTATTAACTCCAATTGTTTACAATATAAACAGTGTTAACACTGTTACACTGTGTTACAATGTTTAATTAGCACTTTTAGGAGTGTCTTTTAACTCATTTATGCCTTTCAAAAATTTAAAATAATTACATTGGGTACTTATTAAATTAAATTTGCACTCATTAATCGCTTTGTTTACTGTAAAAAAAATTATCTTAAATTTTAATTTAGGATCTTTCACCAGATCATCTCGTGATTCGCAATCAAAATTAATATGTTACGTGGTTGCTTAAACTCAGTGTTAGCCAGAATACTATCTCGTCGGTCAGTTCTCTTGCATAACATTTAAAATCACAACCAATCGAAGATCCTTTCAAAAAATCTTTACAGTTTCTTAAGAGTTCTAGAGCAGGTGGTAAATTATTGTCTTTTGACTGCAATAGCTTTCTTAATGGATTCACTCAATTGAAGATTTTGTACCAAATAATAATAGAACACAGGAAGATGAACTGTCTGAGAGAGTTAAATAATCCTAGCCTCAATGGAATTAGATTTGTCAATACCTTTATATCTTTCCAAGAATGCGATCTGTTTCCATTTTTTTTTTTTTTTTTTTTTTTTGCATCAGGAATGCAATCTAGAAATATGGGATAATATTTGGCTTGTTGAATTTCATTAACAAACTGTAATTTGAATCCAACTGGAAATCTTGTGAAAAATCTATGCAAAATGTGTAAACATTTGTTTTCACATCACATATAAACAACTGAACAAGGGTGTAGCCTGGATTTTAATTAGGGGGGGGGGCAAGACAAGGAGACCATAGAGTCCAACTGCTCCTCCCCCGGGTTGTCATAATCAGACCCTATGACTAGCTCATTATAGGGGGGCAGTTGCCTCCCATGTCCGCCGCTGGCTACGCCCATGCAACTGTAGCGAATGAAATGAAATTTACAGCAACACCAAAAGTGGCAACTTAATTTAAATGCAGTTGCTAAAATATTTCTAATTTGTTTAAAAGTTTTGAGATTTAAAACTGTTGTTTGAAAACTGTGTGTAAATGTATGTTCGCCCATTGTTAAAAATGGCTCTATGGAATAGACTGAAATTTGGAATTATATTGAATGGTAAGTTAATTGAAACAATAGATACCAAAATTGTTTTAAACAATAGATAACGAAATTGTTTTAATAATTCATAAACTTTGAGATTTTGTAAAAATCGCTTTAAAAGTTTGTTCTGGCATCCATCAAAAGCGTATTAAGAGAACAGAATGAAATCAGGCCACATGATGGGTAACAAAGCATCATCGAAATTTTTAAAAGATTTGACTAAATTGAAAGGGTTTGCAAAAGTTGTATTGTATTTTTTCTTTTCTTTTTTAGGAGGGCTGGGAGAGATGGGGAGGGCGTTACTTTAAGGCGCCAGTTGTCAGACAAAAGGGAATGAAATGAAATTTTGTTAAATAGTAGGCAGTTAGTAAATTAAAATTTCAGGGTTTTAATTTTCTACAAATTTGAATTATTTTTGAGGTATGACATAAACTTCATACCTCATAAAGTTTTTCGCGCATCAAGTAAAATCATTGTTATATAATTCAATCAGACATTGCAGTGTTAAATACCGGCTACTTGCTATTACAAAGAATTTTCCAGATATTCTCTTTTCAGTTTAATATTCATTACTGGCATCTTCTTTTGCAACTTCAAATGACTTCTTGATGTAGGAAGCTCATCCACTGAAAGAAAACGTTAATTTTGAATGTAAAATATTCTCTCTATTGACAGTTTGCTCAGTAATTTGTTACTCTCTAACCTGTAATCTTTGAACAATACACAAGAGTTATAGCTTTGCTTTCTATATTTCTGCTAGTATGTTAATTCCATTTTTTGTACTACTACAATGCAAACGAAAGCTAGTAAAGTTATATAGAATGATATTCTTTGGAATATTTTTTAACAATTCTTTTCTAATACGAAATATTTTTTTCAGATTCGAGCCAAAGTGCCGCCCCTAAAATTTGCCGCCCCGGACAGGGGTCCGGTTTGTCCGGCCTTAGGGCCGCCCCTGCTTGTGCATGCATTTAAATTAAACTTAATTACTATAAAAGCACTTGTTTTCGAGGCTTTAATTTTCGCGAGCCCGTCGTAACCGCGAAAATTGAATCCTCGCGAACTACTTTCTTTTCGCTTCAAATAATAATAAAAAATCAGAATTTTTTTATTCATTCAAATTTAAATGATTTATTGCCCAGTTCAAACTCTTTCTTGACAATTTTCTTTCTTACATCGATTTCTTGAATACTAAACAACGATTTTTTGAATATGAAACAATAGTACA
Organism: Cheiracanthium punctorium; assembly: GCA_038373885.1. NCBI lineage: Eukaryota > Metazoa > Arthropoda > Arachnida > Araneae > Cheiracanthiidae > Cheiracanthium > Cheiracanthium punctorium. Next base: position 5,266 of record JAWZYV010002484.1, on the reverse strand, counting down.
ACTAATAGAATGCAGCTTACAATATTGATACCAACTTCTTTGAAGTCGTTCAAAATGAGGAGGGAAGAGGGGAAGGGAGACGATTTTTTCGGACAAAAGGAAGTTCCTTAGAATACCTTATCTAAAAAGGGTTTTATAATTGGGTAGTTTCAGGATTTTTCAATTTTCTGTTCTATTTATATAAAATTCGCGAAATCAACGATACCTTCATTTTCACGAAAATTACGGCTCGCAAAAATAAATGCTTTTACAGTAACAGAATATTGGTAGGTGTCTAACATGTAAAAGTCCACTGTTCTAGCTTACCGCGCGACGGTGGATCTGACGGTCTGGAGTTTGGACGATTTTCTCCAGATGTAACATGGACAGAACCCCTTAAGATGTCCCCGCCTAAGGCATCTCCCCTTAGGCAGATATTCAGCGTATAGTTTTGTCCTAATCAAATAGACTAAATTACAAATTTTCATTCTGAATTAGATTTTGAGTAATAAAACGCAGTATTTCTTTAGTTGTCTATAATACTTATTTTCTAATGTCTATACTACTACCAAGTATCATTTCACGCAGTATCATTTTTTCGGAGACCATAGTAAAAAAAAAAAAAAAAAAATGTACTAAATCTCGATCTATGTGAACCCGGAGATACACAATTTGCAGTCTCGTCTATTTGTCTTTTGTTTACTTCCAAAATAACTTCGGTTTATGATATCAATTATATAATTTGTTATACATACGTATTATTAAAGATTTTGTTAAACATTTTTTTTTTTTCTAAATTATAGTTTTCTCTAGCCTCCGGTCGCAGTTAAAAATAATTTGTACGTACATATTCATATGCAAAATTCATCGGTTCCACCAATCCCATAAGTTTGGGGTACCACTTTGATAACGAATGCGTTTTTATAATCGATGCGTTTCGGACGATTTAGACGTTTCTTTTTCTCCATGCTTAGGATGTTCGACGTCGGCGGACAACGGGGAGAAAGACGCAAGTGGATCCAGGTGTTTGACGGCATCACTGCGGTGCTGTTCCTCGTTGCCACCTCCGGTTTCGACATGACTCTCCGAGAGGACAACTCCACGAACAGGCTCAACGAAGCCCTCTCGCTCTTCCACGATGTCTGGAGAAGTCGGTACTGTTGGTGTAGAATGTAAAATAAATACAGAGAATCTCGATCTATCGTTTAAAAAAAAAAAAAAAAAAAAAAAAAAAGAATGCGGGTTATAGTCGAAATACGAAAAAAAAAAAAAAAAAAAAAAAAAAAGGCTTATACACCATTACACTCATTGAAGACTAATAAATACTAAAATACTACCAAATCGTAAAACGAAAAATCAAAATTGCAGAAAATTTATATTTATTTTTAAAAAATATTAATTTTATGTTGTGTTTTTCATTCACTTTTTTAAAAGTTAAACAGAAAATCTTAAAAATGTACACAATTTTTCTGGGTCTTTCCGTGTTTGTAAATAAAAATTCATACAGTTTCAAGTGCCGTTATTGCGTCATATTGGCACGAGTGTAGGCTCAGCCTCATCGGCATTTGGGAGGGGGGGGACAAAATATGTTCTCTTTTCCCTATCTTTATCAACAATTAAGATTAATAAGGAAAAATACTGGGGGGGGGGAGGTGGCATGTGCTCGCGTCCCTATAGATTGTGACGCCGACCACAAGAACTAATTTGACAATTCATATGCTATATGGATGCACTTGATTTAATTTCCATCAGGAGAAAGCTTTTACAACGATAGATGCGGGAAAACGACGTTTGGACGAACGGTACATGCGGTTCTGTTTACGTTATTTAAATACAATTTTTGCAGGGACCATAGAAATAAAACGATTAATACGGGAACGACAGATCGAGGTTTTACTGTATACGAATGCCAACAAATTTTGAAAAGAATTTCAAGATATCTGGGTGCAGTATGCAGTTTTTCAATCCTTAGAAGTAAAAAAGCCGTCTAGTATAGGTAACCTCTCAATAAAATGGTCAATATTTCGGACCGGTGTAGTGGCGAATGCCTGATCGGCAAGTGATCCTTAAAAGGAAAAAAAAAAAAAAAAAAAAAAAAAAAGGCAAAGATTCTCAAGTTATACGCACTCCATAAGAGTCCCTACCAATGGTACCTCTATTAAAGGAGGGTGGGAAGAATAAGAAACAATATATGTTCGCCTTTCTTTAAGATTAATAAAATTAAAGCCCGAATGATAAATTATGCACCGAACCCGTACACATTGCGCATCGATTCCAAAACATTTTCCAACACAATCTTATTTGATTGCAAAGTTTATGTTAAAAAGTGTATTATAATTGATGAGCTAAGCATGATTTATTTTTCATGCATCATTAATGAAATAGGGAATAGTTAACCTGCTCACTCCGAAGACAGAATATCTTTTTCTGCGTTTATCATTACTTCCTATCATAGGTCTTTGTTGGCACAGTGTTTTGTGCTTTCGTGTAAAATGCTGTTGTTGTTGTTGTCGTGAACCTGGATAGACCATGGAAAGAGGGGTGCCAGTGCCCCCGAGGGGGTTGGACATTTGTAAAATGCTGTGCCAATCTAATTCCTTTTTTTTCAGACTTAGTCATTATTTTAATCAATTGCTAATAAAATATTTCATCAAGGTGCAATTAATTTTTTTTCAATAACTTTTTTATTTGCCCTCTAACAACGCTCATATCTACTAGTTTTTATTATAGTTTTATTGTTAATTTCTGCCTTTTTCAGATTTTTGAAAGAATCTGGGTTTATCTTGTTTTTAAATAAACAAGACATTCTGCAAGAGAAAATTGAACGGGGCACCATACTTAGCGACTATTTTCCAGAATATTCCCAGTACACTCCAAATGGTAAAAATCGTTGAATTTCTTCTTTCTAAATTTCAATCAGAATCTCTACGGCCTAGTTACTATATGCCTTTTTGAAAAATCTATAAAACAAAATATAGAAAGTTATCTACTGAATGCTTTTTTGGTTTAATTTATATAATCATACTAGCTGAAGTACCCGTTCTTCGCACGGGAATGAATGGACTTTATGATATTACGATTTGTGATGATTACTATTCATTGTAATAAACAGATATAGCAAAGTGGATATCGCGTTATATTGTGTCCAATAATCATGCATACCGAACTGCAAGGCAATCGTTTGTACGGTGCAGAAGGCCATGCGGCGTAGCGCAATCTAGTGGCGAGTTTTAGCAAAACGGATACGGCGAAAATATTTTTCGCATTCAAATATCGATGTATACGAATTTTCATGACTATCGGCTGGACAGTCCTGAAGTTCATGTGTAGACGCGACATCAAGTGGCAAGTTATAGGAAAATGGATAGCGCCAAACTCTTCCCCGTGTTCAAATATCTATGTATACCTATTTTCATAGCGATTATTTGCACAGTCAAGAAGTGATACACTGCTGGGCTATCTAGTGGTTCAATAATGATTTGCTACAGCGCCGTCAAGTGGCGAATTATAGCAAAATGGATAACGCCAAAATATTCTCATTGTTCAAATAGCTATGTATACTGATTTTCATAGCGACCGTGTTCAACTATCTATGTATACCAATTTTCATAACGATCATTTGCACAGTCAAGAAGTGATACACTGCAGGGCCATCTAGTAGTTAATTAAAGTAATGATTTGCTACAGCGCCGTCAAGTGGCGAGTTATAGCAAAATGGATAACGCCAAAATATTCTCATTGTTCAAATAGCTATGTATACTGATTTTCATAGCGACCGTTTGAGTGGTCAAGAATTTGGCCTGCTGCAGCGTCATCTAGTGGCGAGTTAAAATAATAATGCGTTGCAGTGTCATCTAGTGGTGAGTAACATCAAAAGGAACGCAGTTAGAATATATTCTTCGTGCTCAAATGTGTAAGTATAAAAAATTTTATGCCGATCGGTCGAACGGTATAGAAGTTGATGCTTTGCAGCGCCATTTAGCGGCAAGTTACAGCAAAATGGATAGTGAAAAATATTCTCCGTGTTCTAATATTCGCGTGTACCAAATTTCATCGAAATCGGTTGGACGATATTCGCATAGCAAACGGCTAAACGGAATAGAATTCAAAGTTGTGCTGCGGCACCAAGTGGCAAGTTAAGGAAAACGGATAGCATAAAAATCTTCTCCATCATAAAAGACTTAGGTGAACCAAATTTCATCGTGCAACGGTGCTCAACGGTGCTGGAGTTTTTCAACCTCATAAACACATACCAACATTCATTTTTATCTATAACCAGTGTTATTATATATATCAGTCTCAAATAAAATCCAGTTTCAAATCTAAGCCTCGCCAAAGTGCCAACATACGCCATTTTGCAAGAGTTTTTTTCAGGGAATCATTCGAAGCATTGACTTAGCAGCAATCAATATGGGAAATGGTTCGACCGCCAAAGAGTAGCACGCATTTATTTGAAAATTGGAATTCCTTAATACAGCCGATTTTTTTTTTTAAATTATCAACTATAATGTGTTTTATTCATCGTTACTCCGATGTACTAAATGAGAAGATTTCAATTTTCTGAAATTTGGCGGAATTCCCCCAACTTAAATCAATGTACTCAATTGGCGAGAATTCTGAAGTTAGATCGCTTGAAATCCCTTAATAACTGCATTATTTCTTCACGGATCATTAAAATTTAACGCTGTATTCTAATAAAACCTTTGCACTTGTTTTCAAAAATCTATTTCCTTAAGCTCTCAATAAATTGCGCCAAGCCGAAAACTGTGCAAACCGCTAGAACTCACTTACTCAAAATCCATATTTCAGCCATTTTATTTTTTCGCCAGACTAAAAAAATTTACACATTAGCCTCGGAAATCTTCAATTCTTATTGTTTTGCGTGTAAAGCATTACATTCCTGCTCTGATTTCCCATGCACACGATATTATAATTAAAAAAAAATAACCTTACGAATATAAACTAACAAAAAAAAACTCATTATTATTCTTTTATTTTTACTTTGAGAATTTAAAACATTTTATTCGGCAAAATCGCCACACATGGCAACCACGATCCTTATTTCACACTTTTTTCACTACAGGGGTTACAATTACGGAAAGATTTTTGCTTGAAGAGCATAAAAAATCTCTTAAATTCAGGGAACGGGTGGACTTTCAAAGTTTTAAAGTGGACTATGATTTATTCTATATTATTTTACATATCTGTGCTAAATTTCAGGCTGATAGGTCCATTTTTGTGGATTTGTATACGAATCAAATCCACAAACAAACAAACAAACAAACAA
>JAWZYV010002483.1:0-16268 GCA_038373885.1 Cheiracanthium punctorium | reverse complement strand
TGGAGATACGGGAGGCGCAATTTACATTGTCATTGGGTAGAGCGGTAGGGGCGCTATCCGGTTTTACAGGGAGCACGTTTTAACTATGTTCCAATTGAGATAAAATTATGAAACTTGGTGGGTGTTTAGGTGTTGCCACATACTATCTTTTCATATTCGATTGATCACTGCCGGACAATTAGTCCGGGAGTTATGGCCGTTTTAATTTCGCCAATTTTGGCGCCCTGGGCAGGTGCCCGTTTTACCGAAATTTTAATTATAACTGAAAACAATTCGTGCCAAAGGACACTTAAGAGCACCAATAGCACACGCACCAAGCGGCTAAGTCGTCGGGTATATAGAACTGGAGGCGCCATTTTTAAATTTCTTTCGATAAGGCGATGTTGAAGTTTTCATTTTTCAAAGATAGCTGGTTTTTAACTATGTTCCAATTGAGATAAAATTATGAAACTTGGTGGGTGTTTAGGTGTTGCCACAAGTGTTTTTTGATAATTTGTAGAACCTTCTCGGACCAATACTTCGCGAGTTATAGCCATTTGAAGTTTGCCAAAGTTGTCTAAAATGGCAGTCTAAACACTTGCATTTTATTTTATCGAAAAAAAAAACTTGCTCTTTTCGGAACCAAATCGCGCCAAATGACACTTATTAGCACCAATAGCACACGTGATAAGCGGCTAAGTCGTCGGGTATATAGAACTGGAGATACGGGAGGCGCCGTTTACATTGCCATTGGGTACGGCGGTAGGGGATGTTATTCCTGTTTTACAGGGAGCACGTTTTGACTATGTTCCAATTGAGATAAAATTATGAAACTTGGTGGGTGTTTAGGTGTTGCCACATACTATCTTTTGATATTCAATTGATCACTGCCGGACAATTAGTCCGGGAGTTATGGCCGTTTGAAGTTCGCCAATTTTGGCGCCCTGGGCAGGTGCCCGTTTTACCGAAATTTTAATTATAACTGAAAACAAATCGTGCCAAAGGACACTTAAGAGCACCAATAGCACACGTACCAAGCGGCTAAGTCGTCGGGTATATAGAACTGGAGGCGCCATTTTTAAATTTCCTTCGATAAGGCGATTTTGAAGTTTTCATTTTTCAAAGATAGCTGGTTTTAACTATGTTCCAATTGAGATAAAATTATGAAACTTGGTGGGTGTTTAGGTGTTGCCACAAGTGTTTTTTTGATAATTTGTAGAACCTTCTCGGACCAATAGTTCGCGAGTTATAGCCATTTGAAGTTTGCCAAAGTTTTCTAAAATGGCAGTCTAAACACTTGCATTTTATTTTATCGAAAAAAAAAACTTGCTCTTTTCGGAACCAAATCGCGAAAATGACACATATTAGCACCAATAGCACACGTGATAAGCGGCTAAGTCGTCGGGTATATAGAACTGGAGATACGGGAGGCGCCGTTTACATTGCCATTGGGTACGGCGGTAGGGGATGCTATTCCTGTTTTACAGGGAGCACGTTTTGACTATGTTCCAATTGAGATAAAATTATGAAACTTGGTGGGTGTTTAGGTGTTGCCACATACTATCTTTTGATATTCAATTGATCACTGCCGGACAATTAGTCCGGGAGTTATGGCCGTTTGAAGTTCGCCAATAATGGCGCCCTGGGCAGGTGCCCGTTTTACCGAAATTTTAATTATAACTGAAAACAAATCGTGCCAAAGGACACTTAAGAGCACCAATAGCCCACGTACCAAGCGGCTAAGTCGTCGGGTATATAGAACTGGAGATACGGGAGGCGCAATTTACATTGTCATTGGGTAGGGCGGTAGGGGGCGCTATCCGGTTTTACAGGGAGCACGTTTTAACTATGTTCCAATTGAGATAAAATTATGAAACTTGGTGGGTGTTTAGGTGTTGCCACGCACTATCTATTGATATTTAATTGGCGACTATCGGACAATTAGTCCGGGAGTTATAGCCGTTTGAAGTTTGCAGAATGTACCAAAATGACGGAGGCGCCGAGATCTCTTTACGGAATTCTCTCGTATTTTTAACTATGTTCCAGTATAGCTATAATTATGAAACTTGGTGGGTGTTTAGGTGTTGCCACATACTATCTTTTCATATTGGATTGATCACTGCCGGACAATTAGTCCGGGAGTTATGGCCGTTTGAAGTTCGCCAATTTTGGCGCCCTGGGCAGGTGCCCGTTTTACCGAAATTTTAATTATAACTGAAAACAAATCGTGCCAAAGGACACTTAAGAGCACCAATAGCCCACGTACCAAGCGGCTAAGTCGTCGGGTATATAGAACTGGAGATACGGGAGGCGCAATTTACATTGTCATTGGGTAGAGCGGTAGGGGGCGCTTTCCGGTTTTACAGGGAGCACGTTTTAACTATGTTCCAATTGAGATAAAATTATGAAACTTGGTGGGTGTTTAGGTGTTGCCACATACTATCTTTTCATATTCGATTGATCACTGCCGGACAATTAGTCCGGGAGTTATGGCCGTTTGAAGTTCGCCAATTTTGGCGCCCTGGGCAGGTGCCCGTTTTACCGAAATTTTAATTATAACTGAAAACAAATCGTGCCAAAGGACACTTAAGAGCACCAATAGCACACGCACCAAGCGGCTAAGTCGTCGGGTATATAGAACTGGAGGCGCCATTTTTAAATTTCCTTCGATAAGGCGATTTTGAAGTTTTCATTTTTCAAAGATAGCTGGTTTTAACTATGTTCCAATTGAGATAAAATTATGAAACTTGGTGGGTGTTTAGGTGTTGCCACAAGTGTTTTTTTGATAATTTGTAGAACCTTCTCGGACCAATAGTTCGCGAGTTATAGCCATTTGAAGTTTGCCAAAGTTTTCTAAAATGGCAGTCTAAACACTTGCATTTTATTTTATCGAAAAAAAAAACTTGCTCTTTTCGGAACCAAATCGCGCAAAATGACACATATTAGCACCAATAGCACACGTAATAAGCGGCTAAGTCGTCGGGTATATAGAACTGGAGATACGGGAGGCGCCGTTTACATTGCCATTGGGTACGGCGGTAGGGGATGCTATTCCTGTTTTACAGGGAGCACGTTTTGACTATGTTCCAATTGAGATAAAATTATGAAACTTGGTGGGTGTTTAGGTGTTGCCACATACTATCTTTTGATATTCAATTGATCACTGCCGGACAATTAGTCCGGGAGTTATGGCCGTTTGAAGTTCGCCAATAATGGCGCCCTGGGCAGGTGCCCGTTTTACCGAAATTTTAATTATAACTGAAAACAAATCGTGCCAAAGGACACTTAAGAGCACCAATAGCCCACGTACCAAGCGGCTAAGTCGTCGGGTATATAGAACTGGAGATACGGGAGGCGCAATTTACATTGTCATTGGGTAGGGCGGTAGGGGGCGCTATCCGGTTTTACAGGGAGCACGTTTTAACTATGTTCCAATTGAGATAAAATTATGAAACTTGGTGGGTGTTTAGGTGTTGCCACGCACTATCTATTGATATTTAATTGGCGACTATCGGACAATTAGTCCGGGAGTTATAGCCGTTTGAAGTTTGCAGAATGTACCAAAATGACGGAGGCGCCGAGATCTCTTTACGGAATTCTCTCGTATTTTTAACTATGTTCCAGTATAGCTATAATTATGAAACTTGGTGGGTGTTTAGGTGTTGCCACATACTATCTTTTCATATTGGATTGATCACTGCCGGACAATTAGTCCGGGAGTTATGGCCGTTTGAAGTTCGCCAATTTTGGCGCCCTGGGCAGGTGCCCGTTTTACCGAAATTTTAATTATAACTGAAAACAAATCGTGCCAAAGGACACTTAAGAGCACCAATAGCCCACGTACCAAGCGGCTAAGTCGTCGGGTATATAGAACTGGAGATACGGGAGGCGCAATTTACATTGTCATTGGGTAGAGCGGTAGGGGGCGCTTTCCGGTTTTACAGGGAGCACGTTTTAACTATGTTCCAATTGAGATAAAATTATGAAACTTGGTGGGTGTTTAGGTGTTGCCACATACTATCTTTTCATATTCGATTGATCACTGCCGGACAATTAGTCCGGGAGTTATGGCCGTTTGAAGTTCGCCAATTTTGGCGCCCTGGGCAGGTGCCCGTTTTACCGAAATTTTAATTATAACTGAAAACAAATCGTGCCAAAGGACACTTAAGAGCACCAATAGCACACGCACCAAGCGGCTAAGTCGTCGGGTATATAGAACTGGAGGCGCCATTTTTAAATTTCCTTCGATAAGGCGATTTTGAAGTTTTCATTTTTCAAAGATAGCTGGTTTTAACTATGTTCCAATTGAGATAAAATTATGAAACTTGGTGGGTGTTTAGGTGTTGCCACAAGTGTTTTTTTGATAATTTGTAGAACCTTCTCGGACCAATAGTTCGCGAGTTATAGCCATTTGAAGTTTGCCAAAGTTTTCTAAAATGGCAGTCTAAACACTTGCATTTTATTTTATCGAAAAAAAAAACTTGCTCTTTTCGGAACCAAATCGCGCCAAATGACACTTATTGGCACCAATAGCACACGTGATAAGCGGCTAAGTCGTCGGGTATATAGAACTGGAGATACGGGAGGCGCCGTTTACATTGCCATTGGGTACGGCGGTAGGGGATGCTATTCCTGTTTTACAGGGAGCACGTTTTGACTATGTTCCAATTGAGATAAAATTATGAAACTTGGTGGGTGTTTAGGTGTTGCCACATACTATCTTTTGATATTCAATTGATCACTGCCGGACAATTAGTCCGGGAGTTATGGCCGTTTGAAGTTCGCCAATTTTGGCGCCCTGGGCAGGTGCCCGTTTTACCGAAATTTTAATTATAACTGAAAACAAATCGTGCCAAAGGACACTTAAGAGCACCAATAGCACACGCACCAAGCGGCTAAGTCGTCGGGTATATAGAACTGGAGGCGCCATTTTTAAATTTCCTTCGATAAGGCGATTTTGAAGTTTTCATTTTTCAAAGATAGCTGGTTTTAACTATGTTCCAATTGAGATAAAATTATGAAACTTGGTGGGTGTTTAGGTGTTGCCACAAGTGTTTTTTTGATAATTTGTAGAACCTTCTCGGACCAATAGTTCGCGAGTTATAGCCATTTGAAGTTTGCCAAAGTTGTCTAAAATGGCAGTCTAAACACTTGCATTTTATTTTATCGAAAAAAAAAACTTGCTCTTTTCGGAACCAAATCGCGCCAAATGACACTTATTAGCACCAATAGCACACGTGATAAGCGGCTAAGTCGTCGGGTATATAGAACTGGAGATACGGGAGGCGCCGTTTACATTGCCATTGGGTACGGCGGTAGGGGATGCTATTCCTGTTTTACAGGGAGCACGTTTTGACTATGTTCCAATTGAGATAAAATTATGAAACTTGGTGGGTGTTTAGGTGTTGCCACATACTATCTTTTGATATTCAATTGATCACTGCCGGACAATTAGTCCGGGAGTTATGGCCGTTTGAAGTTCGCCAATTTTGGCGCCCTGGGCAGGTGCCCGTTTTACCGAAATTTTAATTATAACTGAAAACAAATCGTGCCAAAGGACACTTAAGAGCACCAATAGCCCACGTACCAAGCGGCTAAGTCGTCGGGTATATAGAACTGGAGATACGGGAGGCGCAATTTACATTGTCATTGGGTAGGGCGGTAGGGGGCGCTATCCGGTTTTACAGGGAGCACGTTTTAACTATGTTCCAATTGAGATAAAATTATGAAACTTGGTGGGTGTTTAGGTGTTGCCACGCACTATCTATTGATATTTAATTGGCGACTATCGGACAATTAGTCCGGGAGTTATAGCCGTTTGAAGTTTGCAGAATGTACCAAAATGACGGAGGCGCCGAGATCTCTTTACGGAATTCTCTCGTATTTTTAACTATGTTCCAGTATAGCTATAATTATGAAACTTGGTGGGTGTTTAGGTGTTGCCACATACTATCTTTTCATATTGGATTGATCACTGCCGGACAATTAGTCCGGGAGTTATGGCCGTTTGAAATTCGCCAATTTTGGCGCCCTGGGCAGGTGCCCGTTTTACCGAAATTTTAATTATAACTGAAAACAAATCGTGCCAAAGGACACTTAAGAGCACCAATAGCCCACGTACCAAGCGGCTAAGTCGTCGGGTATATAGAACTGGAGATACGGGAGGCGCCGTTTACATTGCCATTGGGTACGGCGGTAGGGGATGCTATTCCTGTTTTACAGGGAGCACGTTTTGACTATGTTCCAATTGAGATAAAATTATGAAACTTGGTGGGTGTTTAGGTGTTGCCACATACTATCTCTTCATATTCGATTGATCACTGCCGGACAATTAGTCCGGGAGTTATGGCCGTTTGAAGTTCGCCAATTTTGGCGCCCTGGGCAGGTGCCCGTTTTACCGAAATTTTAATTATAACTGAAAACAAATCGTGCCAAAGGACACTTAAGAGCACCAATAGCACACGCACCAAGCGGCTAAGTCGTCGGGTATATAGAACTGGAGGCGCCATTTTTAAATTTCCTTCGATAAGGCGATTTTGAAGTTTTCATTTTTCAAAGATAGCTGGTTTTAACTATGTTCCAATTGAGATAAAATTATGAAACTTGGTGGGTGTTTAGGTGTTGCCACAAGTGTTTTTTTGATAATTTGTAGAACCTTCTCGGACCAATAGTTCGCGAGTTATAGCCATTTGAAGTTTGCCAAAGTTTTCTAAAATGGCAGTCTAAACACTTGCATTTTATTTTATCGAAAAAAAAAACTTGCTCTTTTCGGAACCAAATCGCGCCAAATGACACTTATTGGCACCAATAGCACACGTGATAAGCGGCTAAGTCGTCGGGTATATAGAACTGGAGATACGGGAGGCGCCGTTTACATTGCCATTGGGTACGGCGGTAGGGGATGCTATTCCTGTTTTACAGGGAGCACGTTTTGACTATGTTCCAATTGAGATAAAATTATGAAACTTGGTGGGTGTTTAGGTGTTGCCACATACTATCTTTTGATATTCAATTGATCACTGCCGGACAATTAGTCCGGGAGTTATGGCCGTTTGAAGTTCGCCAATTTTGGCGCCCTGGGCAGGTGCCCGTTTTACCGAAATTTTAATTATAACTGAAAACAAATCGTGCCAAAGGACACTTAAGAGCACCAATAGCACACGCACCAAGCGGCTAAGTCGTCGGGTATATAGAACTGGAGGCGCCATTTTTAAATTTCCTTCGATAAGGCGATTTTGAAGTTTTCATTTTTCAAAGATAGCTGGTTTTAACTATGTTCCAATTGAGATAAAATTATGAAACTTGGTGGGTGTTTAGGTGTTGCCACAAGTGTTTTTTTGATAATTTGTAGAACCTTCTCGGACCAATAGTTCGCGAGTTATAGCCATTTGAAGTTTGCCAAAGTTGTCTAAAATGGCAGTCTAAACACTTGCATTTTATTTTATCGAAAAAAAAAACTTGCTCTTTTCGGAACCAAATCGCGCCAAATGACACTTATTAGCACCAATAGCACACGTGATAAGCGGCTAAGTCGTCGGGTATATAGAACTGGAGATACGGGAGGCGCCGTTTACATTGCCATTGGGTACGGCGGTAGGGGATGCTATTCCTGTTTTACAGGGAGCACGTTTTGACTATGTTCCAATTGAGATAAAATTATGAAACTTGGTGGGTGTTTAGGTGTTGCCACATACTATCTTTTGATATTCAATTGATCACTGCCGGACAATTAGTCCGGGAGTTATGGCCGTTTGAAGTTCGCCAATTTTGGCGCCCTGGGCAGGTGCCCGTTTTACCGAAATTTTAATTATAACTGAAAACAAATCGTGCCAAAGGACACTTAAGAGCACCAATAGCCCACGTACCAAGCGGCTAAGTCGTCGGGTATATAGAACTGGAGATACGGGAGGCGCAATTTACATTGTCATTGGGTAGGGCGGTAGGGGGCGCTATCCGGTTTTACAGGGAGCACGTTTTAACTATGTTCCAATTGAGATAAAATTATGAAACTTGGTGGGTGTTTAGGTGTTGCCACGCACTATCTATTGATATTTAATTGGCGACTATCGGACAATTAGTCCGGGAGTTATAGCCGTTTGAAGTTTGCAGAATGTACCAAAATGACGGAGGCGCCGAGATCTCTTTACGGAATTCTCTCGTATTTTTAACTATGTTCCAGTATAGCTATAATTATGAAACTTGGTGGGTGTTTAGGTGTTGCCACATACTATCTTTTCATATTGGATTGATCACTGCCGGACAATTAGTCCGGGAGTTATGGCCGTTTGAAATTCGCCAATTTTGGCGCCCTGGGCAGGTGCCCGTTTTACCGAAATTTTAATTATAACTGAAAACAAATCGTGCCAAAGGACACTTAAGAGCACCAATAGCCCACGTACCAAGCGGCTAAGTCGTCGGGTATATAGAACTGGAGATACGGGAGGCGCAATTTACATTGTCATTGGTAGAGCGGTAGGGAGCGCTATCCGGTTTTACAGGGAGCACGTTTTAACTATGTTCCAATTGAGATAAAATTATGAAACATGGTGGGTGTTTAGGTGTTGCCACATACTATCTTTTCATATTCGATTGATCACTGCCGGACAATTAGTCCGGGAGTTATGGCCGTTTGAAGTTCGCCAATTTTGGCGCCCTGGGCAGGTGCCCGTTTTACCGAAATTTTAATTATAACTGAAAACAAATCGTGCCAAAGGACACTTAAGAGCACCAATAGCCCACGTACCAAGCGGCTAAGTCGTCGGGTATATAGAACTGGAGATACGGGAGGCGCAATTTAAATTGTCATTGGGTAGGGCGGTAGGGGGCGCTATCCGGTTTTACAGGGAGCACGTTTTAACTATGTTCCAATTGAGATAAAATTATGAAACTTGGTGGGTGTTTAGGTGTTGCCACGCACTATCTATTGATATTTAATTGGCGACTATCGGACAATTAGTCCGGGAGTTATAGCCGTTTGAAGTTTGCAGAATGTACCAAAATGACTGAGGCGCCGAGATCTCTTTACGGAATTCTCTCGTATTTTTAACTATGTTCCAGTATAGCTATAATTATGAAACTTGGTGGGTGTTTAGGTGTTGCCACATACTATCTTTTCATATTGGATTGATCACTGCCGGACAATTAGTCCGGGAGTTATGGCCGTTTGAAGTTCGCCAATTTTGGCGCCCTGGGCAGGTGCCCGTTTTACCGAAATTTTAATTATAACTGAAAACAAATCGTGCCAAAGGACACTTAAGAGCACCAATAGCCCACGTACCAAGCGGCTAAGTCGTCGGGTGTATAGAACTGGAGATACGGGAGGCGCAATTTACATTGTCATTGGGTAGAGCGGTAGGGGGCGCTATCCGGTTTTACAGGGAGCACGTTTTAACTATGTTCCAATTGAGATAAAATTATGAAACTTGGTGGGTGTTTAGGTGTTGCCACATACTATCTTTTCATATTTGATTGATCACTGCCGGACAATTAGTCCGGGAGTTATGGCCGTTTTAATTTCGCCAATTTTGGCGCCCTGGGCAGGTGCCCGTTTTACCGAAATTTTAATTATAACTGAAAACAATTCGTGCCAAAGGACACTTAAGAGCACCAATAGCACACGCACCAAGCGGCTAAGTCGTCGGGTAAATAGAACTGGAGGCGCCATTTTTAAATTTCTTTCGATAAGGCGATTTTGAAGTTTTCATTTTTCAAAGATAGCTGGTTTTTAACTATGTTCCAATTGAGATAAAATTATGAAACTTGGTGGGTGTTTAGGTGTTGCCACAAGTGTTTTTTTGATAATTTGTAGAACCTTCT
The DNA here is from genome assembly GCA_038373885.1 of Cheiracanthium punctorium. NCBI lineage: Eukaryota > Metazoa > Arthropoda > Arachnida > Araneae > Cheiracanthiidae > Cheiracanthium > Cheiracanthium punctorium. Next base: position 6,473 of record JAWZYV010002483.1, on the reverse strand, counting down.
CGGACCAATACTTCGCGAGTTATAGCCATTTGAAGTTTGCCAAAGTTGTCTAAAATGGCAGTCTAAACACTTGCATTTTATTTTATCGAAAAAAAAACTTGCTCTTTTCGGAACCAAATCGCGCCAAATGACACTTATTAGCACCAATAGCACACGTGATAAGCGGCTAAGTCGTCGGGTATATAGAACTGGAGATACGGGAGGCGCCGTTTACATTGCCATTGGGTACGGCGGTAGGGGATGTTATTCCTGTTTTACAGGGAGCACGTTTTGACTATGTTCCAATTGAGATAAAATTATGAAACTTGGTGGGTGTTTAGGTGTTGCCACATACTATCTTTTGATATTCAATTGATCACTGCCGGACAATTAGTCCGGGAGTTATGGCCGTTTGAAGTTCGCCAATTTTGGCGCCCTGGGCAGGTGCCCGTTTTACCGAAATTTTAATTATAACTGAAAACAAATCGTGCCAAAGGACACTTAAGAGCACCAATAGCCCACGTACCAAGCGGCTAAGTCGTCGGGTATATAGAACTGGAGATACGGGAGCGCAATTTGCATTGTCATTGGGTAGGGCGGTAGGGGCGCTATCCGGTTTTACAGGGAGCACGTTTTAACTATGTTCCAATTGAGATAAAATTATGAAACTTGGTGGGTGTTTAGGTGTTGCCACATACTATCTTTTCATATTGGATTGATCACTGCCGGACAATTAGTCCGGGAGTTATGGCCGTTTGAAGTTCGCCAATTTTGGCGCCTGGGCAGGTGCCCGTTTTACCGAAATTTTAATTATAACTGAAAACAAATCGTGCCAAAGGACACTTAAGAGCACCAATAGCCACATACCAAGCGGCTAAGTCGTCGGGTGTATAGAACTGGAGATACGGGAGGCGCAATTTACATTGTCATTGGGTAGAGCGGTAGGGGGCGCTATCGGTTTTACAGGGAGCACGTTTTAACTATGTTCCAATTGAGATAAAATTATGAAACTTGGTGGGTGTTTAGGTGTTGCCACATACTATCTTTTCATATTCGATTGATCACTGCCGGACAATTAGTCCGGGAGTTATGGCCGTTTTAATTTCGCCAATTTTGGCGCCCTGGGCAGGTGCCCGTTTACCGAAATTTTAATTATAACTGAAAACAAATCGTGCCAAAGGACACTTAAGAGCACCAATAGCACACGCACCAAGCGGCTAAGTCGTCGGGTATATAGAACTGGAGGCGCCATTTTTAAATTTCCTTCGATAAGGCGATTTTGAAGTTTTCATTTTTCAAAGATAGCTGGTTTTTAACTATGTTCCAATTGAGATAAAATTATGAAACTTGGTGGGTGTTTAGGTGTTGCCACAAGTGTTTTTTTGATAATTTGTAGAACCTTCTCGGACCAATAGTTCGCGAGTTATAGCCATTTGAAGTTTGCCAAAGTTGTCTAAAATGGCAGTCTAAACACTTGCATTTTATTTTATCGAAAAAAAAAACTTGCTCTTTTCGGAACCAAATCGCGCCAAATGACACTTATTAGCACAATAGCACACGTGATAAGCGGCTAAGTCGTCGGGTATATAGAACTGGAGATACGGGAGGCGCCGTTTACATTGCCATTGGGTACGGCGGTAGGGGATGCTATTCCTGTTTTACAGGGAGCACGTTTTGACTATGTTCCAATTGAGATAAAATTATGAAACTTGGTGGGTGTTTAGGTGTTGCCACATACTATCTTTTGATATTCAATTGATCACTGCCGGACAATTAGTCCGGGAGTTATGGCCGTTTGAAGTTCGCCAATTTTGGCGCCCTGGGAAGTGCCCGTTTTACCGAAATTTTAATTATAACTGAAAACAAATCGTGCCAAAGGACACTTAAGAGCACCAATAGCCCACGTACCAAGCGGCTAAGTCGTCGGGTATATAGAACTGGAGATACGGGAGGCGCAATTTACATTGTCATTGGGTAGGGCGGTATGGGGCGCTATCCGGTTTTACAGGGAGCACGTTTTAACTATGTTCCAATTGAGATAAAATTATGAAACTTGGTGGGTGTTTAGGTGTTGCCACGCACTATCTATTGATATTTAATTGGCGACTATCGGACAATTAGTCCGGGAGTTATAGCCGTTTGAAGTTTGCAGAATGTACCAAAATGACGGAGGCGCCGAGATCTCTTTACGGAATTCTCTCGTATTTTTAACTATGTTCCACTATAGCTATAATTATGAAACTTGGTGGGTGTTTAGGTGTTGCCACATACTATCTTTTCATATTGGATTGATCACTGCCGGACAATTAGTCCGGGAGTTATGGCCGTTTGAATTTCGCCAATTTTGGCGCCCTGGGCAGGTGCCCGTTTTACCGAAATTTTAATTATAACTGAAAACAAATCGTGCCAAAGGACACTTAAGAGCACCAATAGCCCACGTACCAAGCGGCTAAGTCGTCGGGTATATAGAACTGGAGATACGGGAGGCGCAATTTACATTGTCATTGGGTAGAGCGGTAGGGGGCGCTATCCGGTTTTACAGGGAGCACGTTTTAACTATGTTCCAATTGAGATAAAATTATGAAACTTGGTGGGTGTTTAGGTGTTGCCACATACTATCTTTTCATATTCGATTGATCACTGCCGGACAATTAGTCCGGGAGTTATGGCCGTTTGAAGTTCGCCAATTTTGGCGCCCTGGGCAGGTGCCCGTTTTACCGAAATTTTAATTATAACTGAAAACAAATCGTGCCAAAGGACACTTAAGAGCACCAATAGCACACGCACCAAGCGGCTAAGTCGTCGGGTATATAGAACTGGAGGCGCCATTTTTAAATTTCCTTCGATAAGGCGATTTTGAAGTTTTCATTTTTCAAAGATAGCTGGTTTTAACTATGTTCCAATTGAGATAAAATTATGAAACTTGGTGGGTGTTTAGGTGTTGCCACAAGTGTTTTTTTGATAATTTGTAGAACCTTCTCGGACCAATAGTTCGCGAGTTATAGCCATTTGAAGTTTGCCAAAGTTGTCTAAAATGGCAGTCTAAACACTTGCATTTTATTTTATCGAAAAAAAAAACTTGCTCTTTTCGGAACCAAATCGCGCCAAATGACACTTATTAGCACCAATAGCACACGTGATAAGCGGCTAAGTCGTCGGGTATATAGAACTGGAGATACGGGAGGCGCCGTTTACATTGCCATTGGGTACGGCGGTAGGGGATGCTATTCCTGTTTTACAGAAGCACGTTTTGACTATGTTCCAATTGAGATAAAATTATGAAACTTGGTGGGTGTTTAGGTGTTGCCACATACTATCTTTTGATATTCAATTGATCACTGCCGGACAATTAGTCCGGGAGTTATGGCCGTTTGAAGTTCGCCAATTTTGGCGCCCTGGGCAGGTGCCCGTTTTACCGAAATTTTAATTATAACTGAAAACAAATCGTGCCAAAGGACACTTAAGAGCACCAATAGCCCACGTACCAAGCGGCTAAGTCGTCGGGTATATAGAACTGGAGATACGGGAGGCGCAATTTACATTGTCATTGGGTAGGGCGGTAGGGGGCGCTATCCGGTTTTACAGGGAGCACGTTTTAACTATGTTCCAATTGAGATAAAATTATGAAACTTGGTGGGTGTTTAGGTGTTGCCACGCACTATCTATTGATATTTAATTGGCGACTATCGGACAATTAGTCCGGGAGTTATAGCCGTTTGAAGTTTGCAGAATGTACCAAAATGACGGAGGCGCCGAGATCTCTTTACGGAATTCTCTCGTATTTTTAACTATGTTCCAGTATAGCTATAATTATGAAACTTGGTGGGTGTTTAGGTGTTGCCACATACTATCTTTTCATATTGGATTGATCACTGCCGGACAATTAGTCCGGGAGTTATGGCCGTTTGAAGTTCGCCAATTTTGGCGCCCTGGGCAGGTGCCCGTTTTACCGAAATTTTAATTATAACTGAAAACAAATCGTGCCAAAGGACACTTAAGAGCACCAATAGCCCACGTACCAAGCGGCTAAGTCGTCGGGTATATAGAACTGGAGATACGGGAGGCGCAATTTACATTGTCATTGGGTAGAGCGGTAGGGGGCGCTATCCGGTTTTACAGGGAGCACGTTTTAACTATGTTCCAATTGAGATAAAATTATGAAACTTGGTGGGTGTTTAGGTGTTGCCACATACTATCTTTTCATATTCGATTGATCACTGCCGGACAATTAGTCCGGGAGTTATGGCCGTTTGAAGTTCGCCAATTTTGGCGCCCTGGGCAGGTGCCCGTTTTACCGAAATTTTAATTATAACTGAAAACAAATCGTGCCAAAGGACACTTAAGAGCACCAATAGCCCACGTACCAAGCGGCTAAGTCGTCGGGTATATAGAACTGGAGATACGGGAGGCGCAATTTAAATTGTCATTGGGTAGGGCGGTAGGGGGCGCTATCCGGTTTTACAGGGAGCACGTTTTAACTATGTTCCAATTGAGATAAAATTATGAAACTTGGTGGGTGTTTAGGTGTTGCCACGCACTATCTATTGATATTTAATTGGCGACTATCGGACAATTAGTCCGGGAGTTATAGCCGTTTGAAGTTTGCAGAATGTACCAAAATGACTGAGGCGCCGAGATCTCTTTACGGAATTCTCTCGTATTTTTAACTATGTTCCAGTATAGCTATAATTATGAAACTTGGTGGGTGTTTAGGTGTTGCCACATACTATCTTTTCATATTGGATTGATCACTGCCGGACAATTAGTCCGGGAGTTATGGCCGTTTGAAGTTCGCCAATTTTGGCGCCCTGGGCAGGTGCCCGTTTTACCGAAATTTTAATTATAACTGAAAACAAATCGTGCCAAAGGACACTTAAGAGCACCAATAGCCCACGTACCAAGCGGCTAAGTCGTCGGGTATATAGAACTGGAGATACGGGAGGCGCAATTTACATTGTCATTGGGTAGAGCGGTAGGGGCGCTATCCGGTTTTACAGGGAGCACGTTTTAACTATGTTCCAATTGAGATAAAATTATGAAACTTGGTGGGTGTTTAGGTGTTGCCACATACTATCTTTTCATATTCGATTGATCACTGCCGGACAATTAGTCCGGGAGTTATGGCCGTTTGAAGTTCGCCAATTTTGGCGCCCTGGGCAGGTGCCCGTTTTACCGAAATTTTAATTATAACTGAAAACAATTCGTGCCAAAGGACACTTAAGAGCACCAATAGCACACGCACCAAGCGGCTAAGTCGTCGGGTATATAGAACTGGAGGCGCCATTTTTAAATTTCCTTCGATAAGGCGATGTTGAAGTTTTCATTTTTCAAAGATAGCTGGTTTTAACTATGTTCCAATTGAGATAAAATTATGAAACTTGGTGGGTGTTTAGGTGTTGCCACAAGTGTTTTTTTGATAATTTGTAGAACCTTCTCGGACCAATAGTTCGCGAGTTATAGCCATTTGAAGTTTGCCAAAGTTGTCTAAAATGGCAGTCTAAACACTTGCATTTTATTTTATCGAAAAAAAAAACTTGCTCTTTTCGGAACCAAATCGCGCCAAATGACACTTATTAGCACCAATAGCACACGTGATAAGCGGCTAAGTCGTCGGGTATATAGAACTGGAGATACGGGAGGCGCCGTTTACATTGCCATTGGGTACGGCGGTAGGGGATGCTATTCCTGTTTTACAGGGAGCACGTTTTGACTATGTTCCAATTGAGATAAAATTATGAAACTTGGTGGGTGTTTAGGTGTTGCCACATACTATCTTTTGATATTCAATTGATCACTGCCGGACAATTAGTCCGGGAGTTATGGCCGTTTGAAGTTCGCCAATTTTGGCGCCCTGGGCAGGTGCCCGTTTTACCGAAATTTTAATTATAACTGAAAACAAATCGTGCCAAAGGACACTTAAGAGCACCAATAGCACACGTACCAAGCGGCTAAGTCGTCGGGTATATAGAACTGGAGGCGCCATTTTTAAATTTCCTTCGATAAGGCGATTTTGAAGTTTTCATTTTTCAAAGATAGCTGGTTTTAACTATGTTCCAATTGAGATAAAATTATGAAACTTGGTGGGTGTTTAGGTGTTGCCACAAGTGTTTTTTTGATAATTTGTAGAACCTTCTCGGACCAATAGTTCGCGAGTTATAGCCATTTGAAGTTTGCCAAAGTTGTCTAAAATGGCAGTCTAAACACTTGCATTTTATTTTATCGAAAAAAAAAACTTGCTCTTTTCGGAACCAAATCGCGCCAAATGACACTTATTAGCACCAATAGCACACGTGATAAGCGGCTAAGTCGTCGGGTATATAGAACTGGAGATACGGGAGGCGCCGTTTACATTGCCATTGGGTACGGCGGTAGGGGATGCTATTCCTGTTTTACAGGGAGCACGTTTTGACTATGTTCCAATTGAGATAAAATTATGAAACTTGGTGGGTGTTTAGGTGTTGCCACATACTATCTTTTGATATTCAATTGATCAC
>JAWZYV010002481.1:0-15200 GCA_038373885.1 Cheiracanthium punctorium | reverse complement strand
GTTCTTCAGGTCTTGAGGTGTTTGATAAAGCACAAAGCCTGTATATACCTCTAGTGAGCCCATGGATGGGACAAACACAATATACAAACATCGAGACGAATAGAATTAATTGCTGACTATCTCTGTTCCAGTACACAAACATTGTAAAAACACATAAAATTAAATAGTAAAGGAGAAAGGAACATCACACCCTAAAGGAAAAATGGCTCCAACCACATCGCTAAAAAACATTAAAAAAAATAAACATACATAACCCAACAGCTAGAAGTTGCAGCAGCGATAAAGATGGCAGCATCCTGATGTTGCATGCCTGTTTATGCCCATGAAGGACAGTGTTGCTGCTCCCAATCAGTCAAAGCCCTGCTGTGGTGCAGCATCTTTCGGTCAACGCTAAAGAATCGCAACAGTGACTGAGATTCCTCCTCTGATCACAGTGTTTCTGCTTGCAATGAGACTAAGTGCCCTGCTGTGGCCCAGCATCTTGCAGTCATTAATGGAAATTAATATTTTGGAATTAATTAACAATAATTTAGGGGAAGGGGTTAAAATTTATGTTTAAATTCTATTTTTAGTCAGATATTATTTAGTATTTACAAATTAATTAACATTCATCCGTGAAATAAATCATCTTTTATTTTTTAGCAATCATTATAAGTGATATTGCATACTACCATTGACCATCTCTTTCCAAAAAGTCCGTCCTTCCACTGACAAATTTTACACCTTTCTTTACTGTTAATTCTTCAATTTCATTTATTAATTAAAAATGCTATTCACATCATTCGTTTCAATTGCTGATATTTCATTTCATCTTAAGTGACGTTAATTGATGTAATTAATTAATACCTTCTTTTATAATTAACTAAGTACTGTATTGTTTCTTGTTCAGTAATCTAATTAATTCAGCAGGAAGACTAGTACTGACAAATACTGAAGGCCTTTCCTTCGCCAAGAAACGAGCCGTGCTAGCAAAAAGGGCGGTACTACATCACACCGAAAACTCTCTTCCTCGCCGATGCTCCCGCAGACAAGTAAACTTAGCACTTTGCGCCATCTTCAAGAAATACCAGGTGGCAGTGCGGGTCCCTAAACCATACGCTCCCACATCTTTTTCCTCATTTTCCATTAATTCTTTATCCCACGTGTGATTTTATTCATCTTCTGTATTTTTGAATATTCCTTTCAAAATTCTTAAAATATACTTACAGTGGAATACTCAAGTTATTGAATAGTGCTAATGTTTTAACGATGTACATGGCATTTAAGAAAAAAAATGTGCTTATTGATTGTTTCTTCCTTTTGTCTCAAAAATATATGTATGTAGTATTCTACTTACTACTGCCGTGAAAGTTTAGTTTAGTTAAAAAAAAATTTGATTTTAAATTGAGCAAGTTTCCAAAACAGAATTAAGATTTTACCATGCGTTGTGACCGATAGTGTAGAAAATAACCCAATGATCTCAGCCTTGCCTGAAGTGAGTGTTAGAAAAGTGGTAAAATAAACACAGAGACATCGTATTAGATCACCAAATCACAAATTTTATTTAACAAATAACAGGGGTAAACAGCTAGTGGCCTCGCGACATCAGAAAAAGAAATGAAAAGTAAGTAAACACTGCGCAGGGGTTTTACAGCGCGTGGTAGAGTTGCTCAGGAACAAAAAAATACTAGAATGCTTTAATTACCCAATTATTAGCCCTTGTAAATTAAACAAAAAAAAAGAAAAAGGAAATGCTTAAATAAAATTGACATGACAAAAGTAGCTCGATTGGATCCAAGTACTTAAGTTAAAAGGCTCTGCTGCAGCAAAAAAAAAAAAAAATATTAAAAAAAATATTTATCCTATCAAAAAAGAAAAAAAAATTTGGGCAAACGAGTCCCCACCTTCCCCAAGCCATACAAGGCATCTGATGTAAATCCCGGACAAAATCCTTAACAGAAACTTGAAACCCCAAAAAGGGAACTTAGCAATTTTTACACCAAAGGGTGCAGCAAAATACATTGATGTGCAGAAAACTCAAACAATTACAGAGATTAGCATAGGCCAAACCAGAATATAAAACAGATTTTATGACACTCCAAAAATTAACTAGGTAAGAAAAAAAAATAAATAACACAGCATCAACATACATCTTTTAACAACTAGAGAAAAATTTTAAACATGGCGTTACAGGAAATTATACCACTGGTCATTACTTGAAGAGAAGAGACATTTAGCTATTGATTTTAAATCCCTGGTAGCATAAGGATGATAGAGAAAACGTAATTGGAGCGTTCTCACCCACAGATCCAATGGCAGGTCGGGTCCCGGCATTTCAGGAAACTAACGGTCGGACGAAGGTGGCTCCCAGAGCCGGCATCTTGGTCTCTCCTTGAAGGGGATTCCGTGGTTCAATCAGGCGTCGGGGACATCTCTATGAATCTACACAAGCGGCTCCCGGTCAGGGTAAATGGGAGATCTCCGCATAGTCGATCGAAGCGGGACGTCGAAGATGAAAAAAAGGGGTGGGGGCTTAAGCCCAATTCACATCAAGTGAGGGGAAGCATACTGGCAAAAAAAAACGATCATGAAACAAACGTGGTGGGGCCACCGGGTGCTTACGCACCAAAAAAAGAATAAATTTATACGGTGATCATGGAGTAGCTGGCCCTCTGGCCTTCGCGTAAACACTTCACATGCTGATTCTTGATGAAGTCACGACTGATAAGCCGAGCTAGGCCCCCAAAAAAATGCGATGATAAAAACCGGACGAGATCACGTCCTACCCGCACCACACCAGCTTTCAGAATGACGCTTTTCGCCCCGCGCTTGGGGAGCTTCGAAGAGACGCAGGCCGCGGGGACCAATCAGAGCGTGCCATCTCAGCCAGGAAACTTCGAGAACATTCGATCGACGGGGGAAGGAAGCGAGAAAATAAGAAAATGGTGGCCAGCAACTACTGCACGCGGGAAAGAAACCAACTTGGCCGAGAAGAAACGCAGGCAAGAACGGCCATCTTGAATTGGGGAAAAAAAACTTAATTGATCATAAGGGCCTTAAAAAAAAAAAACGTTATTAAATTTCCTAAAATTTTAGCGGGAGATAGCTAATCGTCCGAGACAACCCTGGGTAAAATTTGGAATAAAAATTAAATTAGAAGAGAGTAAAACTAATTAAAAACCGGACATGAACAAGAGATATTGCAGGAAATGAGTTAGGCTATTGAAGAGAGAGGGAAACTTAATAGTCAGCAGAAAATCGACAGAATTTACCTGATAATTAAAATTACACCTCCGGAGACCGGGCAAACAAAGGCAGAATTAATTTAAAGAAAAGGTAATTATTAAAAAAAAAGTCCCAACAAAAAAAGGATAATCAGTAGTAATTTAAAAGAAGTTAGCTATTGAGTTATAGAAGAAGAGTCATCCAGACCATTATATCTCCTGACAAAAGGTATTTAAATTAAACTTCCAAGTTAATTACAAGAATTAAGAAAATAAATAATTAATGGTTAAAACAATTAAAATAAAAATTACGGCTTTTGATTTGTAAAAAACATTATCCCCCAAAAACAATACAACATATTATCCTTCCTTCTCCCCCAAAAAATTTTTTACGAAGTAAAAAATTTTTCGTTGAGAAGCCAGGAACACACTGGTGAAATGTCTTGAGAAGCAGCGTATAATACCATTTTGACAACTAAACCTGGGGAAGACCAGCCATGGCAGCCAGAAAAAAAAATTTTGCATAACGCAAAATACCTCAAATAAACATCAAGATCCCGTGTCCCAAGTCAGGACACATAAAAAAAAATTTCAACCCTATACCTACATATTCCATAAAGAAAAAAATCAATCAAAAGGCAAAGTTTTACCTGCACATTCCTTCACAACACAAACATACAGTATATATGTAGTACGACATAAAACATGACAGAACAACATTAAACGAAGACAAAAAGGTGAAAAATCTTTGGTACAAAAGGGTAATACGCAATGCTGACCATGATGATTTAGAGTCCAAGGAAGTGGTCAGTAGCAAAATTTTGTAAAGTCCTCGTATAAGTAGTCACTACGTGGAGTTTGTTGTCACAAGCGTGGGTAAAAAATCAGTTCAGAGATTTCCAAAAGTAAATAAAAGGCTAGTCAGTGTCATGTATTGAATACAAGACCACTAGCAGGCAAGGGCGGACAAGTACCTAGGATGTTGAACCACCCCCCTTTCAAAGAAAGCTGAGAAAAAAAAATTTGACAGGGGCATGACAATCCCAAATTTGTAGAGAATGAAAAAAACCCAATTAATGCATTAATTTAGAGGTTAAGTTGGTAAAAACATTAGGAGACAGGAGAGAAATGATCCCTGAATAACCTCACATCCAGCAGCAATTGGTCTGAGTACAACAGGCTAAACACCAGCCCAATTGTGACCCAAGATCAATTACCACCAAACATGGAGGTTAATTCAAGTGACCAAGAAGGCTCTAGAAACACATCTGGACACTAATCATTTTCTCCAAAGAGGAAAACAAAACAAAACAAGGTAATTTTAAGAAAACAGCCCAAACCAGCATGAATAACTTAAAGCAAACCCCCCCCCCATATAACAAAAGGTAACCAGAAGGTTGGTAGTAACAAAAGGAATTACTTATTGTAAACAAAGTGAGAAAAAAAAAATTTGAACCCTAAGTTTCTTAGACAAAGGCCCTGGGATTGTCTACACCAGCAAAGTTAACAACTTTAAAATTTTCCTCAAGCCATCACAGAGAGAACAAAAGTTTGAACCCAGAAATCTCTGCACTGATTTGACAATTCCAGTACAAGTTTTTTTTTTGTTTGACATAATCAGGTAAAAGTATTTTACGAAAACTTTCATGTGGTTAGACAGAAATAAAAGGTAAAAAAAAAATATATCACATGAATTATTGCAATGGCCCTTAGCCATACACAATTTGTACTACCAAAAGGGTACTACATCAGATTATAACACTTACACAAAATCATCAAACCAAAACAAAATATTTACTTCAATAGGAACTTGTATAAAAATGTAACAACATATAACACAGATTGTGCAGGTAAAATTTGATTGATACCAACAAACAAGTAAACAAAACAACCCACCCACAAGAAACTAAAAGTAAACGAAAAAGGGTAAACACAAATGCAAACACTAAAAAAAAATACAATACTAAAATGACACCTAAATTCAAAAAGGGAAAATGATTCGCAAATAAAAGACCCAGCACTACTTTTTAATTACAAAGCCAAATTGATCACGTGGCCTAAGATTATACCCATGACTACTAGTGGAGCTAGACAGGCCTGGAGAAATCGAAGATGGGGTTGCGGCATCAATATCATCACCATTTGAACTTAAAAAGGAAACAGGGGACACAACAGTATCTCTAAAAAAATCAGTAACAGGTTCTGCATCAGACAGGGCTACAACAGGCGGCATAGGAGAAACTTGAAAACTACCAAAACTGTCATCTCAAGTGGGATCATATGGAAGAAAGGGGTTTGGGTACTCTTTCAACATCTTCGCTTCCCAATCCTCAGTTGAAGACGAAGGGGTAGACTCAGGTAAAACAGACTCAGGAGTGTGTGGCAAGTTGGTATTACTAGTAGGAAAAACATCTCTATCAACAACTTTAAAAATTCTATTGACATGTACCTTTTGAACATCTGAAGGGTTAGTTAAAAGAGAAATCAAAAATAAAACAGGAGAACATTGCTTTAAAACACGATAGGGACCCTTATTAAATTTACAAAGCTTTTTCGACAAATTAGGTTTATGTGCAGGTGTGTGTAAGAAGACAGTGTCACCAACTTTAATGTCTTTTAAGTTAAATTTTGTAGGAGCAGAGTTAGCTTGGTTATGAGAGGCAACTTCAAGGCGCTCTTTAATTAATGGAAAAGTGTTCTGGAGATTGGTGACAATTTCCTGAGCATAGGATCTAGTGTCGGCATATGTCCTGAATTTTGATGAAAAAATCAGGTCATAAGGCAACACCAGATCTCTACCATAGGTGAGAAAAGCAAGAGTGTTTTGAATAGTTCTGTGGTAGGCAGTGCGAAAGGCCAGCAAAGCAAAAGGAACCTGTTCGCACCAATCCTCCTGAGTTTCACTAACCAAATGACTTAAAGAGTCTACTAAAACCTTGTTCAACCGTTCAACGACCCCGTTGCCTTGCGGATTATAGGCCACCGTGTGCATTTTCTTGATTCCTAAGACCTTATAGACTTCCTCCATTGCCTGCGACAGAAAATTGGACCCCCTGTCTGAGTACAGCACCTCCATGATGCCATGTCTCGAAATAAAGTCCACCAAAACCCTAGCTACAGTGGCACTTTGTATGTCTTTAACAGGGTAAGCTTCTGGAAATCTAGTAAAATAATCTGTAATTACAATTAAAAATTTGTTCCCATGTTTAGAGGTAATGAAGGGACCAACCGCATCAATCGCACACTTCTGGAAAGGTCTATCAACAGTGGGGATCTCCTGGATGGGAGCCTTTTGACCTTTTTTGAAACCACGTCTTTGTAAACAAGAATGGCAAGACATCACATAATTCTTTACATTACGGTACAGACCTACCCAAAAAAAAATTTTGCCTAACCCGATGCAATGTTCGAGAAAGACCTGGATGTGCAACAGTTCTGTTGTCATGGCAGGCTTGAAGAACTTTCTGAACAAGAGAGTGAGGGACAACAAGTCGAATATTGGAAAAATTTGCATCAGTAGATTGGCAAACAAGAATATTTTGTTGAAAAAAAAATTTATTTGACTTATGAATGAAAAAAGGATCTTGCGAAATATTACTCGCCATCTTTTGGCAAAAAGAGTCTTCTTGTTGTAATTTAATTAAGTCCTGGTTAGGCAAAGGTAAAATTTCATACTTAAATGGAACATTATCAACAACGTTAACTTCTCTAGACAGAAAGTCTGCCATTAAATTTAACCGTCCAGGTTTGTGTACAATAGTATAGTCATATTGTTGTAACGTCATAATCCAACGAGCTATGCGAGAGGTGGGATCCTTCAATTTAAAAAGTTGTGAAAGTGACTGTTGGTCAGAAAAAATAGTTACATGAGTGCCATAAATATACTGTTTAAATTGATTAATACCAAAAACCACGGCAAGGGCTTCCTTCTCCACAACAGAATAATTTATTTCAGCGGCCGAAAATTTTTTGGAAGCAAAACAGACTGGGTGCAGAAAACCGGCTTCATCCTCTTGTGTGAGCACAGTGCCCATGGCGAACTTGCTCGCGTCAGTACAGATAGAAAAGGGCTTATTGAAATCTGGTAATTTTAAGCAAGGCTCTTTCGTTAAATCAGACTTAAGTTGGTCAAAGGCATCTTGTTCGAGATCCCCCCAGGAAAATTTTACATAGTTAAATTAGTTAAAGGGAGAGCTTTTAAGGAGTAATTATTGATGAACTTTCTATAAAAACCAGTCAGGCCTAAAAATGAGCGAACTTGTTTTCGGGTTTTTGGAACAGCAGCATTGAGAATAGATTTGATGTTATTAGGATCTGGCATTACCTTACCCTCCGTTACTCTATGTCCTAAATACGTAATTTCACTTTTTGCCAAAGCACACTTTTTGGGTTAAAGTTTTAGGTTTGCATCAGTTAGACGCTGAAAAATGAGCTCGAGCCTAGACAGGTGATCTTCAAAGGTAGTTGATGCCACAACCACATCATCAATATAAACCCCGATTTGGAAATTGGATAGTCCGGACAGCACCACTCCCATTAATCGTTGGAAACTAGCACTCGCGTTTCGCAAGCCAAATGGCATCCGTTTGAAGTGAAAGAGGCCCTCCTCTGTAGTAATACCCGTGAGATGAGCATCGTCTGGATGCATAAACATTTGATGAAAACCTGACGTCAAATCCAAGGAAGAGAAAAATTTAGCCCCAGAAAGAAAATCAATCATCTCTTGCAAATTCGGAAGGGGGAAATTATCTGGTATGGTCTTGGCATTAAGCTTACGGAGATCGGCCACCAGGCGAAATGATCCATCCGCTTTTTTGACCAGAAGAACTGGCGCAGCATAACTGCTGGTCGATGGTTCGATAATGCCAGCCTCCAAGAGAGTTTGAATCTGCCTCTTCATTTCAGGCTTGAGGTGGTAAGGGACACGATAGTTGCTTAGAACGAACCGGAATGTCATCTGTAAGGTGTATACGGTGTTGAATGATGGGGCAGGCGCCCAAGTCGGAGGAGTTTAATGAAAAAACAGACTTATATTTGGATAAAAGAGCAATCATGTCATTGCGTTGAGATTCGTCAAGATGGGATAAATCTATGTCCTTAGCCCACTGGCTAAAATCATCTGAACCAGCATGTTGTTCTACCGAGTTGACTTCGTCAGAAACTTTATTTAAATGGATAGGGGTAATATTAACAATTTTCATATTCTTATTTAAGGTAATGGAATCATGGGTAAGATTAATAACTTGAATTAAACACTGACAATTATCATTGATGGTGGAAATAGCATTGGCAACAAGAAAGGAAGTTAAATTTGTATCGGGATTAGGTTCAATTATTACAGTAGAATTAATGAAAGAGGGATCGCAGTTTGGAATAGTCACAAAAAATCTCTTTTGAGAATAAGCGGGTAAAATGATCTTAGCGGGCAACTTGCCAAAAAGAGAAAAGTCAACATCGGGATCAACATCATCATGTGCACTTGGCACGACAGCATTCAGAGAAAACGGGGGATGTTCATGCGTCCAGACCACTCTAATATCATCATTAAATAAAATACAGTTGTCACAATCGATATGAAATTTGTAAGTCTAGAAAATCAAGTCCCAAAATGACATCAAAGTTAGGAGAAAGACAACTCTGAGCAACCAAAAAATTACATGAAAACGGGGTGTTAGAAATGTGCAACTCAGTTTGAATTAATTTTGGGGTGACTATGTCAAAACCCGTGAGAGCCTTTAAAGAGAGGTGAGAACTATCAAATTCCTTAAAGTTAATTAGAATATTAAAGACATTAGAAGAAATTAAATTAACACAGGCACCAGAATCTATGAGTGCACGAAACTTAAAATTGCCAAAGTTCACATCAATTATGGGTAAAGAACTCGACACACTTACTACCGGTTGCACAGCGGGATCAAACGGGGAATTAATGGAGTGTTGCGATCCAGACCAACCTCCCCCCAAACTTAGTTTAAATTTCCATCATTAACCCCACTCTGATCAGAGCCTGAAGCATTGGCAGGAGTCTGATTTTCCTGACGAGGCCTGTGTTGGGATCTAGCAGCCTGGTCACGTTGTTTTTTTCGACAATCTCTCGCGTAATGTCCTGGGCGGTCACAATAAAAACAAGTTATGTTACGTTGAGTTCGGGCAGGTTGGGAATGTCGCTGTGGAGGAAAAGATTGTGGGATAAAACTCTGCGACTGCATTTGTGATAGCTGAGCCTGCATCGCAGCCATCTGGCTGGTGAGCAATTCAAGGCTTTTTGCATATGAGTCCGTAGTGGCCTTAAGGAGCCTCTCAAAGTCTCCTTCCACCATCTGGGAACGTGCCGTTACGGCATTTATGTCTGACAGGTGGCATTGGAGTGCCACTTCCACACGTTTCGCGACCTGTACTGCCTCGACAAAAGTTTTAGGGTCTACAACAACGACCTGGGCCTTAATGTTTGGGAGAAGACCCGCTTTGAATTGTGAAAGGAGCATCTCCTGTGAGAAGCTCTGAGGTATCGTGTCCGAGGAATTTATGGGATTTTTGAGGGCCTTATGGGCAATTCCTTCCAGTCTAGTGGCGTAATCACGCACTGTCTCCCCAAAATTTTGCTTACAGGACGTTAATTTTTCTATGTCCTGGGCCAAGGATCCCGCTTCTGCAAAGTGTGCCATGAAGCGGTCTTTGTATTCTTTCAACGTAAGACCCTCAATTGCCTCTAAGGTAGATGTATAGAATTGGAGAGCAGCACCCTCCATTTTCAATTTTGCGACTGCCAAGGCCTGGTCATCCGTCC
Source organism: Cheiracanthium punctorium (assembly GCA_038373885.1). Classification (NCBI taxonomy): domain Eukaryota; kingdom Metazoa; phylum Arthropoda; class Arachnida; order Araneae; family Cheiracanthiidae; genus Cheiracanthium; species Cheiracanthium punctorium. The sequence continues at coordinate 5,210 of JAWZYV010002481.1, read as the reverse complement.
AGGCCGCCAAGGGCTGAATTAGGGAAAGGGAGTGAAAAAAAATTGAGCAGTTGCTACCAGACAGTGGTGGGAGCATGCCGATAAAAGCCGGACCTGGCAATGCCGCCGCCCTGGCACCTTCTTCTAGAGCCATACTGGGACTTAGGAAAAAGAAAATTTTGAAACTCCCAAAATAAAAGTTTACCACCCAATACGCTTCTCAAGACAGTCCCCAGTTACAAAGAGATATGTAAATGCATCAAAAAAAATGAAAGTTTTCTGTATCCATTTCACCTTATTCAACACACACAAGATTGGCAAGGAGAGGTCACGGCACCATTTTGTAGTATTCTACTTACTACTGCCGTGAAAGTTTAGTTTAGTTAAAAAAAAATTTGATTTTAAATTGAGCAAGTTTCCAAAACAGAATTAAGATTTTACCATGCGTTGTGACCGATAGTGTAGAAAATAACCCAATGATCTCAGCCTTGCCTGAAGTGAGTGTTAGAAAAGTGGTAAAATAAACACAGAGACATCGTATTAGATCACCAAATCACAAATTTTATTTAACAAATAACAGGGGTAAACAGCTAGTGGCCTTGCGACATCAGAAAAAGAAATGAAAAGTAAGTAAACACTGCGCAGGGGTTTTACAGCGCGTGGTAGAGTTGCTCAGGAACAAAAAAAATACTAGAATGCTTTAATTACCCAATTATTAGCCCTTGTAAATTAAACAAAAAAAAAGAAAAAGGAAATGCTTAAATAAAATTGACATGACAAAAGTAGCTCGATTGGATCCAAGTACTTAAGTTAAAAGGCTCTGCTGCAGCAAAAAAAAAAAAAAAATATATATAAAAAAATATTTATCCTATCAAAAAAGAAAAAAAAATTTGGGCAAACGAGTCCCCACCTTCCCCAAGCCATACAAGGCATCTGATGTAAATCCCGGACAAAATCCTTAACAGAAACTTGAAACCCCAAAAAGGGAACTTAGCAATTTTTACACCAAAGGGTGCAGCAAAATACATTGATGTGCAGAAAACTCAAACAATTACAGAGATTAGCATAGGCCAAACCAGAATATAAAACAGATTTTATGACACTCCAAAAATTAACTAGGTAAGAAAAAAAAAAAAAATAACACAGCATCAACATACATCTTTTAACAACTAGAGAAAAATTTTAAACATGGCGTTACAGGAAATTATACCACTGGTCATTACTTGAAGAGAAGAGACATTTAGCTATTGATTTTAAATCCCTGGTAGCATAAGGATGATAGAGAAAACGTAATTGGAGCGTTCTCACCCACAGATCCAATGGCAGGTCGGGTCCCGGCGTTTCAGGAAACTAACGGTCGGACGAAGGTGGCTCCCAGAGCCGGCATCTTGGTCTCTCCTTGAAGGGGATTCCGTGGTTCAATCAGGCGTCGGGGACATCTCGATGAATCTACACAAGCGGCTCCCGGTCAGGGTAAATGGGAGATCTCCGCATAGTCGATCGAAGCGGGACGTCGAAGATGAAAAAAAGGGGTGGGGGCTTAAGCCCAATTCACATCAAGTGAGGGGAAGCATACTGGCAAAAAAAAAACGATCATGAAACAAACGTGGTGGGGCCACCGGGTGCTTACGCACCAAAAAAAGAATAAATTTATACGGTGATCATGGAGTAGCTGGCCCTCTGGCCTTCGCGTAAACACTTCACATGCTGATTCTTGATGAAGTCACGACTGATAAGCCGAGCTAGGCCCCCAAAAAAATGCGATGAAAAAAACCGGACGAGATCACGTCCTACCCGCACCACACCAGCTTTCAGAATGACGCTTTTCGCCCCGCGCTTGGGGAGCTTCGAAGAGACGCCGGCCGCGGGGACCAATCAGAGCGCGCCATCTCAGCCGGGAAACTTCGAGAACATTCGATCGACGGGGGAAGGAAGCGAGAAAATAAGAAAATGGCGGCCAGCAACTACTGCACGCGGGAAAGAAACCAACTTGGCCGAGAAGAAATGCAGGCAAGAACGGCCATCTTGAATTGGGAAAAAAAAACTTAATTGATCATAAGGGCCTTAAAAAAAAAAACGTTATTAAATTTCCTAAAATTTTAGCAGGAGATAGCTAATCGTCCGAGACAACCCTGGGTAAAATTTGGAATAAAAATTAAATTAGAAGAGAGTAAAACTAATTAAAAACCGGACATGAACAAGAGATATTGCAGGAAATGAGTTAGGCTATTGAAGAGAGAGGGAAACTTAATAGTCAGCAGAAAATCGACAGAATTTACCTGATAATTAAAATTACACCTCCGGAGACCGGGCAAACAAAGGCAGAATTAATTTAAAGAAAAGGTAATTATTAAAAAAAAAGTCCCAACAAAAAAAGGATAATCAGTAGTAATTTAAAAGAAGTTAGCTATTGAGTTATAGAAGAAGAGTCATCCAGACCATTATATCTCCTGACAAAAGGTATTTAAATTAAACTTCCAAGTTAATTACAAGAATTAAGAAAATAAATAATTAATGGTTAAAACAATTAAAATAAAAATTACTGCTTTTGATTTGTAAAAAACATTATCCCCCAAAAACAATACAACATGTATACGAAATTATCCGGTATTTTCTTTTAAACTTGGCCCGGCTGCACCTTCAAAATTAGCAGTTTTTCGCTACTTTTCATTTAAATTTAATACGGAATTCAAATGTGGCTGCAGACTGATACTGCTCCTTCTATTATAACTTTAGCAAATAAATCCATCCGCACAACTTCATTTTTTAGGAAATTTCTTTATTAAAACATTTATTCATTTAAAAATGGCTAATCTTTATTGTGTTCCAGCTTTCAATTTGGGGTTCAAGAGCTGTAAGAAGAAAAGTAGGCCAGGTGTCAAATCATTGAAGATCATTCTTAAGCAAGAAATATTTCACAAGTGAAATAAACATGGTATGAGACATTACTATTTTATTTAATGCTGTGGATGATTTTTTTCTATCTGGGTAATTGCCCATATTCCTAATATAACAACAATTTTTTATTAGGAGTACTCAAAAGCTGCGATTTTGCTCATAGTTTTTCTTTCCGTTTATTTTTTTCCATTTGTATACTTGTGCATTCGCACATTAGATCTACCAAAAGTAACCTCTCAATATTCTCTGGACCCACAATTTCTGATATATTTATAAAAGCATTAAATTAATGAACTCTAATTATTACCTTTCATTTTCTACTTGTTTGGTTTGCCATAGCTGTACAGTGGCAGATTATGTTTAGCAAAGTATGGCTGACTGCCATTTCTCCAGTTTCAAGACAGTATCTCACTAACCAATTAGGAGAACTGAATGAAATTTATAGATAATACATCATATATAAAGGTCATTCCTTGGTCCTCCTTAAATTTCTCGATTCTACCAGGTTCCCTTTTGAGTTACAAGCTGTCAAAAATTCAGATTTTTTTTAAAGTTTAAATTGTTATAATTCAGGAAAGAAAGGGAATAAATGCTCAATCTTTTAAGAACATGTTAGTGAGTAGTTTTCACGCATTTATCAATTTCATACAGTTATCTCTTTCCTTTAATGAGATGTCTAATTTCAAAAACTACTATTTTGAGTAACATTTGGCTTTTTAAGAGTGCTCTAAAATTATCAGTTTTTTAGTGGTTACAAAGATTTTTGTTCCTTTAGTAGTATGTTTGAATCTTAAATATATTAGAAAGTTATATGTAACACTAACGCCCTTATTCACCAACCAGGTGTCAGCACTAGAATCACGTAGCACGAGTTTCAGGACTAGCACGCGGATTAACGCAAAAGGTATTCACCAAAAAATTTGAACCCGGATTGGTGTAATCCCAAATCTGACACAGTGTTTTTGTAAGCTTGTCTGTGATTGGTCAGATTAATTTGAATTCTTTTTTTGGCAACACTGAACAGATCCTAGCTCATGTTTTGATGATTTGTTTACGAGCTTCATGGTTTACGAGTAGTGTTCCTGATATTTTTTGTGGTATGTGTTGGTAGATATGTTTACCCAAAGGAAAAACTTTACTGAGTTCGAAATTGAATTACTGTTACCATGTATTGAAAAATACAAGGATATAATAAACAACAAAATTACGAATGCCGTCAGCAATTCTGAAAAAAAGGCAGCCAGTGTGCATGATAAAATTTAACTCAACGGTCAATCGACTTCGAGCTCTGTTATTTAAGGTTTGATTGTAATTGAGAAAAAGCCGTCCAGGTCAGTATATATGCAGCTTGCTGCATTGTTTTGAATTTTTACTTTAGATATTTGATAATGGTTCTTATTTACGAGTCTGGTTTTATGTTCTGATTCAAGCTTGAGACAAATATTATTACATAAGATTGTATTTCATTTTCATTTAAAAACGACTGTTTTAAGATTTTTAAAATGTAGTTTTGATTCAAGTTTGTATAAAAATGCATGTTGAATTTGTTTCTTTTGAAATAGAGGTGAAATGAAATGACTTTTCAAGTGTAATAAAATGTTTCTAGACTATAATTAATTTATAAAGTACAGTTATGGAAGTGTTAACTATTATTTACTGAGAAAATTATAAATGTTCGAATTAAGCATGTTTGTCATGGGTTTTATAAATTACTAAAGCCAAAGGAATCAATTTTTACTTACTACTTAAATTTATCTACTTGCTGCTGTTTCATAACAATTGTTTTAATTGCTCTGTTTACATTATTTTAAGAGTTAATTAACATGTTCAGTTATCACTTAATCTAATAATTTTTTTTTTTTTTTCAATGAACAGAAAATTAAAATTTTGTATTTTTTTTAAGACTTAGAAGTTTTTATCTTTGTAAAATTGGCTATTATTTTAAAAACTGTAATTCTTTTTCTCTTAGTAATTTCAATAAAGTGTAAAAGCATGTCCAAAGTGTCACGCTGTCTTTCATGCTTTGGGAATAATATCGCAAGCGGGGGCATGTTGCCAAGCCAGATGTCGCCAAAGCTTTTACGCGTTGCTAAATAAGCCAATCTGCAAGGATTGTGCTTAGAATATATGGAGAACTGTTTTAACGGCAACCTTAATGGGTTAGACGTTGGCAACAAAAAATGAAGCCAAATAAACCTGCCCCCGCTTACGGAATTATTCCCCATGCTTTTGTTTTGTGGTTCTATTGGGGCAGTCATTATGTTATGATTTCAATTAATAGAATTTTTTGTATGTAATACAGATTTATTTACTTACGATGCGATCTTAGGTTC
>JAWZYV010002480.1:0-336356 GCA_038373885.1 Cheiracanthium punctorium | reverse complement strand
TTAAAATATAACAAAGTCCCTTATTTTCACTAGAGAATACATCAGAATTTGAAAATTTTTACAAGTACCCTTATTTGAAAAATATGTCACAATCTGAAAAAATTACAAGTCCCCTTATTTGAGAAAAAAGGAAAAAAAATTCTTATCAGCTCTACCAACATCCGGTCTCAACATCCGTTCCGACCACGCCCCCTTCCCCGCTCAGCATAGGGAAAGCATCCGAACGGAGGACTCCGGCTGGGCAGAACTGTCCTTTTTACACTACTGGTTGCTTAGAGTCGGTGGTCGACTTCAGAATTCAAGGGTTAGTTTTGTTCAAAAGCATCAAATTATTCTTCCGGCAAAAAATAAGGTAACTTGTTTAATCTTAGAATTTTATCACAAAAAATATCTTCATTCTGGCCCACAATCACTTTTGTTCTACACTAGACAAAAATTTTGGCCTATTAATGGAAGGAATTTGACTCGAAAAATTGTTCATAATTGTGTCATATGCGTTAAAAACAGACCAGTTACTGTAGATCAGCTAATGGGAAACCCCCCTCCTGAAAGAGTTACTGCTAGTCCTCCCTTTACAAACACTGGGGTTGATTTTGCAGGCCCATTCTATATTAAATATAGAAACCAAAGAAAGGGGATTCTTCATTCCAGTTTCTTTCAAGTTTACGTCGCAATTTTTGTTTGCATGGTCACAAAGGCTATTCACATAGAAATGGTAGGTGACCTCTCATCTAAGGCATTTATATCGACATTGAAAAGATTTTTCGCTAGAAGAGGTAAATGCCACACCTTATTCTCTGATAATGCTACCAATTTTGTGGGAGCTCACTCGGAGCTTAAGCGCCTTCATGGCTTGATAATCCATCCTGATGTGTGTTGTTAGGAAACTTCCTTGCGTCAGATGGAATCAATTGGAAGTTCATTCCTCCTAGAGCTCCAAATTTTGGCGGGCTGTGGGAAGCAGGCGTTAAGTCGTTTAAACATTATTTGAGGAGGGCCGTGGGAAATGCTAAATTGAACTATGAAGAATTTAATACGGTAATTGCAGAAATTGTAGGGATTCTAAATTCTAGACCGCTGACACCATTGTCATCGGATGTTAATGATCTGGAGGTTTTAACCCCCGGACATTTTCTAATAGGACGACCCATAAATACGGTAGCAGAACCAGACATTGTAAATGTACCTGAAAATCGTCTTTCTAGGTGGAAACGTATAGAAAAATTAACTCAAATCATTTGGAAAAGATGGAGTGTAGATTACTTGAGTCACTTCCAACAACGTCAAAAGTGGCAAGTGTTAAAAAATAATGTAAAAAGGGGTATGATGGTCATTTTAAAGGAAGACAATCTTCCAAAATGTAAATGGGTTCTTGGCAGAATTACAGATGCAATTCAGGGACCTGACGGATGTGTAAGAGTAGTTAAAGTACGTACTCCATGTGGTGTATTAACAAGGCCAATATCCAAGATATGTATTCTTCCTGTCAACACAGATAATTAAGGACTGTAATTTTCATGTTATTCATTTTATTATTAGGGATCGACCGATACCGTATTTTCGCCGATGACCGATACCGATACTTTACCTATAAATTTATTTTCAGAAATAGCCGATACCGATACTTTTAAGTTATGGTATCGGCCGATACCGATACTTAACCGATACCGATACTTTATATAATTTAACGTCATTTAAATCTACATCTGTATTCTGGGCAGTTTTTGTAACGAGAGTGTAGTTCTCGTTAAATTGAATAACAGCATGATGAAATGTGATCCCAGTAGAAAGCATTAAAAAGAAAAAGCAGTGGACACATTGAAGTGTGAATTTACAGTAGTTCTAGTCTTTCTTTTCTATTCAATCATGCCAAGGAATGGCCGAATTATTAAAAAGCTGTGCACTGGGAAACGTCTTAGTGTGCAGGTTCGGAATTCTTTCTCCTCGCTCTATCTGTCGATCTAGTGGTCTAGAGTTTTGGGCGATTTTCTCCAGATGTTACGTGAATATGCGTTAGACTCCCTTAAAAAGTCCTCCGCCCAAGCCCCCCCCCATAGGTAGATGACCCTCATTTAGGCTTGACAGATCACAAACACTGTAGGATATATTAATAAGAGAATCCATTTCCAGTGCCGACTGGTGCAAATATTTAAATCAATTTTTCTCAACCTCTATTTTGTCGCCTAATTGTTGCTATGAGCCAGATAAAAGGTTTCCATATTAGACCCAAAACAGATTCCTGCTTGCTCTTACTATATGTGTCTTTGTTTTTCGTTCATGCCTCGATTTTGTGCTTACAAAAGTAAACACATGAAATTTATTCAAATTGCAAGTTTCATTTAGATTTTCTTTAATTATAAATCTTTCACATATGAAAATATTTTTTAGATTACTGAAACTGCATTAAATTGTGATAATGTATAAACTGTACACTATTATGTAAGTACATATGTATTTAGATATTGTTCATTAAATACGTATGTAAATTCTTCCCTTAAAATGCATAATAAGTTCACATTAATTAATGGTTCTATTTATCTGCTCCAATTATTTAACCACTAAGTGAATTATTAAATGTTTTAGCAAGATTTCTTTTTAATATGAACTCATATCATCATTTTAAGTTCTTTTTTAAAATCCGAATATTTTGATTCTCCGTACAGGGTTAAGTCACAATTAATCCGGATGATCCCTGTATTTGATCACGTACGAAGAACAGGTACACATCGATTATTCCTGTGTTTTCCTTATATATAAACCAAATACTATTCACAAGAAATATGTTTTTTTACCCCAAAATTTGAAATAAACTAAATAATAATTAGTATTACTAATTATACTAATACAGCTTCAACTTTTTAAATGAACAATATAAATAATTATTAGATATTGATAACTATTACACTTCTCAAAACAGAATGATACACAAATCCTACGTTCTCTCATTAATCTGATAGATAATAAAATCATTAAATGTTTGATAATTCGTACTTTTGATAGTGTGTAATGTTTTAAATATGAATCATTTAACTTCTGGACCAACATAAATTAAAGTTCACGGGAGTCGCCAGTTTTCAAGTCACTGCCAAAAAGTTAACTTCTTTGCGACACAAAAAAGGAATAAATTTTTTTTACAAATAGGTTTCGTTTATAATTTTAGTATAATTAATTTTGTCATTGAAACAGCTACAATATGAAGAAAAATATTTTTGCTCGTTTTCAAGCTACGCCTTGGAGGGTCTAAATAAAAGATGCTTAAAAATGACGAGATTAAATGAAGGTTAAAGAAAAATCCAAAAATGATAAACAAAATTCAATTTTCAAGTCTTAAAAAAAGTTGCTACTTAAAGTATTCATATTTAATGAAATTGATCTTCAGTGTTTTTGTTTTTATGATCATTTTTAACATGTTTTTCTGTGACTGATATGAACGAATTTTATCTGTTTTAGTTCTAAGCTCTGAGCAGGGGCGGCGTGGCACGGTAAGCAAGGTCTGGGGGCCATTTTGAACTAAAACTGAGAAAATCTTGATCTAGAGCAGTGGTTCTCAAACTTTTTTGTCCTTCTCTTCAAAAAATCTTCAAGTAGATTTTTTTTTCGTGACCCACTACTTCATAACGGTAACCAATATAGGCTATATAAAATAGGATAGTTTACTATCAGGGGCGTAGCCAAGGGGGGGGGGGTTAGGGGGATCATAACCCGCCCCCCATGAGAATTTTTTGCCATACAAAATGTATATTCTTCACTACATTATCCCACACGCGTATACACATAAATGAGTTGAAGTAGTCGTAACCCCCCCCCCCCATGAAAAATTTCTGGCTACGCCTCTGTTTACTATGTATATAAAATACTAAAGTTTAATTTTTCCCACCCTCTTCGACCCACCGAAATTGCTCCCGTGACCCAACGATGGGTCGCGGCCCATAGTTTGAGAACCACTGATCTAGAGCACAAAAGGGGCGCCTTTTTTTACGTTTGCAGAGGGGCACCATGGGGGTGGGGGTATATCCGACAAACGTCATTCGGTTCAAACCTTATACCCGTTTGCATGCTCAGAAATACGATTCACATCCGATAGCAGAATGCTACTTTCGGTTTCAAATATTCCCGGCTGTATAATATTAAAATGTTTCTATTTAGCTTCTAGAACTTCAGATACAGACAAATTCCTCAAACGTATTTCGAAGGCTGAAATATTACACTTTAACACACATCTGGGCAACCTCCGGCCCTCGGGCCGGATGTGGCCCGCAGAACATTTAAAAACTCCGTATAACCATTCAATACCCCATATAAAACCCAATTATACAGCCCGCCACTTCCCTAAAATCCGCAAGTTTGGCCCGCGACTTCGCGAACATCCTAAAGTTTGGCCCACAACTTTTCAAAGGTTGCCCATACCTGCTTTAACACTTTAAAGGTCGTCATCCCCTGAAATATCAAACGACGTCAAGGACCGTCTCCCCCATTAATTTTGATATCTATACCATACCCAAGCCGAATCTGATGTCCTTGCGCCAATCTTTTTAAATAAAAATTTAAAGCATGTCTCTTAAGCGTGAAATCTATATCAAGAGCTAGACTTTCTCCAACGGTATCAAAAACCTATATATACAATAGAATATCCCTATAATGAAGTCTCCTTATCACGAATTTCTCCCTATAACGAAGAGCTTATCTTCCCATAGCGAATACTTCAGATTTAACTTTGATTTTTTTTTTTTTTTTTTTTTTTTTTTTTTTTTTAATAGCTTTGAAGAAAATTTTATTTTTTGAACAGACCACTTAGTGGAGGAGTAAGATATGATGAAAATGGAGGCCAGGAATGTGAAACTGACTCCGATAATGAAGACTTCACCAGCCCCCGATTACGACCAACAGGGGCACCGGGCATTGATAGATTTGGGGGCCCCAATCTATGAAATTTGTTATATTTTTCATAAAATTTTGATATAAAAAAGAATATTTCAGAAAAACCATTTAAAATTTGGGTTCCTGGTCAAAGTCCCGATTTGCCCATATAATAATAAGGCCCTGCCTTTCACGACCAAAACCACATCAAACTTTAATGCTTCAACCTTTCAAAACCATTAAAAAGGTTTCCAAATGGAGGAGAATGTGTCTCACTCTATTTTCAGCGGATTTTTAAGATGTGAATATTTTTATGAAAATTTAAAATCACAGAATGCAAAACAATGTAAAATAACGGAATTTTAAAGTAAAATAAACGTAAGTGCATTATATATTTTATTCTCTAAATTCGTGGATTGTCTTTACTTTCGAACATTTCATTTATACAATGAAAAGTAAGAAACCGTAAGTTTAACAAATTTATAATAAATACCAATTTTTTTTTAACAATCAGCAATCATAATTTAATACTTTTAAACATCGAATTAACTAAAAAGTTTGTAATATTTGTTGAAATAACTGCAAAAATTTCTAATCTTTGTACAACGAAATTTTCTCTGTAGCGAATTTTTTAACTGGAACCGAGCGAGTTCGTTATAGGGAGATTCAATTGTGTGTATATAATATAGATATGAATGAACTCTTTTTCGAGTCCACACAGTGAGAAAATAAACGTTTATAAAACTGAAGTAAAATTATAGCCTACCACTCGACATTTGTTTTTTGCAATCCTTGCAGAGAGCGTATAGTGTTGGGCACCAATTCAAAATAATTTAGAAGAATAGACGATTGTCCTGTTAAACTGTCATCTAACGATTCTTCGTCCACAATTTCGACCACACTTGGTGATATGACATCCATTTAGCCATGGTTAGAATTAAAAAAAAACACAGTTCGAAAGGAATCGTGCAAACAAATGTGCCAATGAAACGACGCCTCTCATCTCATTACCAAAATAAAGATTCTCGAATGGTTTTGCGCCTGCTTGGTTTTCTTCTGAAAAGCGAAGTATCGGTTGAAAAGTATCGGTGAAAATGGATGAAAGCAACAGAAACCGATACTTTCCCGATACTTTTAGAATCGAAAGAACCGATACCGATACCTAAAAAAATTGGAGGTATCGGCGCCGATACTATCGGTTGCCGATACTATCGGTCGATCCCTATTTATTATACTTTGGTACTTATTCATTATTATTTTTCACTGTTTGTACTTTCTTATTTTGTATTTCTGATTATTTTATTCATTATATTTTAATTGTGGTAATTGTTTTATATTATAAAATTGTTGAATGAAAACATTCAACGGAGGCCGGGATGTTACGTCCTAAAATGCAACTGCTTGGGCGATAACACGCCAAGACTAGAACGCCTCCTGTCTCCTGTGTTTACATACTTCCTCCCTATCTTTTTTCTTCGCTTTGGATTTCGTGCTGTATGGTCAGCAGATTTGTAGGGGCAATAGAAGCCCAGTTAATTCGTTAAATTGATTAGCTATTGTGCTAAATTAAATGTAAATATGTTTTGATATGTACATACTGTAAATAAAGTTCACTTTAAATATCGACGGACAATTGTAGCACTTTCCAAATAGAATATTTAGTCTGTGGTCCAAATGACCCGTGAGTTCAGAACTTCCTTGGTTCGTACACATGATTTAAGGGAAAAATGCAAAATGACTGCTCACGATTTTGAAAATCTTTGTAATTTTGAAATTGTTATTGAGTATTTCCGTTGATGGTTCTCTTAGGTGAAATGTTGGCAGGAGTTAGAGAGAGGCTGCTCTCTGCTCTTCTGACTACAAGCTTGAATATTACTCAGCTATGGTCGAACTTGAAGAATGATTTCCTGTTAGAAAATTTATTTGTTTGAATTTAATGTATAAAAAACGCAATTACTTTTTTGCCGACCCAATATTATCACCGTGTTTGTTATTTCACTTTCTTCATTTAATACTATCGTCTACAATGCGCAATATTCTTGAGACTTTTGGCGATATTTTAATTTATAGTTAGATGAAAATTTAGACAGAAAAACGTGATTTTGAATGTTTGATAAAGTATGGGGAAGTCCATAGACCTAATGTTTCCGATATTAAAAAAGGCCACATTCACGTCTGGAAAGTTGAGGATGTTAGTTTTTCAGAAATAGGACGTTGTATTAGAAGACATACATCTACTGCATCTAATTTTATAGCTGGAAAATATTTTATTTGGGGGAATATGATAGCGGACGCAACAATACACGCTTTATAGAATCCCTATCAAACTGTAAAAACCTCTAATTTATTTGCTTCAAAATTTGATATTTTTAATACTGGTATCTTTTACTGTGTTTTTTCACAAAATAAATCTAATTTACGTTTATTTTATGCAATTTTCAAAAGATTTTCACTTAGTAAATTTATATATGGTCCCTTAACTCATGAAAATAACACATTTTATTTAATATAAATTAAACTACTGAACGTAAAAATTTAAAATTTTGCACAGCCATGTAATATTAATTTCTGCATCTATTTCCATCGAAATTCGGCTAGGTCGCTATTCATAATTTTTTTGAATATTAATTTAATAATTCATAATTCATATTCATAATTTATTAAAAATCACAATAACATTAAATTCTGTTTGGGTCGTTTAGTTCTAATAGTACGAATAAAAATCAGCTTCTTACTACGAATATTATATGAGATATGAATTAAAGTATGAAAAAATATTTTAACATAGGGGGAGGGGGATTTTGGGTGCTCATAACTCACTCATTTTCTGCCCAAATTTATTGAAAATGGGTGTCCGGGGTTAAAAAGAGCTAAATTTTTGAAATATGAAGTGAAATCTAGGGGTTGCTATTGAGAAAAAAAAAGTTGGTGCGAATTTTAATATGTAGATGGCCCCTTATACAATTTTTATGCATAGCAAATTAAAGTGTACGTCAATCGTAAACGATTGGTATCTGAAACTTTGCTGTACGACGAACGACGGGCGAAAAAAGTACAAGTGGGACATTTTTTTTCCGCAGCTGTACATAGAACGTAATGTATTAGAATTATTTTGAGCGAACCTGTCAAAGAACTATTTATGCTATATGCATAAAAGGTAGACTGCATATTAATACAGGGCGTAAGCTATTTTCAGTCCAAATTTTACGCAAGTCTGTTCTACGGTTTTTGCGTGATTGAGTCAAAAACACTCAAACACACAAAAATGCGAACTTTTACATTTATCATATTAGTAGAATAACTTTCAAGAAAGAGACATAATTTATTTAAATCAATGCTATAAAATACGGTATAATAATGCTTTTTAAAAATGTGGCTATAATATACTTTGGAACAATAGACTATACCTTTATCAAAAATCGTTTTTAACAAAGGTGCGTAACCGTTAGAATCAATTAAAATATGTACGGTATAACAATGCTCTTTAAGAATGTGTGTCAATAATATACGTTAAAACAGTGCACTAAACCTTAATTAAAAATGACTTTCAACAAAGGGACGTTAATTGTTGGAAATAATGCAAAAAATACACGGTATAACGATGCTCTTTAAGAATGTGCGTCAATAATATGCTTTGAAACTGTGGACTAAAACCTTTATTTAAAATGACTTTCAAGAAAGGGGCGTAATTGTTGGAAATAAGGCAAAAATACACCATATAACAATGCTCTTTAAAAATGTGTGTCAATAATATACTTTGAAACAGTGGACTAAACCTTTATTTAAAATGACTTTCAACAAAGGGAAGTAATTGTTGGTAATAAAGCAAAAATACTCAGTATAACAATGCTCTAAAAATGTGTGTCAATAACATACATTAAAACAGTGGACTAAACATTTATTAAAAATGACTTTCAACAGAGGGACATTAATTGTTGGAAATAATGCAGAAACACAGGGTATAACAATGCTCTTTAAGAAAGTTTGTCAATAATATACTTTGAAACAGTGCTCTAAACCTTTATTTAAAATGACTTACAACAAAGAGGCGTAATTGTTGAAAAAAAGGTAAAAACAGGGCCCGATTAACCTTTGAAGTGAGGGGAAGCTCAGTCTCATTTCGGGCCCCCCCTTCCCCTTTTTGTTTGGATTAAGTAAAGTTTTTAATGATTTTCTTTGTTAAAAGGATATTTAATTGATTTAATTAGTTCTAATGATTTTATTTGAAAAAAATATTTTTTTTCATTAATTTGAAATTTACCTTAGATAAAAATATGTTATTTATTATCTTCGCAATAGTTTACTTAATTGTAATGAGATTTTACAGTATTTTTAAAATTACTGTAAAAAGTAAACTAAAAACATTTCCTTACTACTGAAACATTAAACTTTATTCAGTCATATTTTTCATGAGACATGGAGCCAGTGGCGTAGCTACAGTGGGTGACGCCCGGGGCGGATATAAGTGGTGTCACCCCCATACGAGCATTTTTGCCCCCATACATGCGATATTTTTGGAATTTTTGCTGTACAAGCCATCGGGTATCACCCCTTTGAGGGTGACACCCGGGGCAGACCGCCCCCGCCTTGCTACGCCACTGCATGGGGCTTTTTTCGGGAATTCTTTGTTTGTTTTGATGACATCATAAAAATCACAACATGGAAGTTCAGAATTAATTTTGACCTTAAGATGATTTTTAACATTACATATTGAAAGTTTACCCCTTTCTACCGACCAAATGTTCCTGATAATAGAAAATTTTGTCTCAACTGGAACAAATGCCCAGAGTATAGACATCGCAAACTGAACTAATTTAGAAATGTTGCTACATGGAGTATCAAGACTTCTAAAATACCTTAAAAATAGCTTTCCACTTCTCTTCATTAAAAATCTTTACAATAACTTAGAAGATCATTTAAAAACAAAATATTGAATTTTTATCTGTTTTACAGTTATTTTTGGGCCCTTTTCAAATTATGAGGGGAAGCTTAAGCTTCTCGAGCCTTTTTGCTAATCAGGCTCTGGGTAAAAATACAGGATATAACAATGCTCGTAAAAATGAGTGTCAATAATAGACATAGAATCAAATGGTTATATTAAAAATGCCTTTGAAGAAAGGGACATTATCGTTAGACTTAAGGAAAAATATAAGGTATAACTATGCTTTTTAAAAAATTCGTCAATAACATATTTCTAAACAATGGGCTAAATTTTTAAAGAATAAAATTAAACAAATGGAAGTAATTGTTTCAAATATATGTAAAAGTATGGGTTAAAGTGCTTATACACTGGATTAACTTATGGAAAACCTTTCATGTATTAGCATAAATAGTTCTATAAAGACACTCAAAACAATTCTAATTCATTACGGTCTCTGTAACCACCGAACTGAATCTGAATTTTTTTTTCACTGACAGAGCTATGCTACTCCTGAGTAATATGAGTACCTTTCATACATATTGTTACGAATTTTCGGGGCAACCAGCTGTTCTGGGGCTTAAAATAGTTCAAAATTAGTATTTTACGCGTTCAATAGTTAAATTTTGCTTTTTGTTGCATCAAAATCGGTCAACTAGAACCGGAGATACGGAGGGTTTCGGTTTCCCCATTGTTTTTCTATGGGTTTCTAGAAATCTCGAGAAATATGGGTCCTAGGGCTTCGATCTCTTTACTTTTGGGGACTTATTTTTGGCGCCATTTCACCCAAAGTCGCCAAGCTTGGCGAAATTTTGGTTATTTAGCGCGATTTTCCCAATAGGGCCTGAAAGTTGGTTTTTCCACATTAAAAACGCAACATTTCTCTTCTATGACATAATCAACATTCCCACTTTATCTGGAATCCTCGAGAAATAGACTTTTCTCGAATATTCTTGTAGCTTCTGCGTCGAGTATAAATATAAGCGTGTTTCTGAAGCAAAAGTTCAGTGTTGATCAAGCTTTGAGAGAGTGAGTACGCTTGCTTTGCTCTGTGATAGAAGCGGTGTTTCACGCTGTTTATGAACCTTTGAATTTAAGTGCTGTGTGTAAATTCTTGATTGCTGAGTCTTGTGAGACTGTTAGTGTTATCTCTCGTATATTTTCACTGAATTTTTGCCAGTGAAAGTGTTTTATTTTGTGTGAGAAATACAGTATTTGTGAAAGCTTCTGATCTAAGCGGACTGTTAAAAGCACATTACTGTTTAATTGTGCTTGTGAATTTTGTACAGCTGATTGTTCAACGAAGTTCTAGAAGCAATAAAGTTGTGTTCCATCCTAACCAGTGGACTTTTTACTAGAACTTTCTACACCAACTGGACTTTAGAACGACGTACCCCGGAAACAAACAGAGTACTTCTGCAACATATATAACAATTTTACAGGTGCTCCCATAAAAGAAATACATAAAATTGGCATAATTGTAACCATTGACTAGATTCTAAAAAAATTTCTCAGGTAGAAAGCTGCACTATTCCTGAGTATCATAAGCTAAAGTTCATGCATATAGCATAAATATTTCTTTTACAGGAATTGTCAAAATAATTTAAATGCAAAACCCTCTACAGGAATTTCTTTAACTTCTGAACCGATTCTAAAACTTTTTTCACTGATAGAAAGCTACATTAGTCCGGAGTATTATGGCTACCTTTCATGGATATATCACAAATAGGTCTTTTATAGTGATACTCATTCGATTTACATTACGATCTCTGGAACTAATGAACCGACTGTAAAAATTTTTTACTTCCTTGTACGAAGTATAAGGAAGTAATGTGATCCCGAATAATTTCGGGGGCCAAATTTCGACGAAAAAACCGATTTTGACTACCGCTATATTTAATTTTAAGAATTTTTTCGATGCATCTCATCGTAAGCTAGCATGCAGGATCATATAATTTTGACCAACGGTGAGGCTACTGAGTTTTTCTATGCCATCTGTACGCACGTATGCATGTAACTCGCATATCCCAAAAACTATTGGTCGTAGAATGATGAAATTTTGTATTTAGCATTGTTGTAATATTTAGTTGTACAGTACACCTCCCCTTTCGGTCCCATTCAACTGGATAGTTTATCTACAGGGCCGCCCAAAAGATTTTAAACACATTACGCTCTATGGGCAGATATTAATTAAAGCGCATTTTAGAGGTATTAGGCTACTTCAAACGACTCAGAAGTGATATATGCTGTTAAGGGTTACAAAATGAATTTCTCCATCGAAAAAAGTGTCTTTAACATCTATAGTTCCGCTACAGGAACACTCAAAAGATTTCCAATACATTACGGTAAATGGCAATTTTAAGGACTTTTTGATCCATTTCAAGCACGATACCGTCCAACCATATAGTTAGGTCCCAGACAGCACAGCAAACTTGCATATTGCATAATTGCTTGCATATAGCAAGCTTGATTTATCACGTCAGTAAACTTGAAAATTTCAAGCGTGTAAGCTTAATGCAAGCTTGAATCAAGTGTTCTAGTTTACACTTGCCCAGCTTGCATTAAGCTTGACATAGCAAGCTTAAAAAAATATCCTAGATACACGGGGCGCCGAACTCGCCCCACATATTTTACTTTGCCACACATTTTCCCCTCTACGCTGAAATTTCAATTACATTTAATCTGTTTCCATAAAGTGTTCGCGTCTAGAATAGAACCCGGGACCTTTGGGTTGGCAGCCGAGCGCGCTATCGGTTCAGCCACTGAGCCTCGCGCAGCTATGACTAAAGTTTGAAGTGACTTATCACGCCCTTTTCTCGCCAGATTGATAAGTGGGCGATGTGTTATTTGTTTCTTTTATTTTTCCATGGGATGCACCAGAATTAAAATAATGTTATGTCCCTACAAGCAACAATTCCCAGTTTTTGCTCGGCCAACCAGCGGCATTCATCACAACTCATCGCTCACCGAAATTCGGTACTCGGCCCAGACACGGAATTCCATCTAAAAACGATGATCGGGATGTGCGCGGCAGACACTGATCGGTCCGGTACCCATAAAACGATGCTCGGAACGATATCCGACCTGCGTCATCGGGCCATATACCTAAATTTGATCAAAATACACTGAACTGAAAAGAAATGTTGGCCCGCATAACGGCCGAGCGGCATTCAGCCGATGAAAATTGGCGCATGCGCTCTGTTCATGCAACAGTCGAGCGATGGCAACATCCGAGTATCTACTGGCAGACGCGATGTTTGTTTTCATAAGAATAGGAGACGAAAAAACTGAAGAAGTTTTTTGGTGGTGATTAGTCTATATTGGTACGTATAACTATCATTTGTAACAAATTTTTGACATTTTTACTATAGTGTTAGTCTAATATAAGTAAAGTATAAGTTCAAATCACTGTATTTTTTTTTTCTCTCTTGATGCTGTTATATAACACTACTTTTTATTAGTATCCACTGGTATTTCCTATCTTTACACGGCGTACAGTGTGTAATTATACTAGTTATACAGTTAATTGTTTTTTAGTTTTAAAATACACTGGTAAACTCTTCATTGAAACATAAAAAAATCATACTTCCGACCAAAACAAGCTTATTTGGTACTTATGTACTTTACAGTTAGTCAGCCAAAAAGAGCGATTTCGTGTGCGTGTAGAATACGTCAGATACATTGTTACAATGTAGTGCATTGCAATCCTTAGGCGAAAAAAGTTGTTGGCGTGAATTATCGACGGTAAAATAAGTACCGATTATTTGCATCCGTTGACCATAAAAAAAAAAAAAAAAAAAGGGGCCAAACGATGCGAGTACTCGCCAAGATAGTTTCACAAGGCATAAAGCGCAGATTCTTAGGGTTATGGAAATGAGAAGCTGTACAGCATTGATTTGATATTCAACCGACTTTTTTGTTTCGCTTTATAATCTTCGAAACCCGCGTTGATGATTTTAGATTAGCTTAGAAATAGTATACGTAAATACAGTGATTTTTTTTTCTTTTTTAAAGCAGACCATTTTTTTTAAAGCAGAACACTGGTTAATGATGATTTCAGAACCTGTGGATACTGATAGAGGGGAACTAATACAGGAACCAGACTGATACAGGGTGTCCCAAAAAGGTGGTAACGGGCTTTAATTCTTTATCTATTAGAGATAAGTAGGCAGTGTAAATTGAAAAAAAAATGTTTAAAATGAGGTCGGAAGTAAGACTTCGTTAAAAAAATTCCTCTCGTTAATTTTCAAAAAGTTACACTTTCTACATTTTTATATGACTCCCGTACAAAAACATTCCCATACACTAATGAGGTGATGGACAAAATTGGAGAATTATATTTTTAAAAATTACATTTTAAGATAACCCCTCATCGTAGGCTGATCGCCCACCCTTAGCGTTGCCATCACAACACAAACAAACAAACTGACATGAAATAAGACTTCAGAGGGTTCAAAAGTTGAAAAAAGAAAGGATATGTAAAAATCCGTCTTTGGGGTCATTCTCTGCACACTGCAATCTGAATCATGGTAAATTCTGCAAACGCAGAACAGGAAAATTGTTACTGTTGCTTCGAAAAACCTCTGGCCAACTGCAGAGCGGGATCAGATCCTTTATAAAAAACGAAAATGGTTGCTTCGAAAAACCTCTGGCCAACTGCAGAGCGGGATCAGATCCTTTATAAAAAACGAAAATGGCCTTAATTGGGCAGCTTCCTTTTTATTGATCCCCAGTGGGGGGAATACCGACTTATCCCGGGTCTCCCTCCTAAATTTTGAACCAATTTCAGATGACAGCTGGATGACCTAAGAGCTGGATTGGTACCCCAAAGAGAGATATGGATTGAACATGGAAAACATTGAAGTCATAACACATTTTTTCGTGCATTAATTCCCTACAGCGTACACAGTTTACATCAGCCTCACTCGAGAAAGGACTTTATCCTTCTAGGCACTGGCCAAGCGGTGCTGCTTCCCTTTCGGTGTTCCAATGGGAACCGAGTTTAACCAACTGTTCTATAGCCGGACACAAGAAAAATTTCTTTCACCTAATTTTTTGCTGTCTTTGCGAGTGCAGTTGGAAAATCTTTCGAGATACCGATGTGTTGGGGGAAAAAAGTAGGGGTCTATTCAGAAATAACGTTTTCTAGGAAGTAATAAAAAGGTTGGAAATCCCTGATATAGAAATATGTCAAAGAACATATCAAGCAGACTTACTCTGCATTTCCTATTCCTTGTGTAAATTAAGTTCTAAAAATTTTCTTTTTTTCTCCTAGAAGCTGCTCATAAAATGAGATATTTGAAGATGCTGCTGCAAAACTCAAAGAAAATACTTCTTTTGTAAATTATGTGTATGATATATTTTGTGTAGAATAATTTCAATAAAAATTTTTGGAATTTACATTATTTAAAAAATTATTATAGCGATCTTATGTCTTATGGTCTATATGCTTTTTTAAAAAAAACCTATTTTTCAAAACTGTTAAACTTTACGCATTCTTGATGCACTCTGTTTAAATGTATTGGAAACTGAAATGCGATACTTCAATATCTCGTTAAGCGTAAGAGATATCACCAAGATGAGATTTCAGCATTGAAAACTTATTCCTGGCTGAAAAATTGGCATTTTTCTTTTCTTCGTCAGCTTGGCGACAAACGGCGAGATTTTAAGCATGTCCCTATACGCTTAAACCGAACGAGCAAAATTCGATCAGTCGGAGCGATTTTTTGGGCCAGTTTTCAAAAGTGCGCTTCTCCTTTAGGAGCGTTTTTCGATCACAAGAGCGGAGCGAAATATAACAATAAGCGAGGACG
The DNA here is from genome assembly GCA_038373885.1 of Cheiracanthium punctorium. Taxonomy (NCBI): domain Eukaryota; kingdom Metazoa; phylum Arthropoda; class Arachnida; order Araneae; family Cheiracanthiidae; genus Cheiracanthium; species Cheiracanthium punctorium. The sequence goes on along the minus strand of JAWZYV010002480.1, from coordinate 320,768 downwards.
GGAATTCTCTGAAAAAAAGACCACTCGAAGAGCACTCTCGCGGAAATATCGGTAGGTTTCCATGGAAACGGATCGTTCCGCAATGTATCGGTTTTTTTTTCGCTCTTTGGGTTTAAGCGTGTAGGATTGTAATCAAAAATAAAAGTGCAGAACCAAATGTTACGACAGTCTTAAATACAAAATTTCAATATTCTATGTCTAATAGTTTTTATTTTTATTCGAGATACCTACTTATTTTTAGTGTCAAAATTTTTAATATTGCCCCTAAATTTACCAAGCTTGGGGACAGTTGGCAATATTTTGGGCATGAGCTAAACAGAGATAGTTCAGGCATTTTTAATGTGAAAGGCATGTCCATAGACTTTAATGCATCGAAAGTCTTTCATATAACTCTGTAAATAAACTACTCAGCCAGTTGGAATCAAAAAGGGGAAATTTACAACTATGTTTTAGGGCAGTCCTAAATTTGAAATTTCTTCGGCTATTCCTCTTTGAGTTAATCGAATTACACAAGAACATACTACGTACATAAATACATGCATACGAGCAGACGTCCCTCAAATTTAATCAAACTAGATCGAAAATGCAACATGCGTACGTACAGACATTACCAAAATACTAGTTAAAGCGAGTTCTGGGATTAAGGCCAATTATCTACACGAAGGATCTAGGCCTGTGGATGGGGTGCCCTCCGTGGGGGGGGGGTCTTTCTAAGTTGTCCTAACCCGTATGTACGCTAAATTTCGGTGGAAACCACGGAAAACTCCGAACGGTTAGGTCGGCGGACGTGACCTGGTTTTGAATCAGATACCTCCCGTCTTCCAGTTCAGAGCGCTATGCGCTCGGACTAGTTAAAACAAATCGAACATGTAACATACGTATATAATTTCATACGTAGATGGAGTATACGACTATAGTACGTTAACGTATAATATAGTTACGTATATAGTACGACTATATACGTAAATAGATGGAGTATACGACGTACCTACATGCATGCATATGCGTCGTGTAGTAAAAGTGTATTTCTTCTATACTGTATTGCTTCTGCACTGCATTATCATATAAGAAAAATACGATTACAAATGCATTTCAAATATAAAAGAAATCTGCAAAATACTTGAATGTTATCATTCGAATTGCATCGTAGGGATGGAAAGGGTTAAATGCATGTCAACATCACATAAGAACTTATGGAAAAGTGATACTCACCCTGGTGTTTGGCCAACCTCACGCATTAAGTGAACGGGCCGGTTCCCTATATCCGTGTCCAAACCGATGAAAACTCATCGGTTAGACTACTTCGGACGTCTCCACGTCCGAGGGGACATGAACTGCGTGTATCCGAGCACTCTCAAAGTGAACGGCCCGATTCCTCCTCATCGGCTCAAGGCTACGTGGCCGGTGAAGGCCCGAACAAAATTGCTAGCAGGGGTGTGATTTAGAGACTCTACTAATAGGGAAATAAACATAATATAAACTTAACAGCAGCACACGTTTTAAAACTTTCAAAATCGAGACAAACGGCTGATTTTGAAATCAATTTCGTAGTATAATTGTATTTTATTTTGAAGAATTTCCATATTTGGAAGTATAGAATCTTTTTTTTTAATTCTATGGTCAAGTACATTTATGACTGATGATAAATTATTTTCTAGCGGCCGGAAACCGCCTCATTCTACCACCCATAAAGTGAAGTATATTAACTAACTAAATTCTGTTAATTATATTAAAATTTATTTTTAGGGCTAATTAATTAGTTAATGAAATTACTAATGTTAATTAGATGCAAATAAAACTAAAACTCCCCTCGTGTTACACTTCAGAGGGGCTTATTCCATTCATTCCTTCTTCTTAGACTTTTCAATGCCCATTCTCCTTCTCGCCTACAGCGACAGATGGCGCCATCAGCGCAATAATCAAGCTAATGGATTGAAATGTCAAGCTTGTATTAATACGTCAAATTCAAGTCAATGTCAAGCTTGATTTAAGCTTATGTGCTGTGTGGGGTAATGGTCCGACCGCGGTTACGTGCCTGCCTCCCTCACGAAATACACCAAAACTCGCCAAGCTTCGCAACTTTTGGTGTACATGTGTATGTATTTAACTCTCAAAAACTATTAGTCGTAGAATGTTGAAATTTCATATATAACATTATTCGAACATCTAGTTTTGTATCTCATTTTTGGCTCCAATCTACTGGAGAGTTTATTTACAGGACCACCCAAAAGAATTTCAGTACATTAATGTCTATGGACATCTTCAATATATAACATCTGTGGACAGTCATTGTTCGGTCCATGCCTAAAATCTCGCCGTCTGTCGTCGACCATGGCGAGTTTTGCCCAAATATCGCCAAATTGTCGATAGTCAGTCATTGGGTCCATGCCCAAAACTGAGTTTTGTCATCGTCCTTGGCGAGTTTTGGCGAAACATTGCCAAATTTGGCGATAGTCAGTCATTGTTTGGTCCATGCCTACAATCTCGCCATTTGTCGGCGAGTTTTTCCGAAATATCGCCAAATTTGGGGACAAAAATTATTACGTATTTTGCATAACTCGAAAACTTTTACCTGTAGAATTTTGTATTTAGAACTATTGTAACATCTAACTGTGCATCTCTTTTTTTATTGCAATCCACTGGGTAATTTATTTAGAGGGTCTGCCAAATGACTTAAATACATTAAGGCGCATGGATGCATTCAATTCATTGAAAGTCTGTGGTCAATGACTACCTTGGCTATCCCCAAAATCTCGGAAACTATCTCAAGCTTGTCGGCTTTTGGTGAAATATCGGCAAATGAAATGTCAGAAGGAAATCTTTCAAATTGAATCCAGTGGCGATATCGGAAATATTTGGGTAAAATTCGCTAAACCTTACTATTACTGCAGTATTTTACCGACACTATTCCTGAGTATTATAGGCTATCTTTCATGTATATAGTACAAATAGTTCTTTTACTGGGGCGCTTAAAATTATTCTAATGCATTATGCTCTACGGGCGTCCCAGTAACTGCTGAAACGATTCTAAAACTTTTTCACAGATACAAAACTGCATTATTCCTGCGTAATAGATGCTACCTTTTATACATATATCACAGTTTTTTTACAGGGTCACTCATAAGAATTACATTACGTTCCATGGGCACCTCTGAAATTACTGAGCTGTTTCTACAACTTTTTCCACTGATGGAAATCTACACTATTCCTGAGTAGTACAGGCTACTTTTAATGCATATTGCATAAATAGCTGTTTTACAGGGAGACTCATGGAATTACATTACGTTCTAAGGGTATCTCTGTAACTATTGAACAGATACGAAAACTTTCTTCACTGATAGAAAGCTGATCTATTCCTGAGTATTATAGGCTAATTTTCATCCATATAACATAAATATAGCTCTTTTCCAGCGACACTTAAAATAATTCTAATACATCATGCTCTATCGGTATCTCTGTAACTACAAAACGGGTTCTTAAACTTTTTCACTGATTGAAAGCTACACTATTTCAGAGTATTATAGGCTACCTTTTATGCATACATCATAAATAGTTCTTTTACAGGGACACTCATAAGAATTACATTAAGCTCCATTTGTATCTCTGTAATGACAGAACTGATTCTAATACATTTTCGCTGACAGAAAGGTACACTATTCTTGAGTAATATAGGCTACCTTTCTAGCACATATCACAATTTTACCGGGACACTCATAAGAATAACATTATTCTTGATTGTCATCTCTGTAACCACTGAACCGAGTCTAAAAATTTTGTCACTATTAGAAATCTACCCAGTCTTGAGTAACATAAGCTAAAATTTATGCACAAATAGTTCTATTACTGGAACACTCAAAATAATTCTAATACATTACACTCTATGGGCATCTCTGTAACGACTGAATTGTTTCTGATATATACATATACACATATATGCGTGTGTTATATATGTCTACGTGTGTATATATGAAAGCCCCCCTTGGAAAATTTGGATCCCCCTCTATAAAAACGGAATAGCTACGGCCCTGAATTTCATACTGACGACTGGGCTCTATTTGGTTTTAGTAGTTGCGTAGGTATTAGCGATAAATGACTGTTAGAACACAGACAGGTAGAAGAGGAGAAGTCTAGCCATGTCCAATTCCCGGTAGCCTCTATGCCATCAGGTGCTTTGTTCCTTTTTTACTTCCTTGTACGTAGTATAAGGAAGTAATGTGATCCCGAAAAATTTTGGGGGCCAAATTTCGACAAAAAAACCGATTTTGACTACCTCTAAATTTAATTTAAAAATTTTTTTCGATGCATCTCATCGTAGACTAGCATGCACGATCATATTAACGCGTCTGCAACTCATTTTGACCAGCGGCGAGTCTACTGTGGCCAGTTTTTCCATGCCGTCTGTACGTACGTACGTATGTATGTAACTCGCATATCTCAAAAACTATTGGTCGTAAAATGTTGAGATTTGATATTTAGGATTGTTCTATGATCTAGTTGTGCACCTCCCCTTTTGGTGGCAATCGAATGGATAGTTTATGTACAGGACCGCCCAAAAGATTCGAAATACATTACGCTCTATGGGCCGAAATTCATTAAACTCGCCTAACTCAAAAGCTATTAGGCGTAGAATGTCAAAACTTCATATTTTGGAAAGTTGTAACATCTGGTAATGCACCTCCCCTTTTGGTTCCATTCGACTGGATAGTTTATCTACAGGACTGCCCAAAACATTCGAAATACATTACGCTCTATGGGCCGAAATTCATTAAACTCGCACATCTCAAAAACTATTGGTCATAGAATGTTGAAACTTTATATTTAGGATTGTTGTAACATCTAGGTGTGGAGCTCCCCTTTCGGTTCCATTCGACTGGATAGTTTATCTACAGGACCGCCCAAAATATTCAAAATACATTACGCTCTATGGACGAAATTCATTAAAGCTTTTTTTAGAGGTATTAGGCTATTCAAAGGACTCAGAAGTGATATATGCTGCTAAGAGTTGCAAAATGAATTTCTCCATTAAAAAAAAGCGTCTTTATCATGTATAGTTCTGCTAATGAATCACTCAAAAGATTTCCAATACATTACGGTCAATGGCAATTTTAGGGGCATTCATCCATTTCAAGCACAATACCGTCCTACCACATAAGTTAGGTAATGGTCCGACCACGGTCACGTGCCTCCCTCAAGAACTATGCCAAAAGTCGCCAAGCTTGGCGACTTTTGGTGTACGTGTGTGCATATTTAACTCTCAAATCTCAAAAACTATTATGAAATTTCATATATAAGAATGTTGTAACATCTAGTTGTGCATCTCGATTTTTGGTTCCAATTTACAGGACCACCGGAAAGAATTTCAGTACTTTAATGTCTATGGACATCTTCAATATAATACTACTGTAGATAGTCATTGTTTGGTACATGCCCAAAATCTCGCCGTCTGTCCTCGACCTTGGCGAGTTTTGGCGAAATATCGCCAAATTTGGCGATAGTCAGTCATTTGGGCCATGCCCAAAGTATCGCCATTTGTCATCGTTCTTGGCGAGTTTTGGCGAAATATCGCCAAATTTGGCGATAATCTGTCATTGTTTGGTTCATGCTTAAAATCTCGCCAAATGTCGTCGATATTGACGAGTTTCGCCGAAATATCGCCAAATTTGGCGCTAAAAATTATTTCGTATTTTGTATAACTCTAAAACTAACCCGTAGATTTTTTAACTTTTGTATTTAGAACTATTGTAATATCTAACTGTTTTCAATATCTTTTTTGACAGCAATCGACTGAGAATTTATTTACAGGGTGAGCCAAATGACTTTGAATACATTTAGGTGTATGGATGCATACAATTCATTGAAAGTCTGTGGTCAATGACTACTTTGGCTATCCCCAAAATCTCGCAGACTATCTCAAGTTTGTCGGCTTTTGGTGAAATATCGCCAAATAAAGTGTCAGAAGGAAATCTTTCAAATTGAACTCAGCTTGGCGATATCGAACTATTTGGCTGGAAATCGCTAAACCTTACTATTATTGATATTTTATCTCTTTCAAACAAATAAATTTAGAGGAAGTGCGTGGAAAATATTTTTGATCTAATGGACGTGCAAGGAAGTCATGTGTTGGACACATCAGATTTTTTCTATTTTGCAGGGGGAAGGCCCATTTACTTTTGTTATCATCGCAGCGGGAAGTCCCATGTCCTTTTTTTTAATCATTGATGCTGGTGGATTCACATTCCAGCCTAGCTAAGTCCGATTCCTGGCAACCTCCGTATTCTATTAGGTGCCGTGTTCATTTTTTTTTCGTTGCAGCGGGAAATCCTGTGTCCTTTTTTATCATTCCAGCTGGAGGATTCACATTCCTTCCCTTTACCAGTGGCGAATCCAGAAAGTTTGTTTTGGGAGGGGCTAAATTTTGAGAAAAGCTTATTTCACCCAAACAAAATGTACAGTAAAGCAAAATTTTAGTCTAAACCAATGTAAAAACTTTTGGGAGGGGCTGTGATTAAAAAAGATCATTTTACATACTCAAAGTGCATAATGAAGCAGAATATTACCCTTTAGCAATCTCTCTTGGGGGGGGGGGCGAAGCCCCCTAGCCCCTCCCCTGAATCCGCTACTGCCCTTTACAATCTATATTTAAGGTAAATGGCATTTCTCTTTCATTGCACGGGCAACGCCGGTAGTTATATAATAAAATAATTGGACTAAATCCTACGAGGAATACACATAAAAATGTTGTTTCCTTGATATCCATAATAATAAATAAACAATTATGTACATATGATTAATATAATAAACAATACAACTGTATGTAATTTACAGCAGTACATACACACACTAGAGTGCCGGGAGGGGTGCACTTGAACCCTCTGGGCTTTGGGAAAAAAAGATAATGAAAGTGAAAATATAAGTAATTTGATTTAAAAAAAAAACCATTTTTATTTGAACCTAAGTATAAAAGAATTGTTGCACCCGTGTGGATAAAATGCTGCTAGCTCTCTTCTACACATCCAACATAAGGACGATTATGTTCACTCTTAGAAGTTAAATAAAATAAAAAATATTGCTCATGCTTAAGAATTATTTAAAAAAGAACCAACATGAAATACATTTAAGCAGAGGCGCCGACGTTACAAAATTTATGTGGGTGCCCTAAAAGTCCGTGGGGGGGGGGGTTGATCAGGACTAGGTATGCATGCGGGAGGGGATGAGACAGACATTTCTAGTTTCTGTGGGAGACGAGACAGGCCCATTTTTCATTGTGATATAGGGATTTTCCGAGACGAGACGAAGCTTTTCAGCAGCTTTGCGAGAGGGGACAGCCCGATTTTTCGTCCCTAATCAGGATCACACCCAATTCCTCCCCCTTTGATATGCCTGTAGCAATGGCGTAGAAAGGGAAAAGGCAGAAATGGTGGTCCGTCCCCGTCGGCAAGCTAAAAGTGAATGTCTATGAACATTTGCATGAAAGCCTACCCCGCCTGAGTACCGAATCCAAGGGAGGGGCGATGAGAAGGCTTCCCTTGAGCTCATGAAACTTTTATTCAAGTTGCTATGAGATTTATCCCCCCCCTTTTGAACCCATGTTTAACATGTTTGCTCTCAACACTGGAAAGACGCAGCGGAGAAGACTCCTTTTTTTTATCCGTGTTGATTCATGGGCAGAGAATGAGAATCTTCAATGTTGCGTCTTAGCAACGATAAAAGCAAATGTGTTAAAATTAAGATTCTTTTCAAAGTAACGAAGTGCTCCTGATGAAATTCCCCCGTTTTAGAAAAATTTGCTTATGCTACAGCCAGCTAAAATTTGCTTGTCTTACGCAAATTATCTGTCAAAATTTAAGGATTCCTGGGAACATATCCCTTTTGCCCTTGTAATAATCAGACCTGAAAGAGGTGTATTACGTTTATTTAACTTTTAAATTTTTTACTTAAGTTTTTCCTTTAGCGATAGAATTTTGATTGGTTTTAACTAATCATTAAATTTCAAAGCAAAAGAAAAATAATTATACTACAACGTTTATTGAAAAAAAAATCTATCTATCTATCTATCTATATATATATATATATATATGTGTGTGTAGGAAGCTGAAGGCTGATTACAGTTAAATAAATAAACAAACTAATAAAAAAAAATACTTTTTAATTATCAAACAAGCCCTTTTGGCTAAACAGCACTTATGCTATACACACACTCAAAATCTATAGAACAACCCAATCTTTATATTTTCACGTAGTTAATAAATTTTGTGCGTGCAACTTTTTGCTATGCACTTTAAGATAATGAAATGTCTCGTTTTAAATAAAACCAGTGAGTTAATTGGAGTCAGTGGCTAACCTGAAACCAGTGAGTTTATTGGAGTCAGTGACTAACCTGATCCCACAGATCGGCTGTCCTGACAGTTCTGTCGTCCTCGACTGAAACTTAAGTCATTTTCCCTAAGACTTCATATACTCGGCGGTACTGGATGTTTTATTTGGACCTTCGTGATTTCCTACCTTTTCTACTTCGTAGCGATCGTTTGGCTTTACAACCGATACTCTATAAGGTCCGTGATAATTTTCTTTCAGCTTTAAGCCTGAACCGAATTGGGTTCTTTTGATTGCTACTATATCACCGACTTTATACTTCTTTGATTCCTTTCTACACTTATTAAATTGTTTCTTATTTTCTTCTTGGATTTTCATGATGTTTTTCCTCGCTTCTTCTCTCATATCTTCTGTAGTTCATATATTCATCTTCTAATATCTCTTTAATTCTCAAGTCATTCTTATCTTTCATTTTAATTCCTATCAATAATTCAAAAGGAGTGAATTTCGTACTTCTTGTGGTAGAACTATTGATGATTCTCTGTACGTCGGCTACGTACTTGTACCACTTTGAACTGTCTTCTTTAGAAAGTTTTGACAGAACTGGAATCAAGATGGCATGCGTTCTTTCGACCTGTCCGTTCCCTCTAGGCAATCCGGTCGTTATCTTTATGTGTTCGATACTTTGCTCTGCACAATATTCTTCAAATTCTTTAGATGTGAATGCAGACCCCCTGTCTGATATTATTCTTGAAGGATTGCCGAACACTACTTGTTGTAGTTTCAGTTTGTCTATAACTTCTTTGGCTGATGTAGACTTAACAGGATAAAACCACGTAAACTTCGTGAAAGCATCTGTTACTGTGAAAATATACTGATATCTTTTGTCTGTAGATGGCAATGGGCCAATGTGATCAATATGGTAGGTGCTTAAGGGCAAGTTTTCTTTTGGAATTGGATTCAAAAATCCTTCGGCTTTACCGCGTTTTCTATTGTGTAAAATCTCAAAACACTCAATCTCAATTTTTTCAAATCAAAACTCTCAATTTTGGAATATAGAACTCTTGCTTTACTAATTCTTCTGTTTTGGAGACAGCAAAGTGATCTCTGTTATGCATCTTTTTAATGATTTCATTTTGCATTTCTTCAGGTACTACTAGCAACTCTCTTCCATTTTCCCACTTGTATAACGCATTATTCTTAAGGAAGTAACCGTTTTCTTCTCCCTTGTCAACAAAGGTTTTTATATGTTCATCCTGCTCTTGTGAAGTGATAATTCGGGCTGTTACCCCATCTAAAGATCTAGTGATGATTAGAACAGTGTTTCGACTCAGTGCATCCACATGTTTCATTCGATCTGCTGTTCGATTTCATAATCAAAGTCTTCTAGGAATAAAACCCATCTGGCAACTCTTGCCGCTAATTCCTTTTTGTTCAACGTTTTCTGAAATGCCTGACAATCAGTAATGATCTTGAATTTTGAACTTAACAGATAGTTTCTGAATTTTTTTAGGGCTTCGATTATTGCGAGTACCTCTAATTCATAACTGCAATACTTTTCTTGTTGAGAAGTTGTCTTCTTACTCATATATTGTATAGGATGAAATTTTTCATTATCTCCTTTCTGTAGTAATACAGCACCAAAACCATGGCTGCTTGCGTCAGTGTGCAATTCTAATGGAGATCCTTGTTTGAACAAATGTAATACTGGCTTTCGTAGTAGATCACTCAATGGTCTGGCTATCTGGGCATATTTGGGTATAAACTTGCGAAAATATCCACTTAACCCTAGAAATGACTGAACTTGCTTAATGGATTTAGGCTGAGGAAACCTTTGAACGGCTAATGACTTATTGGGTGAAGGTTGTATCGTTCCGTCTTCCACGACATAACCGAGAAATTCAACTTTTCTTTTCAAAAACTGACACTTTTTAAAATTGATGTCCAACCCGTATTCAGAGGCAACAGTCAGCACTCTCTTTAACTTTTCAATTCCTTCCTCTTCATCTTTGGATGGAATGATTATATCATCCATGTAAATAACAATAGTATTATCACGCAGCAACTCCCTGAAAACTCTATTTATGAATCGTTGAAATTGACTTGGTGATGTGCTTAACCCGAAAGGACATTTTAAAAATTCATATTCCCCATTATGTGTAACAAATGCAGTATATTTTCTGCTCTTCTCATCTATTTCGACGTGAAAAAAGGCGTTTTTCAGATCTAAAGTTGTAAAAACTTTCGCCTTCTCCAAGTGATCTAATACGTCTTCAATTAATGGTAAAGGGAAACGGTCTTTAACGATCTTCCGATTTAATTTTCGATAATCTACACACAACCTATACGAGTTATCTTTTTTTTTACATAACACCACTGGTGCAGCATAATCAGAATAACTAGGTCTAATTATCCCATCCCTTAACCATTCATGAATTTGATCTATTATTTTCTGTTCTTTCAAAGGAAATCTTCGTGGACGCTCGCTCACAGGTATATCGTCAGTTAAAATTATGCTCATCTTCAGTTCAGCAGTCTTCGTTTATCTTGGTTTGTAATCTGCAATCAACTTCCTGATTTCTTCTTTACAATCTAACTTAATCAAATGACTCAAATCTATTTCTTCAGAGCTTACAGCTTCGGATAGATTAATCAAAAAATTATTTTCTGGTAACCCTTCATTTTCAAATTCTTTCCCCTTGCTCTCAAGGAAAACTTGATTCTCATTTAAGACCTTGTTTACACTACTCTCGTGATTTATATAAGATGTTTTTATACAAGTATTTTCGTTTGAATCCGTTTCATTAGGTGAATATTGATGTGTCAACAGTTCATTTATTTGAAAAGTGTTTTTATTTTCAACTAGCTGAAGTACCCGTTCTTCGCACGGGAATGAATGGACTTTTTGATATTACGATTTGTGGTGATTACTATTCATTGTAATAAACAGATATAGCAAAGTGGATATCGCGTTATATTGTGTCCAATAATCATGCATACCGAATTGCAAGGCAATCGTTTGTACGGTGCAGAAGGCCATGCGGCGTAGCGCAATCTAGTGGCGAGTTTTAGCAAAACGGATACGGCGAAAATATTTTTCGCATTCAGATATCGATGTATACGAATTTTCATGACTATCGGCTGGACAGTCCTGAAGTTCATGTGTTGACGCGACATTTAGTGGCAAGTTATAAGAAAATGGATAGCGCCAAACTCTTCCCCGTGTTCAAATACCTATGTATACCTATTTTCATAGCGATCATTTGCACAGTCAAGAAGTGATACACTGCAGGGCCATCCAGTGGTTCAATAAAGTAATGATTTGCTACAGCGCCGTCAAGTGGCGAGTTATAGCAAAATGGATAACGCCAAAATATTCTCATTGTTCAAATAGCTATGTATACTGATTTTCATAGCGACCGTTTGAATGGTCAAGAATTTGGCCTGCTGCAGCGTCATCTAGTGGCGAGTTAAAATAATAATGCATTGCAGTGTCATTTAGTGGTGAGTAACATCAAAAGGAACGCAGTTAGAATATATTCTTCGTGCTCAAATGTGTAAGTATAAAAAATTTTATGCCGATCGGTCGAACTGTATAGAAGTTGATGCTTTTCAGCGCCATTTAGCGGCAAGTTACAGCAAAATGGATAGTGAAAAATATTCTCCGTGTTCTAATATTCGCGTGTACCAAATTTCATCGAAATCGGTTGGACGATATTCGCATAGCAAACGGCTAAACGGAATTGAATTCGACGTTCTGCTGCGCCACCTTGTGGCAAGTTAGAGGAAAACGGATAGCATAAAAACCTTCTCCATCATAAAAGACTTGGGTGAACCAAATTTCATGGTGCAACGGTGCTCAACGGTGCTGGAGTTTTTCAACCTCATACACTCATACCAACATTCATTTTTATCTATAACCAGTGTCATTATATATGCCAGTCTCAAATAAAATCCAGTTTCAAATCTAAGCCTCGCCAAAGTGCCAACATACGCCATTTTGCAAGCGTTTTTTCAGGAAATCATTCGAAGCATTGACTTAGCAGCAATAATATATGGGAAATGGTTCGACCGCGAAAAAGTAAAGCAAGCCTTTATTTGAAAAGTTGAATCCCTTAATACAGCCGAATTTTTTAAAATTATCAACTATAACGTGTTTTATTCATCATTACTCCGATGTACTAAATGAGAAGATTTCAATTTTCTGAAATTTGGCGGAATTCCCCCAACTTAAATCAATGTACTCATTTGGCGAGAATTCTGGAGATAGATCAATTGAAATCCCTTAATAACTGCATTATTTCTTCACGGATCATTAAAATTTAACGCTGTATTCTAATAAAACCTTTGCACTTGTTTTCAAAAATCTATTTCCTTAAGCTCTCAATAAATTGCGCCAAGCCGAAATCCTTGCAAACCGCTAGAACTCACTTTCACAAAATCGGCGTTTGAGCCATTTTATTTTTTCGCCAAACTAAAATAATTTACCTATTAGCCCCGGAAATCTTCAATTCTTATTGTTTTGCGTGTAAAGCATTACATTCCTGCTCTGATTTCCCATGCACACGATATTATAATTTAAAAAAAAATAACCTTACGAATATAAACTAACAAAAAAAATCATTATTATTCTTTTATTTTTACTTTGAGAATTTAAAACATTTTATTCGGCAAAATCGCCACACATGGCAACCACGATCCTTATTTCACACTTTTATCACTACAGGGGTTACAATTACGGAAAGCTTTTTGCGTGAATAGCATAAAAAATCTCTTAAATTCCGGGAACGGGTGGACTTTCAAAGTTTTAAAGTGGACTATGAGTTATTCTATATTATTTTACATATCTGTACTAAATTTCAGGCGGATAGGTCAATTTTTGTGGATTTGTATACGAATCAAATCCACAAACAAACAAACAAACAGAATTTCATTTTTATTTATAAGATATTCTGAATTCTAGGCGATTCCTTATATCCAGTTACGAATTCTTTTACTACTTTAATGTAGCCGATCCAAACATTTTCGCGCTTGCCTAATACCTTTAATCCATTTTCATCCATAGATAAATTTAATTTGTTGATTACGTCGACTCCTAAAACAATTTCATGCGCGAGATCTTTCATAACGTAAGCATTAGCAGAAATTGTAATATTATCGATACACAATTCCGTTGTAAAATAACCTAATGGTTGTACTACTTCTTTGGCGATACCTGATATTTTTACATCATCAGAAAATAGTTTTGGAGAACCAATTTTTATATAAGTTTCGTAATTCACTAGGTTCAATTCGCTTCCAGTATCGATCAAACATCTTGCATTCTTGCCGTTAATTTGAATATCTTTTTCCATCCTATTGGAATTTGACATAGAGTTATAGAAGTTAGCTTCCTTTTTGGTATGTGAAGTGGATACTTGGTTGAAATTTTTATTTTGTCGAGAATCATGGCGGGAAATTTGGCAATCATTTTTTCTATTTAAACATTGAGAAGCGACATGGCTGTAGAGATTACAGGCGAAGCACTTAATTTTTGATCTGTCCCTATTTTTTATCGCACAGTCAACATTTGAATTATTCGCGCCATTTGAATACCTGGATTTATTATTATTTTGGACACGATTAAAATACTTTTCATTATCCGATTCCTTCATGTAGGATCTTTTATTAGTCATTTCAAAATTATTTGAACTTCGATTACCCTTCCTGAAACTACGCCTGGCGGCTTCATAATCATCTAGCTTGTTTACTAACACATCAACTTTTTTAATACTTGGGAGGTCATCAATGAAATGTTCTTGAATGTCATACGGCAAACTCTGTTTTATGCGATCCGTTATAATTAATTCCTTCAGATTTTCAAAATCGCCAACATCCATACCGTGAATCCACTCATCGAAATAGTTACGAAGCTCGAAAGCAAAATCTCGCCAATTGGCGGACTGTTGTTTCTTGTGAGATAAACTTCTGCCAAAATTCTTCTGCCGTTAACTTAAAACGCTTTAAAATAAGATTTTTCACGTGATCGTAATCATCTGCTAAGGGATCCGATTCTCTCGATATTATATTTACGAATTCTAATGGTAACAAACTTAATAAATGCATTACCCAATCATTTTTAGGTATATCTAATCGGCCGATTTGTTTTTCGAATAGTGCTAGATAAATACTAATATCTCCCGATCCGTCGAATCGCGTCATAATATGTTTTCTATTCTCATTATTAGATTCAAGTGGATTTTCTATTGTGGTTTCTCGTCTACAGGTAATTTCTAACCGTCGTAACTCAAATTCTCTTTCTTCCCTCTCTCCTGCGATTGCTACTTCTCTTTCTTCCCTCTCTCTTGTGATTGCTATTTCTCTTTCTTCCCTCTCTCTTGCGATTGCCATTTCTCTTTCTTCTCTTATGACCTCAAGGCGAGATTTGACAAAATCTTCATCAAAATCCTCAGAGTCTTTAATTAACTTTAAAAGCGCAGCTACTTTTATATTTGGCAGAACATTGATACCTAACTCTTCGCATAATGATAACAAATCACATTTCTTAGCTTTCGTTAAGCAAGACATATTTTCTTAATAAACTTCTTCTTTTAAGATATAATAAAATTTCTACTCACAATTCCTTGGATTACTCAATGGTTGAAATGCTGCAATAACATTACTCAACGTTAGTCCGTAAATCAATCCCGGTAAAGAGCCCCCATTTGTAGGAAGCTGAAGGCTGATTACAGTTAAATAAATAAACAAACTAATAAAAAAATACTTTTAATTATCAAAAAAGCCCTTTTGGCTAAACAGCACTTATGCTATACACACACTCAAAATCTATAGAACAACCCAATCTTTATATTTTCACGTAGTTAATAAATTTTGTGCGTGCAACTTTTTGCTATGCACTTTAAGATAGTGAAATGTCTCGTTTTAAATAAAACCAGTGAGTTAATTGGAGTCAGTGACTAACCTGAAACCAGTGAGTTTATTGGAGTCAGTGACTAACCTGATCCCACATATATATATATATATACGGGGAATCTTGTCTGTTTGTTCGCTGTAGGCGTCCAGACCGTTAGTCGGATCTGGACCAAATTTGGCACGACTAAATAGGACAAGAGAAAGCTGATGTCGAAAAAGTGAATTTAATCTGATTAACAGTTTTTTTAGTAATTTTATGCTTTGTCCAGTTTTTTGCCTCTCGGAGCCCTCCGGTAAGGAATAAACGAGAGGGGAAATTGGGTGTGGCTTGACGTGCCTGAAGCGTTACCAAGACAACTCACGGTGTTCACTTTTTCATTCTCAAGGTCGTTCCTGCATTTCAAACGGGAATCCGTCAGAAATAAACAAACATGTGGTGTTTGCTTGAAATCACTGCATTAGGAAGTATGAGTTCCGAAGAATTTGATGATAGTATTTTACTCCAATTATCAATTCCTGGAGAAGATAGTTACTAAATAATTAGAACCTCATAAAATATTTATAAATAAATTAACCCCCCGCGAACATTACATGTAAATAAACCTGGATTCATCTATAATTATTTTAAGTTTTTATCTACTGTAAATATGCCCAATGATTTGCTTCCAGTGGTTCTTACTGCAGTTGAAATAAAAAAATAATTAGCTTACGATGTGCGTAGGTATTAGTGATAAATGACTTTTAGAAGACACTAGGTAGGAGAGAAACGTAGCCACGTCCAATTTCCGGTAACCTCTGTACGCTGATAAGTCACCAGTTCATTTCTTTTTTTCGTTGCAGCGAAAGTCCAATGTCCTTTCTTTATCATTGCAGCGGGAGGTTTCACATTTCTTCCCTTTACAATCTCATACCGACGACTGGACTCATTTGTTTTTAGTAATTGCGTAGTTATTAACGATAAATGACTGTTAGAATACAGACAGGCAGAAGGAAGCCTAGCCACGTCCAATTCTCAGTAACCTCTCTATGCTATCAGGTGCCGTGTTCATTTTTTTTCGTTGCAGCGGGAAGTCCCAGGTCCGTTTAGGTTTCACATTCCAGCCTAAACACGTCTGATTCCCGGTAACCTCTGTACGCTATCAGGTGCCGTATTCTTTTTTTTTTGCAGCGGGAGGATTCACATACCTTCCTTTTACAATCAATATTTGAGATGAATGGGCATATCTCTTCCATTGCACGGGCAACGCTGCTAGTGTATATATATATATATATATATGTAGCATTAAGGCGCTACGGGAGTGCTGTGTAGTCGTGGACCAGAGGGAGAGGCATGGCTGTTGAGGACTCTGGATTAGAGTCGCAATTTCGGAATCCGGGCCGGATGGGTTGGGGCGGCCGATCGTCGCTGGCCGGCAAACGCCGGGAGCGCTCGGCGGAAATCCTTGGGCACGCTTTACGGCTGCCGTTGGATGAAAGGAGTCGGAGTCAAACTACGATTACATGATTTTATTGACGACTGGATACATCTTTTCTTAGCTCTGCGTCACGCGGAAGATCCGCTCCTGACCTGTTGCAGGTCCTTTTAAAACCTTTTGGCGTCGTGTCACATGACCACAAAAGCGTTGCAACCATTGGCCAAAGGCTAAATCTGGGCAGAGGTTTTTCCAGGGTTTGTTATGACTTTTAAGACGCCTATGTGGCTGGCTGCCGGGACCGTCTACAAATTACAAAGGAGTTGTAAAAGACCGTGTAGTAATTGCAGTTTTTGAAAGCGGATTTCTTTGTTCCAACTGAATTAAACTGCGTAGTTCCAGAAATATGGGATTTTCATGGGTTTTTGATTTGTAATGTGTTATATATATATATACTGTATGCCCACTAAAGTTCCTTGTCACCCTCTTAATTTCGGAACAGCTGCTGCTATTGTTATAAACGTGGTGTCTAGGTATAGTAAATTGGATTTGCGGTATCGAATGAGACCGAGATAGCGCCACCTGGTGGAAAACAGCGGAGTTTAGCTTTCGTATCTCGAAAATGGTACGAGAAAAAGTAAATTGCAAAGTTGTAGAGTGTTATCAATTTAGTACGAAAACACACCTTTGTAAAGTTCTTAAGAACTTTGGTTTACCAGAATGAATCATTAGTGACAGAGGAACTTGCTTCACATCTCACGTGTTTCAAAAATATTGTAAGCATAATGGTATTCATTATACACTGAATTCGATAAAACATATCCGAGAGCGAATGGAATGGTTGAAAGAGTCAATCGGACTATTCTAACAACAATTACAACTATACTCAGGGCAAACCTAACCTGATAGACGAGAAGACGACAAGGCCATTTCACTACTCTTCACATGTATTGCTTCGGCACTTGTTTCTCCTTCCAATTACTTGGCTGTCAATATCACAAAACAACCCAATCACGAGACAAAACCGCTGTATTAAAATCTTGCCAGCACAAAAGAGGTTTATCATAGGTCAAGCATCTGGAAAGACGCTATATTTGATTTCGGACTTAATTTCTTAATACTTTTAATTATTGCATTCAAGTAACACAAACATGCAATTATTTTATAACACACACACTTTAATGTAGCACTTAATAGATGAAAAATGTTAGTTTTGTAAGCTGGGCAAACGGAAAGAACTATTTGAGAGCAGCGGAATCACACGGTCCATAGCTTTACCTCAACTATCAGGTTAGGTTTGCTATTTTTCATAGTATGGGAAATAGAAATCATAAGGACTGGGACAAACAAATCGAAACAGTTGAAAGAAACTTAAACAATTTCATGAACAAGTCAACAAATAATACGCTGTTTGAAATGTTGTGCGGATATTCACCCCGATTCAACAATGGGCTCTTAAGAAGAGTTGCAGATGAAGACTTGAAAGTGCGGTCAGAACCAATGTAACTACAAAATAAAGACAGAGAAACTATATGAAACACTGAAAGAAAAATGTAGATTGATTTCGACAAGAAAAAGTCAGAACCCTGGCTTTCAAGCAAGGTGAAATAGTAGTCATGATGAGATTTTATGTAATGTATTTTCATGTACTGTCGTTATGCAATCTAGAATGCCACAACTTAGGTTAAAGTAACACAATTTTGTCACTTAAATATTTTATTCTGCATATTAAGCTTTAGTTAAGTATGAAAATGTAAATATTGCTTAAGTGTTTTTATTTTATTTATGAATGATCTTTACAATCAGGATGATAGTTGTCAGGAAGGCCAAATGTTAGCTCCTTGGTTGTACGTTGCCAAGGCAACGTTTATTTACAGGGTGTCTACCACAAAAAGTAATCTTGATTTCTTGACCATAACAAATACGAAACTAATATCAAAAATACATCGAGCCAGGGATCGTATGATTGGAGGAAATTTTAGCCATCTGGGGAAATTTTACAGGAAAATATACAACTGATTTTGATTTTAAGAATGAATTAAAAAATTCTTTCTTTTCCCTGACCATTTTTAAAGCGATTTTTTTTTTCAACTTTTTTACTGATCAGCCGTTTGCTTTCAGTTAACTTGGACCAATTGCTATTAAAAAAAAAGAAGATTTACCATTGATCGCCGTAAAAAGATTTGCAATGTAGATTGTACATTGCAAATCTTTTTACATCTATGGTAACACAGAACTTATGGAAGTCTATAATATATCATAAAACTTTGGGGAAATTGAAGTTATTAGCTATGAAACACATGGGGATCAGTGATAATTATAATTGGAATCCAAGTTATTGTTTTTAAAAAAGAAAATGTGGAAAATAATCAAAACACTGATTTTAACAGGGAATGAAGGGAGAAAAAAAATTACTCTTAAATCCAACAATTTTAACCTTTTTTTGAGGAGGGAAGGTGGATAACTTATATACTTTTCTCAAGGTTTGAAGATACATACTTGCCAACTTTCGAAATTCCCAAGGTGTAAAACAACACGCAGTTGACATACTGAACTATTGTCAGTTCACTATACAACTATTTGGCAGACATTTTTGGTGATTTCTGCTAAATAACATGTAAATGGCATTTTAAATGAATTTTATAAATAGCAAACGAACAGTATTTTAAAGTTTTCTTATGAAATAAACACATGAAAAACTGTTAAGTTTGTCTGTTTGCATAGTTTAAATAGTATAAAATAATAAAATTTACATAACACACTTAATATATATTTCTTAAACAAAGAAGGAAAAAAAGAAGCTACAGCGAACGGTTTTAATCCTCGCCTCAGGTCGGGAAGGAGAAGAGTGGACACTCAACAGATGCCCCCCTCCACACACACACACACACACCATTGATAAGAGGATAAAGAAATCAACTTCCTTTCTCCCAGGAAATCACTCTTGAAATCAAAATACAAATTAAGGAAGTTAAGAAAAGATACATAAAATAATTTCTCTGACTGACTGAGCAGAAAAAATTAGAAACTAAGAATTTGAATGAAATGGAAAAAACGTACTTGAGTCGCAAATCGTGACCTGGTGCTTCATTTCTTGACCTTTTCTTGACTTTCGTGACCTTTTTCCCATTTCTTGACTTTTCCGTGACTTTCGCATGATGGTAGACACCCTGATTTAGTATGATTTTGTAAGTTTTGTGAGTGGCAGTAGCGAAAAAAAGAAAAAAAAAGAGAGAACAGTGAGCAGAGTACAAAGAAGGTACTGGATGATGTATGTTGCAAAAAGATACAAATATAATATTTTGTAATTAGTGTAAATTTATCCAGTATTGTCTTTACTTGTTTTTGAGAATTATTTCATAACATCCTGTGTGTGACACAAAAAACGCAATGATTCTTACAAAACAAACATAATTTTTTGCACCGGTATGGGACAAAGGATAAAACATGGATCCACCATTACACTTCAGAGTCAAATTGGCAATCAGCTGAATGGAAAGATGTAAAGAAAAGTCGTCCAAAGTGACTAAAGACACAAAATTCAGACGGGAAGGTTCTAACCCAGTCTTTCTTGGGATGCACGACATAATTTCCATAGACTACTCTGAGAAAAGAAAAAGCATCAATTCTGAGTATCATGCTTCATTATTAGGTAAATTAAATAAAGAAATAAAAAATAAATGGCCCCATATGGCAAAGAAAAAAAGGGCCTTTTCATCACGATAATGCACCATGCCACAAGTCAATGGTTACAATGTCAAAACTGGGATTCCAAATGTTTTCTCACCCACCTTATTCTCCAGATTTGTACCCTAGTTTCTACTACCTGTTTAAAAGTCTAAAATGAATGTTTCAAGGAAAGAAATTTTGCCCAAATCAGGAAATGATATCGAAAAGTGAAACTTTTTTGAAGGTTTTGACAATTCTTATGGCAGAAAAGGCATAGAAATGCTCGAGATGTTTGAGTGAGTGTATCATTCTAAAAGGAAAGTATGTTGATGAATTTTGCAAAAATGTAGCCTTTTCAGTAGTTAGTCCGATGAATTTTTGAATGATGTGTGAAAAGGTACTTATCAAACTATACATGAGTTTCGATTAAAAAAAAATTGTTTTTCTTCAGTAGTAGAGAATCTGAAATTAAAGAAGATCAAAATTTTTTTGATTGAAACACATGTAGGGGTGACGGGTACAGTGGGTCAATTTTTAGATTTTTTAATATAATTCTTGAAATATTTCAAAAACAGAATATCAAAGTAATTCATTATGTTTTCTGATCTATTGGCTATCATAATTAATATTAGTTCAATTTTAAGAAAAGTTTTTGTGTGATAAAAAATCATTCTTGTTAAGTATATTTTGCTGACCCACTGTACCCCATAAAGAGGTACCGTACAATGGGTCAGATAACGAGAAACACAATAAAAAAAAATTCCTTAACTCGATAGTGAATAATTTAAACTTTTTTATTGCCTAGAAATATTTAGTATTAAGATAGGTAATAAAGTAACTCAAAGTTTTTATGAGGTAAATGTTAATTTAGCTTCAAATTCCAAAATCAGATTCACTAGAAGATTCTTTTCATTTATCATCTTCTTCAGTTGAGTTATTCTTGTAATTGCTTGTAAATTTCTTTTCTCTCCTGAAAAAATCTTTCTCAATAAAAATACCGCTCTATCTTTATTTCATTTGTTACATTTTTTTAATACAAAATCACTAGTAACCTTATTTTTTAAAACTATTTAGCGATTCTCATTGCCGCTACTAATGTTATCATCACAGTCCTTGTAATCACTTTCACAGTCAATGACACCTTAAATGATATCGTCTTTAGTCCCACCCATTTGATTAGAAATTTCAACCACTTTCAAATTCACTTAAGTGTCAAATTTATGGTGCACGTTATACACGAGATAAAAAAAATTAGTCTTTTTCTTGTGAAGCAGGGGATGAGCATTACACTTGCATGTGCGCTATACACGAGTAAATACGGTAATTGCTCATTAAAAATCTCTAAACAAAAGTATTTAGAAAAATAAATAAAATTGTATAAAAGCACAAAAACACAAACAGTAAACATCTTTTAATTTAAAATCTGAAAACAAACTTAAAACAAAACTTTAGAAACAAGGAAAACCTATTTTCATTTGCATCATGATTAACATTTGTACTGCAAGATAACACTGCTTGTATCAGCACTTTTCATGAATGACAATTACAGTGATAAAGTAGGACCTTCAGATTACACTATAAGGAATAAAATTTAAGCTATTCGGAGAGGGTGGGAAGGAAATGATGCACTGAAGGAAGAACACTCATATACATAGCTAGTGCTAGAAACTACGAGTGCAAGTTTTAATACACAACATAATAAAGATAGCATAAAATAAACTACAAATGAAATGCAGAAATGAAATGATCAACATAAACTTTACAGATAAATTTATGTATATCATTTCAAATTGGAGCTTTTCTTTCCCCTCCGTAATTCATGCTCTATAAATTTCTATGCAAAGTTGGTAAATATTTCCAACACAGCAGATTCATGCTAAACACATTTCATCTTAAAACACAGCTATGATGTAGAAAGGTTTGATAAAATTGAGGAAATTTTCAATTTATGCATTAACTGGAAATCTAGAATATTGCTACAAAACACAATAATCAGATGAACATACAGCCTTTTTAAGTGCAAACAAGCGTAACATGTTTTGCATATTCTCTGTTGTATTAGATGAAAATTAAATAAAAGAATTAATCTGCTGTCAGATTATGTCTGCTATGTCTGCATATAATTTATGAAGAATAAATTAAGATGAAATTATGTGGTAGAAATGAAAAAACGAAAAGAAAGTTAATTTTTTTTAAAAATTTTCATTTAAATTGGAAAAAGAAAAATGAAGAGCCTCTGATACCTTATCTTAAAATACCTTTTATGACTAATTAATCATGATTTTTGTTATAAGTTGCAGCTCTTATTAGGTTTAAAAACTCTGGGGAAAATAGTCTTTGTTGCTTACACAAGGATTCCATTTCAGATTTAAAGCATTTCTTATAGCTTACATTTTCATGATTAAAATTTACTGTAAAAATTCAGCTAATTTTACTTCAATGTAAACATTTGTTTTTAAATGCTGTTAGTACCTAGACTAGTTCCTTTGGTTTTTCTCACTCTTTTTCAAATGTACCAATAATATAATGCAAAATTCTATGTAATCTAATTTTCTCAATTTTTAAATAAATTTTTATTTGCTAATTTTTATCCAACAAAGTTTTGTGAAATGAAGATAAAGATGCGCTTCAAAATTAAGGTAAAATCAAATTTCCCCTCATTATCATACATTTCTGTATGAATTAGTAATTGTTTTAGTACACTTTTAAGCATTTTTCAAATTATTTTACACTTGCAACTGAATAATGCTTTCATTACTCCTATTTAGAATAGCTCTGCACATGGAGTTTAATTTGATGAAAGGGTTGCTGCAGTTCATATATCTATGAAGTAGGGGAAGATAGGGTACAATGAAACATACTATCTAAAATCAATAGGATTTGTAAAAGAAAGTTGTAACTCACACACCTATTATACAAATATATGTTCCAGTTACTGATATGATTTGGAGACAATCGCATTTTTACAACAAGAGCAAAAGAAAATTATTAGGTTTTCACCCCTGAAAATAAATTTATTCATTACTAAAAGTAATTTGTTTTACTTTCTTTCATAGGTACAATTATTTATTTTTCAAATATTGTGATTAATGTGTTATGGTCTTCATACTACTACAGCCAGAATTAAAAAAAAAATAAATATTTAGTAAACATTTATTTATTTTGTAGCCTCAATGTGGGGTACAATGAAACATGTTGTATTGTACCCCATTACTCCTGCGTGAATGTACGAACTAATCATGTATAATCATTCACTTACAATAAAGATGTCACTGTTAAATATTTAAATTGAGATCTCTGTAGAGCACATATTTTTAGTAAGACAAGGGGATTGTTTTTAAATCATACTCCATCTTCTTCACTCTGAAGATGGTGACAATCAAGATTGTCTTTCAACTAATAATCAAACAGTATAGATTATGAGCTATCCTCACATAACATGTATGATGAAGGCATTATTGCTCTAAATGATTATGTTTTAATCAAGGAAGGTGAACTTAAACGTAAAGAAATGTACCCTGTTGGGGAAACAAACTTAAATCAAATGGAATGAAAATTTCTGTACATCAAATGACTGCATCCACGCTTCAAATTTGTGTTTTCTTTAGAAACATAAACTGTATCATAACTACCACCACCTGTTCCTTCAGGTTTTACAGAAAGAAAAGCAGAAATACTAATTTTTGAATTTGATTTAAGTAAATTTAATATAAAATGAAAAACTATAGGCTAACCTCTAATAAAAGTATTATGTTTTCATCTTAAGCTATAACAGTTTAATTAAATTTTATTTTCCATTTAAATTTCATATTTAAGTTTCACTAATGTTTATTATAAATGCACATAAAACATACATGCTGAACTTTGAATTTTGACCAGGGCTTCGAACCGTAATTTTTTTGGTTCTGGTTCAACTAAAAAAAAAAATATATATATAGGTTTAGTTCCGGTTTTCGTTCTGCCAAAAATAACAGTTTTTGATTCAGATGATTCTACTTGGAAAAGGAGTGATGGTTGAGCTGGGTAATTTTGAAGCTTTATTTTGGCACTCTTTTTATGATGTTTTCCATTTTGTTTTATTTTGATTCGGAATTTTAGAAACTATTTTACTTATTGCAAGTTCAAGTGTAAACAGAGTTTTAAACATAAAAGAGCGTAGCTAAACTTTCGCTCGCCCCAATTTTGATGAAATCAAATCAAACCTTATGCATGGATAAATGGGAGGAAGGCTTTGAGAAATGGAAACAGGCTATACAAGTAATGATGATAATTATACGGTTCACGTTAAATTAGAAAATATTGATAAGTTGGTTACAGTAACAAAATGTCTGAAGATATATCGAACTGAAATAATCCAATACTTTTTTCAGTTCAGTTCCAGTTTTCGTTCCGACCAAAATAACTTTTTTTTCTGGTTTTCAGTTAAGTTCCGGTTTGAAGCCCTGATTTTGACTCATATGTTTGACTCTCAAGTGTTTGTGAAGTGTTATTAAGTGTTCCATTGTATCCCACTTACGGGGTACAGTGAAACATTGTAAGACATTTACCTTTTGTAATTTTTTAAATATGAAGATGCTATTTACAAATGCATAAAAATTCATTTAGACAAGGAAAAGAGTAGGTTAAAAGTGTCCATTAATTTTATTTTTGTACACACAAATATGTGAACAGCAACAAAAAAAAAAAAAAAAAAAAAAAAAAAAAAAAAAAAAAAAAACTCGGCTATTCGAGCCTTGTCAGGGGGAGACCCCTTGGTGTATTTCGCCTGGTAACCCTATGGTGAAATTTTTATGATTGTAACCTATTTATAAAAAAATGCATGTAATGCATATTCTACAATTTACGAAATATTGTAACAATGGATTAAAGCTGTTGTGAACTAATAGTAAGAGATAAAATGACATAGTCATTAAAATTATATATATACATAAATTTTGATTCACTGTACCCCATTTTTCGCTACTTATGAGTCCCCTCTTCCCAGATTTCAGCTATCTGTGATTCACACAGAATTGTGATGCTACCTATGAAAATTACAGTACTTTATAATTATTTAATTGCAGTTACTATTGTAAGAAATGAAAAAATAATTTATGAAATACAGTACTCCAGGAAAAAACATCGGAGCATTATTTTACCATTTGAATGATACAAATGCATGTAAGTTGACTTGGCTTATGGAAATAAACAACTATTTGAACTGAAAGAAATAAATAACAAACGATTTTAAAACATATCTACAATAAAATGCACTAATCACACAGTAACTGCATAAATTACACTAAAGCTCTTAAAATAATTCATTAATACAAGGCAACTGTTAAACACAAATATTTCGCTCAATAAATTATTAACATTTTGTCTTCGAACATCTTTCCCTTGAGAACATAGTAACTCTTTGTCACTTGATTATCTGACTGCTGGGAACTAATAACAGTAATCTGTGGAATCAAAGTCGTATGCTGTAGAATTCATAGAAATGCAAACTGTCATATGTTTAATTTGCTTGGGAATAAGAAAATTGTATCAAATTTTAATAATTTATCAAATGATATTTTTTTAATACATGCTTGAGAAAGTATTCTTAAATTTCACATTTCTAATAGAATATATATTACGTTATAATCACAGAACTTAAAAAAATACACAGTTTCTTTACCAAACACTCTTATGACTTAAAAATCAGAACAAAGTATACATTGTTTAACATTTGAATAATTATATAGAAAAAAGGGAGAGGAAAAGTACAATTTTGAAAGTATGAGGATAATTAGCGCAGTTGAAAAATAGAGCATAGGAATCTCATAGTATACATGTACAAATTTACTTCTTTTTAACAACACAATTTTTCTCCTTAAAAAAAAAAAAAAAAGTTGAGAAAATAAGGTGAAAATTTTAGTTTTAGATGAAATGGCTACAAATTATAATCATTAAATCTAATTCCTATTTCAAAATTTAGGCCTATCAATATCCTCAAAAATTTGTTCTTACAGAAACTGTTGCTTGATATGGATGGAGACTATAACTGAATTTTCTCAAGCCTGTGCTTTTTAACATGGATAAGCAAGAGTACTTTAATTTTCAACATCACTTTCCATCTAAAAATTTTGATTCGACTGCTTATTTTTGTATGATCAAAAGACTGGTGTTATGGGCATAGAACCTCAACAATAAAAATATGTGAAATATGATTTTTATTTTCTTCCTACTATTTTATGTATTCTGTAAAAAGGCAATTTTTTTTTCTTATTTAAATGTACACAAAAAGAGTACATGTGTCATAAAATTAAAAAAATGTAGTATGTATACACATTTCTTTGTCTTCTTCAGAACTATTCTGTGAAGAAATCCTTTTTAAAAAGAATTAAACATTTAATTTTTTTAAACAAATGTAAGTTTGTCGAAGGGGATTGCAAACAATAACAATCTCAACCTACACATTTTCATTTCAATGGTACAAAATATCTTTGATTAGTTTGCCCATTCTTCAACTTAAAACATTATTTTACATATTTTGGTTTTGAATAAAATGAAATAAGTACACTTTTTTTTTAATTAACAGTGGTATTTCTTAGCATTTCAACTTTTAGAAATTACTAATGAATGCAACTTAAATAATGCATTTATGAATTACCTTCCCTTAGTTTAATTTACTAACATATTTTGAAAACAACACATTTTTCAAAAATACATAATGCAAAAAATACTTACAAATATGAAGCATATTTCTACATAGTATAAAACTGTCTGAGGTATCCACCAACTCCTAAACCGCACAACAGATTTTGATGCAGCTTTCACCATCAGTTAGATAACTTTTCAAGGAAGGTTTATATATATAACATCATGGTACAACAATAATATGCACATGTATCGAAGAAAATATTTACACCTTCGCAATAACGTTTTAAGGTTAAACCACACAAATCTGTATAATTGTAATAAGTAGTTTCATTTCATGTGATCAGATAATCAAATCTTTGTAATTTAAGGAGTTACGTGACTCACCTTCAACATACAAAGCTGTTTATATCTGATAAAAAGAGA
This sequence comes from Cheiracanthium punctorium, assembly GCA_038373885.1. Classification (NCBI taxonomy): domain Eukaryota; kingdom Metazoa; phylum Arthropoda; class Arachnida; order Araneae; family Cheiracanthiidae; genus Cheiracanthium; species Cheiracanthium punctorium. The sequence goes on along the minus strand of JAWZYV010002480.1, from coordinate 293,415 downwards.
TCAGTGAAAAACATGACATTAACTATTTTCCTTTCAATAATTTAAGCTAGATTTCGTGGAAGAAACTGACGTCATTTGAATGTCATGACTTTGAAAATGCATTAGATAGTAAAATTTGCTCTACGAGTGAAATAAACATCCACAATATCCGATAAAAGTAGATCAGTAAAAAGCGTGAGATTATTACTTTCTTTTTCTTTCACCAATTCAAGTTAGATATTGCAGGTGAAATTGACATCATTTTGATGCCCTGATTGTAAAGATGCATTAAAACATAAAACCCGATTAATTCATTAAAAGGCTTTAACATAAAAACTACGCAATTGGCAAAAACTGTTACAGTTTCAAACATCTTTCACGAGTTCAATGATTTGCTTTCAAAACCAATTTAACTTAATCATCTCTGAGGCAAAAATTATATCAGACACAAAATAATTTCATAACTTATAGAATTTCAGTTAGTTTGGAATATCTCACTGAAATTAGCAACATTGATAGATCATCTTTTTTTTTGCGGGACCAAAGCAGTTATTTGCAGCAAATTGGAATCCAAGTGAATCTGTTGGTATTGTGGTTAGCTTAGGAATAACAAACTCCGATACAAAACAAAATACAATGTGAAATCACTTCCTTCTGTCATGTCATTTGCGGAATCTTACTAGATTACCATTTCTGATTTGCTGGGAATGCACACTCTTAGAGTTCTCAGACATCAAAATAAAATAGCTAGAACATTAACTTGATGGTGCTTTAAAAGGAATCAGATTTATCTTTCTATTCTATTTTGCAATTTATTTATGCATGGTAACATTTCGATGAAGGCCATTAAAGAAATGTTGGTAAATCCAAATTATTTAGAGGAGCATATGCATTTGACCCCTTTCAGAGGTAGAGATTGGGGGTAGGTTATTATCGGAAAATTTGGAACCATTTCAAGAGCTATAGTTTCATAGATGATGCTTATCATTCAACATTAACTCATGATTAAAAATAATTTACTTTTAAATTTCAAATAAAAATTCTTTTTTGATGCAAAAAGAAACTACAAAAATAGTTATTCCCTCAGAAGTTCAATACCACAATATTATCGGCAGGATATCAAATGCTGAAAATTTGATGCTTTATTTTCCTTTTGTCGAGTGTAATCTGGCAATCAATGAAATTGTTTTCGTTCATTTTTGACACTTAATCACAGAGTAAAAAATATAGGGAAATGGTCAACGAGCTAATACTTAAATAATTTCGTCTGTTGTGCGTAAAACTCTAAATGTTAGAGAAACAAACTATTGCAAATTTCCACAAAGTTTTTTTTTTTTTTTTTACTTGACTATCATAATGCCAGGTTACAAGTGAAACGATTCGATAGTTTTGCTCTGATTGAATAAATTTTTATCCTGCGTGCTAGAAAAATATCTGTTTCCTCCAATAAGAAGGACGGGTACACAGCTAGTAATAAACAAATTAAAGGAGCAATAAAAATGCTGAAGATTAAAATAAAGCAGCATATATAAGTTCAAACATATATTTAGTTTTGACTAAATTTGTATTGAAAAAACATTTAAAATAGTATTTTAATGACAAAGCTGCACTTAGCATTTCAACACTTTATAGTTTTATGCAACATTTTACAGGCTTTGTCAATAAACTTTAGATAAGTTGGCTTTTCATTATTTTTCCAAAAATATTTTAAGGCCATAAGATAATTAATTTTTACATATCACTACTCGACAGTACCTATACAATACGGAATTCTTTCTTTGGAATACTGCAGAACTTATGCACAACTAAAATAATTTTAGCAAATTATAGAGATAGAATTACTATGGACTAGAAATCACTAACATTATGTTAAATCAAAACTTTAGAAAATATTGTAAGTGTTGACACTCTTATTTAAGCTATTAAAAATTAGCAGCCAGACTTAACAAAATAAGATTCACTTGTATTTCTCATAGAAGAAACCATATATACTCTAATGCATATGCCCGAGAATGAAAATTACACAGTGAAAAAGTATGTGAAAAATACCAATGCCTTGAATAACACTCTCCCCCATGAAGAATGACACAGCATATATTTTACATTTATGCTTACAAAAATATCGAGGTGACAGAACATTTTGAGGACATTTAAGTAGGAACAACTTTACAACATTTACATTATTGCACAACATTTACATAGTATAGATATATATATTTTTTTCACAGCAAAGTATGAGCGAACTTCACACATGCATAAATTCATGTTGCTATCAACCTTAAATATACTTAACAAATGTATACATATACTTACAGCAAACAAATAAACAGCATGAACAATTTATATCTGAATTTGGTTTCTAAAAGTGAGAAAAATGTCACATTAATGTATCTTGAATAAGTTTACAACTGGCTTAACAACAATTTACATTTTAAAACTTGTTAATATATACATATAACAACAATAATAAAACTCCATTCAAAGATAGTGCAGTTTCCAACATAACGCCCAGAAACAACCTGTTAGTTTTCTTTTAAACATAATGTTGTGTAAACATTAATCTAGGTCAACTAACTATAAATACAAATAGGACTAGAACTAACTGGCACAGAAAAAACACTAACTTATAAAAATGCATAAAATATATAACTCTACATAAGACTGGATTGGTGTACAGATACAAATACTTGTTAAATACAATGTACTACTACTACTGCTACAAAAAAAAAAAAAAAACCTGACTTTCTGAAATATAACATTTTGTGCACACTTCAATACACAATACAAACTGAATTAGCTAAAAGTGCAATTCTCCTAATTTATGGTTTTACATTTTATTGTGTAAAAATATGAACTAAAAAATAATTTTATAAAAATCATATGCAATAAATATGCATTTTCCTCCATTACAGCTAATTGAATCTTCATAATTTAACTTTTCAAAGAAAATTAAAATAATTATTTAAAAAAAATTATTTTTACATTTCTCAAAGCTGTTATTTTTCATTCAAATGCACTAACTCAGCCTAAAGTTTTACTCAAAAAATAAATGAAGTTATCTCATATTCAAACAAAAAATTAATTGGAATATATTTACTTAATGATTCAATGATTTTCAAAGCATCCATTTTATTTAAAAAAAATGGAGACTATTTTATCGCTAAGCTGATATAAAATTTATATTGTATAGCAATATTTCCTGGTAAAGTATTGGTATTATTTGGAAGCATATTTAATTTTTTTACAAATATTTTATCTACGTAGAAAATTAAGCTCAGTGTTTAATTTCAACTAATCTATTTTCAAATCTGTACAATGTTTACTTAATGAATTAGTACAAGATGTCAGCCAGTGAATTTTAGTTAACATGCATTGAACACATCTCATAATAAAAATCAGTATACTTTTCAGCAAAATGCATATTAAGGAAGGTAAAAAAATTCAATGATATCTTACAGCACCAGTCGCTTTATGATTCAATGTAGTAAATGTAATTGAAAGGGAAATTTTTCAAAGTGGTAGTATTTGTTGAAGAATTTTAGTATCAACAATCATATCACCACAACAGCATAAAAACACTATTGATTAATAAAATATATGATTTAAATATTAGAATTTCCTTTTTTTGTTTTGTTTGTTTTAAATAAAAATTTAAATCTCATAGCAAACTACATATTCAAGATTGATAATAGGTTACATATAAACTGTTTTCATATATTAGTATAAATATTTTTTCATTTTCTAAAACTAACAAGCATGCACTTAAGATATAACAATGTTTCTCTCTCTCTCTCTCTTTTTTTTAAACATCAAGCAGTTTTGTTTTAAAAACACATTACTGGGTTTTCTGAACATTTTAGAACACAATTTCATTTAATTTTCAATCCACCTAAACAATCAGAATAAACTGAAAATGCCGACATTAATGCAACAGAGTAAGTACTTTAAAGCAAGCAATAACTCCAACAGAATAATTATTAAAATCATTTTATGATAATAATAAATACATTTATTAATTAAAAAAGTCAGCAAACAAACAAACAACAACAACAAACTTAAAAAATCAATTGAAAAAGTTTTTGTTTTCAACTACCAAAAAAAAAAAAAAAAAAAAAAAAAAAGAGGACAAAACTTTTATTTTAATTAATGAACAATATTGGATTAAAAAATTAAGCTTATGAATACTGCCAACAATTATAAAAATAAACTTAAAACATAAAAATGCATGTGATAGCAAACACTGATACTTTTTAGGTTCAGAATATAAACATACAAAACTAATAAAATGAATATTCTGAAATATAGATACAACAAATCAGATATGGTATATGATCTTTTTTATCCTCCCATCTTTCAGAATAACTTATTGATGAAAAAAGAAAATATTGTAACTTAGTTGCTATTGAAGACCAGAACTTTCACACCACACAAGTTTATAACAACTTCTAAAATCATTTTGAAAATGTCTTTGTTTGATCATATTAGAATAGGAAGCCAGTATAACAACACATTACTTGAGCCTACATACTTCATAAATGTAATTGTCTTTCAAAATAATGACAGTAAAACCAAAGCAGAGTTTTTTTCATTCACCCCTGTAATGAAGAAGTAGCTGTAGTCACATATGGTAATTTCAACTAGTATTGTTTTTTCCCCGTGCTTCAAGTTCTTTTTGTTTTTGAGCTTCTTGTTGTTTCCAATATTCATAATTTATTTTAATGTGTTCAATGAGCTCAGGTACATCACAGAATGCTAAAATTTAAACAGTATATTCTATTTACAAACATATATACAAACAATACTATTCATACACACAAATTCATTCTGCACTGTTACACTATAAAAAAGTGAAACAACATTGTTATGTAATAGATCTAAATTGAAGCAGTAAGTTCCACTGATCAATAATATATTATAGAAATTAAATATTTTAAAAGAAATTATGGACAGTCAATATAGTAAATAAGCATAAAATAAATGTGATTAAAAATATTATCATATCATTACACCAATAAAATTTCTTACGTCTTTCTCCAGAGATAACAAGATTAATTTTCTTTAGGTTTTCTTCTTACAAAAAGAAAACATAACTAAAGATCTAAGCAACATTGAAAAGATAGCTAATCAAAATAAAAGTTACGGATTTTACTGTGGAGAAGTTGAAATAATCTCTACACACGAAGCTGTTAATGACATACCACACACTCCTATTGATGAAAGAAGGTGCCACGTGGTACTTGACCAAGAGGGAAACATTGGCGGCAGCGATGAGAGAGCAGAACTGGTGAAGGCACTTCTGCCTTGAACTTTGAATTTATAGGTTTTTATCGGTATTTTAAAAAAATATTTGAGTATTTTAGACCTATATTTTAAAAAACTATTTTAAGTATAATTTAATTGAAATTAAAATTAATAATAATTATTTTTTCGGATAACGTAAGAAGAAAGTAAACCCACTGAAGAAAGTATTTGAGTGCAAATAAATTTCCCAATGTTGATTTCTAAAACAACAATTTGGTCTGTATAAATTTGAATCATTCATTATCAGGGATCTACTGACATAATAATATTTGTAGCAGCAAAAGAAAAAAAAATTGGATCATGTGAAGTATATTTTTGTAGCAGAAAATTTACTTTTGTAGCAAGAATCCTTTTTTCTTGAAATTTCAGCAATGTCGTGAATTTCTTAGGCCATTTTTTAGCAGAAAAAGCTCATATTTATCCAAACTAGTAAATAATTTTAAAATAACAATGTCAGTTAATAAAAAATAAAACAGAAAAAAGATATGATACAGTATGACTGGTAAATATGTAATTTTAAATTGAAGTAATTTTGAATTCAAGTTTTTGGTGTGTTAGATAATTACTACTGTACTCCTGTATTATTTATGCCCTATAGTGCCACCAAAATGCCCTGCATCTTTTCGTTTATAATATTATACAGAGGCACTTGAAAGCTGCATGAATAATTCGTGGATTTTCGGTATTCACAAGAGAAGAAGGAACGTAACCCCTGTGAACAGCAGGGGCATACTGCATCAGCAGAACCTATAACTTTACTCAAAATATTAGTAAAAAATAAAGAACCCAAGTATAAGCCGATAGTAAAAATGCAGCGTTGATTGCTTTTCCGATTCTCCGATGGGGGATCACACAATGCAATAAGATTCAGCTGCAGTTGGTCGAAGAGAAATGTTTTTTTTTTTTTTTTTTGTTAGCTCTTACATAGACTTTGCCCTGATTACCCTGGAAGTCAGCTGCGTTTGTTTGACACCTAGCGTCTTCTGCCCACGCGGATATTAATATAAGTTAAAGAAGTTGATTTAGTAGCGATTTCGCAGTGGATAAAGGACATATAGACGGATATTCCGGCAGCGTTGATAATAAAAGCATTCAAGGGTCAGCAATGCTATGGACTGCAGTGAGGGTGATGCAATTTTGACAGGTGAATGACGGCAGGCTTATGATGTGTGAGTGACAACAGGCTTATTTCGGAGACTAATAAAGACTATGACTATGAGATTCAAGTGGACATGCGCAAATGACCGAGGAGGAATTTTATTAGCTATGAAGAAACTGGCAGAGATTCAGCCTTTGATGGACTTTAAGTGCTGTTTTTTTAGTACCAAAGAAGGGCGACCATTTTCGGGCAAGAAAATTAATAATAAAGGCGATTAAATTTTTTTTAAAAGTAAGAACTCATGCCTATGGTACATATAATACTTTAGTGAGGTTAAGTTACCAAGAAATCACAATTAGTGGCAAAATTGTAAAAGAGAAGAAATCACTCGCAAAGTTAAATTTGGGACACCAAGCAGAAAATAACATGTGAATATGAAACTTCGAAAACACAAATGCAGTAAAATCATTTATATAATATATATTTCTAAAAAGTGTTAAAGTTTCAGTAACTTTTATAGAAAAAATATATAAATACAAAACACATAATTGATAAAATTACAACGTAAGGTGAGGAGCAATTAAAAGAAAAAAAAATTATGAAATATTAAGTATATTTCTTTTTTTTTTTTTAAAAAATAAATTTCTTATGGCATTGGAGGTTTAACAACAGATGGCACCATCAATGATACCATGCATGCCCAAATAGATCCAAGTTGGAAAGTGATTTTAAATGAAAGAAGATTAGTTTACGACAGTGAGACTGAAGCTAGAGGTGAAACAGCCTTCGAAAGTGTTAGTTAAAAAGGAATTTCAGGTATTTTTAAATTTTTTGTTATTGATATTTTAAAGTTGTTCCTGCAAAATTAACAGTGTTGTTAATGTTGTATGCTTGTCTACGAAAAACAGTTTAAGATGCAAATTCTGAATCAAAATGCATTTTAATTCTGATCAAGCAAATTACAGAGGCTTATTCCAATTCTGCTTTTTCCCTAGTTTATGTGAAAAGTTAACTCAAAGTTATAAAAATATAGGAAATTCACAAAAAGTAGTCAGTGTATTTGAACCTGGAATGACTGGGAATATCGGGAAATCGGAAAATGATAGTTTGGGGGCCACCCTGAATAAGTATAAAGTTTTTTTAATATACAAGTTAAAAAACAAAAATATAAATAGAACTGTTTAACCCTTTTAGTGCTGAAGGACGATATGTCGTTGTTCGCTACTCTTTCAAAAAGTGTCAACGATGATATATCGTTGTGCAAGCATTGGCACCTATTATATGCATCACAAGAGTTCTGTATTTCAAAATAACTTTATAAAACACTATAAATTGTTCAAATTCATTGCACTGCAGTTAAAAAAAATATTTATTGAACTTTTTTTATGTTTTCTGCTAGTTGGTGCCGAACCACTATATATACTAGAGTGATAAGGTAGAAGCTCGATACGGGATAATTTCTTGGGACTGTAATTGCAATCTGTTTATGATAGTTACGCTGCACTTTGAATTTTTTAAATATCCTTTTTAGTTTGTTTTTTATGAGCATTTTTCCAAGCCTTAGTAAAATAGTCAAATTCTTCTGGTTCTCTTCGCACAGGCATCCGCTTTCGCACGGCACTAAAAGAGTTAATTGTTTAACTTAAAAGAAAGAAAGAAAATTAATATACAGTCATATTTAAATTAAAAATTTAAATTTTATTTTACAGTCTGAGAATAAAGTTCTGGTTTCTCATTAATTTCAAACAAAAGCTAATGTTCGCGGTGGTTGCGATTTAAAATTCGAAAGGAAATCACAATAGAATATTTAAAACATTTTTAAAAAACTGTATGTAGTAATAATAATGTCATGAAGAAGAAAATATTAGTAAGTAATTTTGATTTTAAAAATACAGACTTTGTGGACTATTGATAGAGCTTATGTAGTAGAGCCAGATATCTGGCAGAGAAATCAGATATCCAGTGATTGTGATATTGATAGTTGACAGTTTTTTGGATATGAAAAATTAGGCAGATATGGGATATTTTCCAGATATATGGTGCATCCCTAGAATAAGACACCAAATTTTTAACAACAAAAGAAAACAAAAGCACTCACAATAACTGGTGTTTAAAACATAAAATAATAAAAAACTTTGTAAAATAACACCATAAAGGTTACTTAAATGGCCATACGCTGTTTTGATCAAAAAAATTTCTTGATTTTAATCGGTGGCAATCATTCACCTGAAGAAAGGGACAGGGAATTTAAGAAACTTTTATGGGATGTTATTTTACAAAGTTTTTTATTATTTCATCAAATATTTACTGAAGTTTTATATTTGATGCCTTATAAATATGTTTTTGGGAGAAACTGCTGACTTAGCTATTAAACTGATACAAGAAAATTATCTTTTATTTGTGTAAATTTTTGAGAAACTGTAGGGGGGGTAGTTTCTAAAAACCCTCATATGATCTCTGAACCGACTCTTGTATGATTTATATAAAAAAATCATATTTCCATCAACAAATGTATATATATATATATATATATATTATTTTTTTTCTGTTTTGCTGAAATGTTTTGCTTCAATCTCATGCATCTTTGATGCGTGGGAGCCAATGATGTAAAATCAAGTGCTTTTGCAATTTAAAAAAAAATCTGGAAATTGATTTTTACAGCCAACTCAAGTAAAGCAAAAATATCTACCCATTGCAATAGTTTGGCTGTTAAGGAAATTCAGGCAAAAGGTTAAATCTTTGATTAAATGAAGAATCTTTGTTGGTTTGGTTTGGTTTTCAAAGCTATTTTTTGCATATCAAATAATTTTAGATTTGGTACTCACCATCCCAAGCATCAAACATGTCATTTACAAAATAATCTGTAAATCCCATTTGTGATTTGGGTATACTACATTTGGCACGATCAAATGCTGGCATCACAATCGGAAGACCTTTGCTTTTCTCTTCATCAGTCTAAATTAAAAAGATAAAATATTTAGCATCTTTAATTTAAAATAAGCAATAAAAACCATAGACAAATTTAATGACTGGTCCACTACATGACAAAAAAACATTTTATTGAAGTTCGTTATCTACTAAGGCTTTGCAGATGAGATGTTTTTGTGAAAAATTGGCAAGAATGAGTCAGATAGTATTTGTATTTCTTTTCAAAAGAGGCAGGGGGAATTTATCAAAAGGCACTTCCTATTGAGAAAAGGGACACTTCTGTTGAGAAAAAAGGGAATTTTTTTCAACATCCTATTGCATTCTTTCACTGTACAGTTTAAAAGGGAATTTTGCTTATCACCCACTAGGTATTTCTCCCTGCATTGATTTATATTTACAGATTAAATTACATGACAAGAACAACAACTCTTCCCTCTAATTTTTCCCTGTAGCAGGGTGTCTATTAAATTTCTGACTTTTTTCAGACTTTCGGAAAAAATTTCATGAGCATAGATGCATTTTACTTTGGTAAATGCCTCAATACTATAACCTTCTTTTTTATATTTAAATATTTTGTTTCAAGTTACTTGAAATAAATTTTGAACTGTAACATAATTATTGATGTACTTAAGTTAGGTAAGAAAAAAAAAATTACTATGAGTTTCAAGTAAGATACTGTAGCTAGTTCAGATTTAACCAATAGTGACCAATACTACTTGTGCAGGTGGTACTTATGTGATATATCTAACTGACAATATTAAATACAGATGCTAAACTTCAAGCATAAATTTTTATCTTTTTGTCTATCTCACTTCAAATCTGGAAGAATACAGAGCAATACAAGTGAAAATTTCTATATTTTATCACAGATCATAGACAAATAGCTTTCTGACCCTTCTGTTACAAAAAACACCTCACCACAAAATACGAAACAGGTGTGAGTATCGCACACCCCACAAACATTCTGAATTATTCATTCTATTTTAACACTAGCTGAAGTACCCGTTCTTCACACGGGAATGAATGGACTTTTTGATATTATGATTTGTGGTGATTACTATTTATTGTAATAAAGAGATATAGCAAAATGGATATCGCATTATATTGAGTTCAATAATCATGCATACCGAATTTCAAGGCAATCGTTTGTACGGTGCAGAAGGCGATGCGGCGTAGCGCAATCTACTGGTGAGTTTTAGCAAAACGGATACAGCGAAAATATTCTACACATTCAGATATCGATGTATAAGAATTTTCATGATGATCGACTGGATAGTCCTGAAGTCCATGTGTTGATGCGACATGTAGTGGCAAGTTATAGGAAAATGGATAGCGATAAACTCTTCCCCGTGTTCAAATATCTCTGTATACCTATTTTCATAGCAATCAGTTGCACAGTCAAGAAGGGATTCACTGCAGCGCCATTTAGTGGTTAATTAAAGTAATAATTTGCTACAGTGCTGTCACGTGGCTAGTTATAGCAAAATGGATAACGCCAAAATATTCTCATTGTTCAAATAGCTATGTATACTGATTTTTACAGTGACCGTTTGAATGGTCAAGAATTTGGCCTGCTGCAGCGTCATCTAGTGGCGAGTTAAAATAATAACGCATTGCAGTGCCATCTAGTGGTAAGTAACATCAAAAGGAACACAGTTAGAATATATTCTTCGTGGTCAAATGTGTAAGTATATAAAATTTTATGACGATCGGGCGAACGGTATAGAAGTTGATGCATTGCAGCGCCATTTAGCGGCAAGTTACTGGATAGTGAAAAATATTCTCCGTGTTCTAATATCTACGTGTACCAAATTTCATCGAAATCGGTTGGATGATAATCGCATAGCAAACGGCTAAACGGAATAGAATTCGACGTTCTTCTGCACCACCTAGATGCAAGTTAGAGGAAAACGGATAGCATAAAAACCTTCTCCATGATAAAAGAATAAGGAGAACCAAATTTCATGGTGATCGGTCAAACGGTGCTGGAGTTTTTCAACCTCATACACACATACCAACATTCATGTTTATCTATAACCAGTGTTATTATATATACCAGTCTCCAATAAAAATCCAGTTTCAAATCTAAGCCTCGCCAAAGTGCCAACATATGCCATTTTGCAAGAGTTTTTTCAGGGAATCATTCGAAGCATTGACTTAGCATCAATCAATATGGGAAATGGTTCGACCGCCAGAAAGTAGAACGCATTTATTTGAAAAATGGAATTCCTTAATACAGCCACATTTTTTAAATTATCAACTATTATAATGTGTTTTATTCATCGTTACTCCGATGTACTAAATGCGAAGATTTCAATTTTTTGAAATTTGGCGAAATTCTCCCAACTTAAATCAATGTACTCAATTGGCGAGAATTCTGTAGATAGATCGCTTGAAATCCCTTAATAACTGCATTATTTCTGCACGGATCATTAAAATGTAATGCTGTATTCTGATAAAACCTTTGCACTTGTTTTCAAAAATTATTTCCTTAAGCTCTCAGTAAATTGCGCCAAGCCGAAAACTGCGCAAACCGCTAGAACAGTGGTGCGCAAACTATTTTCATCTGCGACCCCCTAATTTAGGTAAAATTTTGTCGCGACCCCCTATTTTGAGTATAATTTTGTCGCAACCCCTGGATAGACTGTAGAATTTTCTTTAATTGAAAACGAAGTTACATTGAAATTCTTTCTGGGAGTTGCTCTTACAGGGTGTTTTTAAAAGAGTGTCGTGAAGTCATCGATTGAAATAACGCGTTTCTAAAATAGCGCACCAAACTTATAAACCACCATAAAAATGCTATAAAAGTTGTAACATTATAAAAATCAGTTAATGAATCAACACATAATTTTAGTAAACAATGCTTTATTTATGCATATGGATATAAATATTTTTTAATGAAAAATACTTTAAAAAAACTTTACGTCATAAAAATGACCCACAGTTTCAGTTGTACCACTAGAGGTGAAGGCTTAAAAATTGACGACACTTTATATTTTCTCAACTTAAATTTATTTAAACATTGCACAAAAAGAACACTTACAAAACAAAAAAAATTTAAAAACAATTTCAGATTTTAAGATAAACCAGGCCACCTGGAAAAATTTCCAGTTCCAATGCAAGCCTTTTATAATATATCTGGCAGAAATACATCATGCCCTTCCCATGACTAGGGCAATCTTCTAGCTGTATCAGCAGCCTGGCCTGTGTGTTTTCTCATAAAGCAGACACTTTATATACTATATAAAACAGGTTAATTTTACAGTTACAGAATAAAAAAGTATGCAACATTTGCATAAAATAAAGGTTCAATGAATTTGCATATTGAAAACAACCTCAGAAAATTGCCTTTCACTTCAGGCTTTTCACTCTTCACCCATGGTTTAAACATTAGTTAAAAGTCCTACCCTAACCAGAACTAATTCTCTTACCCCCATGATTCTTTAGAGAACCTAAGCATCTATTTGTCAAAAGGAAGACCCTTATTTTTCAGGAAGCATGACATCATTAAACTACTGGGCCATAGTTCAGAGGCTATTTCCATCCAGCAGCAGTAGTCAACAACTAAACACAACTTTATTAAATATTGAGCTTAGGTTTTTAAATTTTACTTTGAAGTTGTCTTGGGTCTTCAATGAATAAAAAGTATATTATTTCAATTTTATTTATTTAATTAATTTTTTTTTTTTTTTCAATAAGAAGTAGGGGTTTTATTTTGTTTACACTTTTAACTTAGAGATACTACTATTTAGGGTTATGAAGAAGTTTAAACCCATTTGAATTTTATTTTTAAACTGATATTAATTACTTTTAGTTGAACTTTAATACAATTAAGATAGGTTTAACCCATGGGTGAATAACATAAACAAAACTTAAGCCTAATTGGCACATGAAAAAAAAACTTGATGAAATAGATGGCTGATGCAAGGCCAGGGGAAAACAATTGGGCAAAATAAATTTTTAGCATCTTAAATTTGAATTCAGTTAAATATATTTAGTTTAATAAAAATTATTTAGCTCCAACAAAATGCCCCCCTTTCCCCAGGCCCTGCATTAGCCAAATAACCATTCACAATAGAATGAAAATACATCAAAGGGCAAAGCCTTTGTAAAAATGTCAGCCACATTGGCCTTTCCTGACACATGTTTAAGTTGAAATTTGTCTAAATTTTCTTTCACATAAAAAGTCCTTGTATCAATATATTTTGTTCTTGAATTTTCCACATTATTTTTTGAAAAAAACAGAGTACTTTGGTTGTCACAGTAAACAAGTGGTTTTTCCATTTTTAAATTTAAGACTTTTAATTCATCCAATATTCTTAGTAACCAACACATTTCTTTAATAGCATCTGACAAAGCAATGTATTCTGCCTCCATACTAGATAGGGCAGTACATTTTTGTTTGGACGAATTCCAAATGACTGGTACTTCATCAAGCAGGAGAACATAACCACTAATTGACTTTCTGCTAATTAAGTCTGAAGCCCAACTGGCATCTGAATACACTTTTAAATGATTGTTTGAAATTCTAGATAAATTTATTGAAAAATGTTTAGTATTAACTACATATTGGAAAATTTGACATAAGTATTTCCAATGTGTCCACGAGGGTGCACTTGAAAATTGGGACAGAGCTATTACAGAGTATTGAATATCAGGTCGGGTTCTTGAAGCAAGGTACACAAGAGGCAGCCAACTAATTCTCGATAAGGAACATCAATGTTTACTGCTTCAGAAGTTTTATTTAACATTGCACCCGGAGAAAGCGGTAATTTGCATTTAACCCTGGGGATATCTTTAAAAACTTCTGTTAATTTTTCAATATATTTTTGTTGGTGCATAAGAACCCGTCCATTTACTTCTTCAAATTCAACACCCAAAAAGTTTTTAATTTTTCCTAGAATTTTAATTTCAAATTTTGATTTAATGAGATTTACCACTTCATTTAAAATTTTGTTATTTTCAGCAAAGATTGCAAAATCATCTACATATACTAGTAGAATTACTTTAAATTTATACATGTATAAGCAGTTACAACTACCCATTTTTATTAAACCCAATTCTTTGAACGTACTGTCTAATTCTAAAAACCATTCTCTACCTGCTTGATGAAGCCCATAAAGGGCTTTAACCAATTTCATTACATAAGATTCTTTACCTCTCTCAAGGAATCCTTCAGGCTGCTCAATGTAAATCAATTCATTTAGTGGTGCATAAAGATATGCACACTTTATGTCCAAATGTAAAGTTATCCAATTTTTGTATATACTAAAAATGACAAAGAAAACCCTGACCAGGGAAAATGAAATTACAGGTGAAAAAGTGTCAAAATAATTGATCCCTCCTATTTGTCGGAATCCCTGAGCTACAAGGCGCGCTTTAAAGACTAACCTTTTGAGACTCACTTTCTTTAACTGTAAAGACCCACTTGCTGCCCAATACTCTAGCTTGGTCAGGTCTGGGAACTAGTTCAAAAACTTCCCTTTTCTTTAAAGTCTCTATTTCTGTTTTCATGGCCTCGTGCCATTTTTGTTTTTCTGGTAGACCCTGGGATTCCTTAAAAGTTTTTGGAATTTTTATATCTGCACAAAGTGCCTCGCCTTCAGATTTAGTTTCCTCAGATTCATCCTCATCCACACTACTATCATTGAATGTTACTTTCCTTTGGGGTGTCCAACTAAAGTCTTTGGGGTCATATGGTATGTCCCTTTCCTTACAATATTCTTCTACTTCTTTTTTACTTCGCAGCCTGACCCCTTTTTCTGGATAGTAATAAATATCTATACGGCCTTTTGTTTTCCCCCTCCTTCTTGGTATTTCTACCCTCTTCCAATCAATTTTAGGAGGTGATAATTGGGTTGAATCATGGCTAGGTAAATTCAGTGAATCACTATCAAAGTTTTTAAAATCATTAAATAAATTTATATCAACTGTACTAAAATCTTTGTTTTCTGTTTCAAATTTGAAATCATTCTCATTTATTTTTAAATGCTTAGTTTCTTCAACTGAAGTTGTCCCTGGGTACCATATTCTGTATCCCTTTGTGCTGGAAGCATACCCTATCAAAATTCCCTTCCGGGCTCTTTTATCAAATTTGCTTTTATGTTTAGGAATATGGGCAAAAACTTTACTACCTATAATTTTTAAGTGTTTCACTGAGAATGTTTTATTTATCCAAATATTTAAAGGGGCTTTACCATTTAACTTTTTATGTGGGAATCTATTTTTAAGATAATTCTGTGTTAACACTAATTCTGCCCAAAGTGAATGGGGCAATTCAGTTTGGAATAATACAGAATGAACACCATCCAATAAACTTCTGTTAAGCCTCTCGGCAATCCCGTTCATTTGGGGCGAATATGGGTTAGTTTTTTCATGCCTTATCCCCTGCTCTCTTAAAAATTCCTCGAATTCATTTGAGATAAACTCTCCTCCCTGGTCGGTTCTAATTGCTTTTATCTTCTTACCTTTCTGTTTTTCTACAAAGGATTTATACTGTTTAAAAAATTTTAGAGCTTCATCTTTTGTTTGAAGGGTGTACACAAATGAATATCTTGAGAAATCATCTACTACAGACATAAAATATCTAGCATTACCCAAAGAAGGGACAGGGGAAGGGCCCCAAAGGTCCAAATGTAAAAGTTCAAGAATTTCAGAAGTTTGGATCCTATCTATTTCTGGGTGACTCGCTCTAGTGCTCTTGGCAAGGTTGCAAAATTCACATTCCTCAGCCTTACTTTCTAATTTATTTAAACCAATAACATTTGAAGATTTTGAAAATTCCACAAGAGTTTTACTATTATAATGGCCAAATCTAGAATGCCATAACATTAAATTTTTGTTTGTAATAAAAGCTCCATCTGCCAAATCATTATTTACATAACTTGTTAAAATTGAATAAAATCTGTCCTTGAGAGGGGCAAAAAACACAACCTCACCCTTTTCATTACAGACACTTCCTTTATCATTAGAAAAATTCACTTTAAAACCCTCCTCACATAAACATCTGACTGAAACCAAGTTTTTGCACATATCAGGTGCATAATAAGCATTTTTTAAAGTCAAATTGTAAGTAACAGTACCTGAAGGGATTTGAAGACTGACATCACCAACCCCCAGTATTCTTGTAGATCCTTCTGCTGTTGCGGCACTGCTGTTCATAGGCTCCAGGTTCTGGAACGCATTTCTTCTAGTGATGAAATGACATGTTGCAGCACTGTCTAACACAACTTTTAAAGAGGGCGATTCACTTAGGAGGGCTGCAAAATGTGCTTGCTTGTCTCCTTCAGTCTGCTTTTGGGGACCCTGATGAATAAGCTTGTTTGAGAATTTCCTTTGTTGAAAGTCCTTTTTCTGGGGTGGTCGATTCTTTAGTTGAAAACAACTCCTCTTTAAATGCCCAGGCTTCCCACACTGGTAGCATATTATTTCTTTTCTGGACCAGGTATTCCTCTTTTTCACAGAGACCAGAGCTTGATGATTAACAGTCTCCGTTACCTTGCACTTTTGACGATCAGCTTCGGCCAGCAGCTGTTTTCTAATTTCTGAAGTTGTAAATTCTTCATCAGGTAGCCTGTACAGTTGGACGACTAAATTTTCATAGCTATTAGGCAGATTGTCCAACAACTGGAAAGCGATTTCATCATCAGCAATATCCTTCCCTGCCAATTTTAGGTCTTTCGCAGCTTCCAAAACTTTACCAATGTAATTGTCCATGCCGTCAGACTTTTCATACTGAATTTGAAAGAAAGTTCTTCTAAGAGCAGCTATTCTAGCTCGACTACAGGGCTCGAATGCAGATTTTAACAGCGTCCATGCTTCAGGTGGAGTTTTGGCTTCATAAAGCAAGCTTTTTAAGTTTTCTTCTATACTAAGGCAGATGGTGGCCAAAGCTTTCTTTTCCTTCTTCAAATCCTTAACTTCTGAAGTGGTGCCAGATACATCCTTGGCTGCTTTGTTGACTTCCTCCACTAGAGACTCTGAACAATATTCTGACAGATCTTGGCCTGCTAGGTACATATTGATGCTATATTTCCATAGCTTGTAATTATCCCGGTTTAGCTTTGGAAAGGCCATTACAGTTCCTATGGGTTCACTAGTAGAAACCATATTTCTTAAGTCTTCTTCACCCCAGGTGGCTGAGCAAAACCACGCTCTGCTACCACTGTTGGGTCCGTGGATGAAATGCCAAGTATGTCATAAAAATGACCCAGTCAGTTTTCAGTTGTTACCACTAGAGGTGAAGGCTTAAAAATTGACGACACTTTATATTTTCTCAACTTAAATTTATTTAAACATTGCACAAAAAGAACACTTACAAAACAAAAAAAATTTAAAAACAATTTCAGATTTTAAGATAAACCAGGCCATCTGGAAAAATTTCCAGTTCCAATGCAAGCCTTTTATAATATATCTGGCAGAAATACATCATGCCCTTCCCATGACTAGGGCAACCTTCTAGCTGTATCAGCAGCCTGGCCTGTGTGTTTTCTCATAAAGCAGACACTTTATATACTATATAAAACAGGTTAATTTTACAGTTACAGAATAAAAAAGTATGCAACATTTGCATAAAATAAAGGTTCAATAAATTTGCATATTGAAAACAACCTCAGAAAATTGCCTTTCACTTCAGGCTTTTCACTCTTCACCCATGGTTTAAACATTAGTTAAAAGTCCTACCCTAACCAGAACTAATTCTCTTACCCCCATGATTCTTTAGAGAACCTAAGCATCTATTTGTCAAAAGGAAGACCCTTATTTTTCAGGAAGCATGACATCATTAAACTACTGGGCCATAGTTCAGAGGCTATTTCCATCCAGCAGCAGTAGTCAACAACTAAACACAACTTTATTAAATATTGAGCTTAGGTTTTTAAATTTTACTTTGAAGTTGTCTTGGGTCTTCAATGAATAAAAAGTATATTATTTCAATTTTATTTATTTAATTAATTTTTTTTTTTCAATAAGAAGTAGGGGTTTTATTTTGTTTACATTTTTAACTTAGAGATACTACTATTTAGGGTTATGAAGAAGTTTAAACCCATTTGAATTTTATTTTTAAACTGATATTAATTACTTTTAGTTGAACTTTAATACAATTAAGATAGGTTTAACCCATGGGTGAATAACATAAACAAAACTTAAGCCTAATTGGCACATGAAAAAAAACTTGGGCAAAATAAATTTTTAGCATCTTAAATTTGAATTCAGTTAAATATATTTAGTTTAATAAAAATTATTTAGCTCCAACAAAATATGTGCTTGCAAAGAGCTCATGATTGTTTCTATGTTCGGATCCGTATTGGAAATCGCAAATCGTAAGTCATCCTCTGGATCCAATCGTGATCGATGTTTTGTTTTAATGGAAAATAATTTTGAAGATCACTATGCATGATCAATTTGCAGATCACTATGCATGATAACTTGGTTTTGAAGCCCCGTGATAGCGGTCACGAATATCGCGCTCGTAAAATAATAATTGTCAGTTTCTTCTTTTGTATTATTTCAGTTCTTTGAAATGAATAATTGCAGATTTTTCATAAATGTGAATCTCTTTGAATTTGGTGACCCCCAAAAATTATCTCGCGACCCCCGGTTTGCGCACCGCTGCGCTAGAACTCACTTTATCAAAATTGGCATTTCAGCCATTTTATTTTTCGCCAAACTAAAAAATTTTACATATTAGCCTCGGAAATCTTCAATTCTTATTGTTTTGCGTATAAAACATTTCATTCCTGCTCTGATTTCCCATGCACACGATATTATAATTTAAAAAAAATAACCTTACAAATATAAACTAAGTAAAAAAAAATCATTATTATTTTTTTATTTTTACTTTGAGAATTTAAAACCTTTTATTCGGCAAAATCGCCACACATGGCAACCACGACGCTTATTTCACACTTTTTTCACTACATGGGTTACAATTACGGAAATCTTTCTGCATGGAGAACATAAAAAATCTCTTAAATTCCGGGAACGGGTGGACTTTCAAAGTTTTAAAGTGGACTATCATTTATTCTATATTATTTTACATATCTGTGCAAAATTTCAGGCTGATAGGTCCATTTTTGTGGATTTGTATACTAATCAAATCCACAAACAAAAAAACAGAATTTCATTTTTATTTATAAGATAAATTATCTTTATCTGCATTTTTTACTCTCTGGAGTCCAGAGGAAAAAAAAAAAGACCTGTCAAGAATTTTTTTAAGAAAGAAAAATCATTCTTTTGAGAATTTTCCAGGCTTTGTCTAGACTTTCCTGAACTACTTCCCATTTTCCTGACTTTCCTGATTGGTAGACAGCCTGTGTAGGTGTTCATGAATCAAAATGGAGTGGGATCTGTTCAATGTCACACCCTCCAGTCTTCTTCTATTGAGAGGAAAAATGAAGATAGCCAAGCTATCTTTGAAAGAAACTTTTAAAATTTATAAACAGAAAGTATAAATACTCTCCTTGATTAGATAATTCTGAAATAGGCATTTTTATGAAAAAGACATCTCTCTGGACAATGTTAAAGCACACTTAAAATACACACAAATGTATACATATAATTACTTGTGCTATGTATTCTTCTGCAATCCTATAGGCCCATTCCCTGCAGGAGTTAAGAGGTCTCGCTGGATTTGAAACATCTGCACATTTAATAAGAATCCTTTTAACTAGGACAATATTTTCAGGAGTCGACATGGCAGAGAGATCTGGTGATGTTAGTTCAAGCTACATAATAAACATAAAACCATTTAAATAACAACTGAATAAATTTATCACCATAGTAAAATAAAGAAAAACTAGCTGCAAACTCATGATATACCGTAATAACAGAATACATAATGCATATATATATACGTACAAACATATATCCCAGACAGCACATAAGCTTAAATCAAGCTTGATATTTCCTTGAATTTGACGTATTAATGCAAGCTTGACAGTTCAACTCATTTTAAGCTGGCAGCAAGCTTGCAGGAGTCAAGTTGAATTGTCAAGCTTAAATACAGCTTGATTTTAGCTTTCAAAGTGCGCAGTGATGGTGCCATCTGTGAAAGAGAATGGACATTAATTGTCTAGCGTCCTCAAATTTGCTGAAAGTTCGTAAAAGATGTGTTTTATTTTATTACCAGTGCCATATTACCGGCAGGGCAAACGGGGCAACTGCCCAGGGCCTACAGATTTTAGGGCCCAAAAATCTTACATCTTACACTTTTGTAGTTTTAAAATAAAATTACAAAGGATAAAAAAAAAAAAAAAATTCAGAAGTTAAATAATTTTTTTAATTATAAAGTATGAACAATGAAAATAATTCAAATTTACATTTGTATAAATTAATTTAAACTTATTTTTTAATTCTTCGAAATGCTCTATATTGATATAGCATACCAATATGTAGGAAAACAACTAACCACATTTGTAAAGAGAATTTTTAGCGTTAAAAAATAGCAAAATTTTTCAAATATTTGTTATTTTAAGAAATATTTACAAAAATGACTAAAGTGTTTGTATTCCATACATGTTAGCAACTGTGATATAGCATTTCGAAGTAACGTTTAACTATTTGTTTCTTTGATTTTAGATTACTTAACACAAAATTTGTGTTAAGTAAGTAAACCCATTCTATATTTCCAAATATGGAAATTCTTCAAAATAAAATACAATTATACTACGAAATTGATTTCAAAATCTGTCGTTTGTCTCGATTTTGGCCAGCAGTATTGCTTATGAGTGTTGCGGTACTGAAAGTTTTAAAACGTGTGCTGCTCTTAAGTTTATATTATGTTTATTTCCCTATTAGTAGAGTCTCTAAATCACACATAACATTATTTTAATTTTGATGCATCCCATAGAAAAATAAAAGAAACAAATAACACATCGCCCACTTATCAATCTGGCGAGAAAACAGCGTGATAAGTCACTTCAAACTTTAGTCATATCTGCGTGAAGCTTAGTAGCTGAACGGATAGCGAGCTGGACTCCCAACCGAAAGGTCCTGGGTTCTATTCCAGCCACGAACACTCGATGGAAACAGATTAAATTAAATTGAAATTTCAGCGTAGAGGCGGAAAATGCGTGGCAAAGTAAAATATGTGGGGCGAGTTCGCCGACCGGCGCCCCGTGTATTTAGGAAATTTTTTAAGCTTGAAATTAAGCTTGAAATGTCAGGCTTGATATGTCAAGCTTAATGCAAGCTGGGCAAGTGTAAACTAGAACATTGATTTAAGCTTGCATTAAGCTTACACGCTTGAAATTTTCAAGCTTAATTCAAGCTTATTGACTTGATAAATCAAGCTTGCTGCAAGTTTGCTGTGCTGTTTGGTATGTACAGGCTTGTGCTATTGTGACTTAAAAAATATTTCTTCTTGGTAACTATCCATCTTTAAAAACCAAAATCTCCTCCACATAACTCCCTGTACATACTGAATAGTCAGCAAAAGAAGTCCAAAGAATTTCAAAAATAAATAGTATTAGTGTAATATTTTGTTAAAACTAATTTAAAAAAAAAGAGAGAACTTTGTGTCTTATTTTGCATAAAAAGAGACTCCTCGAGTTTCTACTGAAAAAATAACAAAATTGATTTTTAATAAAGTCTTATTTATTTAATAATCAATTAAGATTCACAATTAAAAAGTTAAGAAAAAATAATATTTCATAAAAATAGGCTCTTTAAACACAAATTTTGGAGCTATAAAAATTTTTATACCTTTCAACTGGAACAATCTCTAACTTGAAGATACAGTAAACATAATTTCTTATATGTTAGATTATTGGTAGATATTTGCATAAACTAGCTAAACTTATTTTTAAAAAAGAAGGTTGATTGAGAAAAAAAAAATAGCTTTAGACTAATTTAACATTTAAATCATTATGTTGTAGCTTTGATTTATTAATTAACTGTCCATCAATAAAGTAAAATAACTAGTCTTTAAAAGTATAAACTGCTTAGAAAATTTACATAACATCAATTAAATAATAATAATTCAAAAATGTGCATTTACATTTCATAAAGCAAATTTAATTTCATTTTAGTGATTTTTTAAATTACTAAAATCTGTCTCATAATTGACATTAAACTTGCATTAGAAAATTAGAAATAGAAATTTGAAATTTTTTACCACAAAATTCCTTTGAAAAGGAAATGTAAGATCTTTGGCACTAGCACCTGTACTGTATAAAATCTGAGCATTATGAAAATAAATCACTCATAAATAATAGCATAAAAGAAGTTAAACAAGTTTCTTAGTGAGATGAGAGGTATCAATATAGATCTAAAATAATTTCTTACACTTGATTCTATTTCATCTTCTTCAGCTTCCACAGATTTAGTAAATACATTAACAAACTTAGACAAATGTTCAAAGTGTTTTGTCATTTCAGTTGCTAAAACCATATCAATGATAGATCTTCTGACTTCTTTGTAAGCATCTTTGCTTAAATATTGCAAAATGTTGACTTTTTCAGAAGACATTGTTAACTTGAAAGCGAGAGCTGAATGATGACTTTCTAAAACAGATCTATAGGGAAAATTCAATACATTCATAACTCCGCTTTAGCTAAACATGAAATAATTTATACATGGAAATGCACAGAATATAAATATAGTGAAGAATATATAAAGCAAAAAGACTATAATCACATGCACATAAGTCATAACTGATCAATGGTTAAACAAATGTAAAATAAAATTTTGAGAAAATAACAAATCATAGTTAAATTTTAAAAACATAAATCTAGGGGAATGCAATCCTGCACTGTTTGTCGTTTCATGGGATTGCATCTATTGTTGAGTCCACTACCATTTCCTCCCAAATAAAATATTTTTCATATATAGAATTATATGCAGTAGATGTATGTCTTCCAATACATAGTGAGTGCAATCCTGCACTGTTTTTTGTTTTGTGGGATTTTGGGATTGACATTTCATTAAAATAAAAATTAATTTTAATAGAGAAAAATAAGAAAAAGTAAGATTGTAAGCAATATCCAGTTTAATACTTTATCTTATTTATAATTAATACAATACCTTACATAAATGTGAGAATTATAATCATGATAACTCGGCTGTTCGAGTCTCGTCAGGGGGATAACCCCCTGAATCCCCTAATCTTTTTAGTTTCATTATTGCCATATTTAAACAATATTAATTGACTATGTCATTTTATCTCTCATCTTTCGAGTATTTCGCCTGGTAACCCTATGTTGAAATTTTTATGATTGTAACCTATTTATAGAAAAATACATGGGATGCATATTCTACAGCTTACAAAATATAGTAACAATAGATTAAAGCTGTCGTGAACTAATAGTATTTAAATATATGTAAAAAAATACATGGGACGCATATTCTAGAGCTTATGAAATATTGTAATAATAGATTAAAGCTGTTGTGAACTAATAGTATTTAAATATATGTAAAATTATGTCGCATACTCTTATGTTGCACTTTTGGGACAATTTTCAATATTCAATTTTCAAGGGGATGAGAGATAAAATGACATAGTCATTAATATAGTCTTCCTGCGGGATCGGGATTGTATTCCCCACATAAATCTTAATGAAAATAATGCAATTAATTGGAAATGATGCATAAATCCATTATATTAATAAATTAGCCTTATAAGCCCACCTTTTAAAATAAAAATAATAAAGTGTATTTTATTTATTGATTTATTTGTTATTTAAAGAAAATTTTTCTGCAGACATTCATACCTTAAATGTGAAATTTATCAGGGTGTCTACCGCTCCGGAAAATCTGGAAAAAGCCGGGAAATTGGAAAATGGGTCCGGAAAGTCTGGAAAAAAACCGGGAATTTGGATAATGGGTCCGGAAAATTCACCAAAAGAATCATTTTTTTTTTCGTGTCATTTTTCTTTTTTTTTAAACACTTTCTCTCTAATTGTCAGAATGGAAACAGAAAGCAACTGCAACGCATTTTTCTGACAGCGAAAGCATCAAGCGATGTGTTTGTATAAGGAGGGGAAAATGGGGGACTCATCAATCATGACGGAAGGGTAAAAGACAAATTAGCTTACTTGGTAACTTATATCTTAGGACCGTATTTCCAAGAACAGTTAGTTAATTCTTTCAGAAAGTGCAACTACTTCTGTTTCTCAATTGATGAAAGCTTAATCCTGCATACTTCAGTTAAAATTGATGAAGTTGTACAAAATATGCAAATATAAAGACAAGAGAGGGGCATTGTGCAATTTCCGTAAGTAAAATGCATTGGTCAGGAATTTTTTTCCCAGGACCTCCCAAAAGTCAGGAAATTGGCTTTCAGAAATTTGGTAGACACCCTGTTTATGTTCCTAAAAAGTTTTTGTCATTTGTACTACTTAACCCCCTGCCAGTTCAACTTTTTTCGAGTTGGAAAGTCAAAAAATGTCATTTTTTGTTGTTGTTGTTGTGCATATTTTTATATACATACATTTTTAAAACATAATAACACTATTCTCATATAAGATTTCCTAAATCGTGTATAGTTCAACTATCTAGTAGGGCAGAAAAGTAAATAAAAGTGTTTGAAAGCAAAACAAAATAATTCGGGAAAGATTATGTAAAAAATAAAAAAATTCATACTGCCCGAGCGACACTTGGGATAATCCAGGATGAAATGTTTTACCTGTCCAGGGTCAGCTGGAGCAAATCTGGTAAAGGGTTAATGAACTTCTATCCATTGAATATTTCAGATTATGGAATAAAAATATCATACACACAAATTGTGTAAAAATCAGCAGGAAAGAACTTTGCTGGTTACATTGAATAAATTAATTTGAAATTAATCATACTGCTTGAGGATAAATCTATTTGATGATATAGCCTTTACAATAAGTGCAAATGCATCTATGTATCACACCACACTCCTGTATATTTCCCTGTTAAATAATGTTACTTTATATACAAGGTGTCCAGTGCTAATGCTGTAAAATGGCTTTTCTTAAACCGTTAGTCAGAGAGACATAGTTCCAATTGCAAAAATGCTTTAAATTGTATAATCTATTATATCAGAAACAATTGAAGTCAATAAATAAATTCTTATAAAATTTACGGAATTTAAATTTTTACCTGTTCCCCCTGTCCTACCAGTTTACATTTGGAAAAATTTTCTTTATACAATTTCATGCACACACACACACACACACACACAAAAAAAAAAAAAAAAAACGTCCTTATACGACCAAAATTCATTAAGTTATAAAGCGACAAACATTTTGACTTAAGTCACTTTTCCACGTTCTTCAAAAATGTCTCATTATGGTGAACCGTTAGGGGACTGTATAAATATTGAAAATTTTAAATTATAGGTTTAAATTTAATTTTTTGGCATGATGTGGAGAAAGAAGAAAAACTAATTTTAGAATACTAATCTATAAGCAGAAGGTTACAGCGAGGCTCTAGAAAAATTTATCCGGGGTTTTTCAAAAATCTTTTCTCTAAATGAAGTAACAGAATTTAGTAAGTTGTGTAAATAAAAAAATGTTTTGTTGAAATAATGAAAAATTTATTAAAAATATAGAACATCTAAACTTTAAACAAATTTTTGAGTGTATTTGAATAAATTGAAATGAAATATCGTGTTTCAGGTAAAATAGTTGGCTGATGATTTAAGCTGGTCAGGCTGCTTATTAGTAGACAGAGCTAAATATATTGATTAACGCACTTAATGTTGAACAATAACTATTTTATTAACAATAACGACTCAAACAACATAATTATAACAAAATAAAAGTTAACATAACTTGATCAGCAGCTGCGGGCTATGCCAGTGTTCCACCTTATCCAGCGTGTTTCAAAAATAATGATCTATTTTTATGAAAACTTTAATGCATTGATTTCTTTCACAGGTGTTGCTCTTCTTAGAAGAAAGGATAGCCACTGTTTCTTGGAAACTGGGTCGTAAAACATGTGAAGATGTGAGTCAGCTGTACCAACGAAAATACCGAAAACAGTCACCAACAATGGCCAATATCAGGCTACTGGTGAACAAACAGAAATGAACCGGTAGTGTCACATGTTGATGGTCGTCCAGGATGACTTCACAGTGACAACACAGCCTGACACGCTGACAACACAGTTGATGCACTTCTTCATATGTTTTATGACCCAATTTCCAATAAACTTAGGCTATTCTTTCTTCTAAAGAGAGAATTTTGTCAAACACCTGTGAAAGAAATCAATGCATTAATGTTTTCATAAAAATGAATTGCTATTTTTGGAACACCCTGTATATTACAGTTCATCGTCAAGGTGCAGTTTCATTTCATTCGCAGGTTGAAAACCACAGAAACCATAGAGTTTAGACTAAAGCTGTGTGGGCTTCAGCAGTGTTTGTAAACTCTGTAACCATAAACCGGCTTCAGGATCAGGAGTTTTCGTAAACCGAGGCGGATACCTCATGAAATTGAGATGAAATATCGTGTTTCAGGTAAAATGGTTATCAGATGATAATTGCTTGAGATTCACCTTTCCTGCTGATACGGAAACAGACGATAAACATTAAATTTTATATTTTACTGGAGTTGAAAAACTGTTGTTTAAGTTACTTTGTTACTGTTTGTCTAAAGTTCATGATATTTGAATTCGTAGCTCAGTGAGTATAAAAAACAAAAGATGATGTTTAATACTAATGAATACTCTGAAATTGTGTTACTTTACAGAGAATTTCATCGGAATAAGCAAGAGGCTGTGAAGCAGTATGCTATAAAATTTCTGAATAACAATCACCCATCTGCTAGTACAATATCAAATATAGTGACGCGTTTAAGAGAAACCGGTAGCTTTTAAATCGCAAAAGATCAAGAAGCATCATGGATCTAACAAAGCACGTGGAACATGTCCTAGGATATGCTCTAGCTCAGTCACAGTCTAGTGTAAGAAGCATTAGCGAAGCATGTGGTTATTCTAAATTGAAAGTATGGAATATTTAAGTACACATAGCACATATCCATATAGCCCCATTTTGGTACAAGATTTATTGCCTGGAGACAAAGAGTGTAGATTTGATTTCTGCAATTTCATTTTGAATAAGCAAAATGATAATATGTTGTTCCTTAGTGACATTATGTTTACTGATGAGCGTCAGTTTACAAGACAGGGTGTTATAAATACACAAAATTGTCACTATTGGTCTCTGCAAAACCCGCATATCATTCGCCCGAACAGACATCAAGTGCATTGGTCAATAAATGCTTGGTGTGGCATATGGAAAGAGACCTTAATTGGGCCATTTTTTTTTATGCTGCTTTAACATCTGAAAGATATGCACAGATTTTAAAGGTGCAGTGACTGACTTCTTAGACAAGTGTGTTTCACAACGAGATCTGTCACAAATCTGGTTTCATCATGATGGTGCTCCAGAACATAAATCACAAAAGCCTCGTACTGTTCTAACAGAAACATTTGGAAATAATATAATAGTATGCCGGTCCTGTTGAGTGGGCTCCAAGATCACCAGATTTGAAATCCTTAGTTTACTTTCTGTGGGGTTTCTTGAAAAATAAAGTAGTATATGAAAAAGAATCAACAAGTCCATCAGACTTACTAAATCGCATATGTGTAGCATGCAAATGTGTAACACTGAGTATGCTATGCAAAGTACAGGAAGAGTTTTTGACACGGGTGCATGTTTGCATTGCAGCCGAAGGAAGCTACTTTGAGCAAATGTTATGCTAATAGAATTTGTAATATTATTTGAAGTTTCTAAAATTGCATATATTCATATTTTTAATGCTTGATATTCTGATTTAATGTTTATTGAAAAGTTTAATTCCCTTGTTTTGTTATTTTATGTTATTTAACACAAGCTCATTAAAAAACTCTTAAAAAAGTACTATTTTCAGTACAGGCTATATTTTTATCTTAATTTATTGTGTACACATAGTCAAACGTTAATCTCCTTTATTGCAATCTACAATTATAAAATAGTTAATGAAATTGCTAATAAATATTACAGAGCTCAAAACCATATACATTAATTTTTCTCAAATTCATTTTGTATACAACCCCTATTTCGCAGCTCGAAAAGTGCTCTAACTTCAAGCAGCTGTAATGCGTCAAATTTTGGTCGTAGAAGGACGAATTTTTTGTATTGTGCATGAAATCGGATTAAAAAAAAAGTTCTAAATATAACTGATAGGACTGGGGGACCGTGTAAAAATTTAAATTTTGTAATTTTTATAGGATTTGATTTAATCACTTCGATTGTTTCTCATATAATAGATTATACAATTTAAAACATTTTTGCAATTGGAACTATGTGTCTCTGACTAACGGTTTAGGAAATAGCCATTGGACAGCATTAGCACTGGACACCCTGTATATATTGACAATTACTATTGTTAAAAAAATAATAAAAATGCAAAAACTAAAAAAAAAAAAAAAAAATGTAGAAGAATCAAACCACAAAGTTACATGTATATAGATAAAATTGTAAGCCAACCAGGAAAACTTTACTTACAAATCATTATATAAAATTGCTAATTCATTTCCTGTATTGCACAAGAAAGCACTGTTCCTTCCAGGATGATCAACATCATGAATTGCAGCAGCTATAAGTGAAATCACTTCATCCATTGGATCAAATATAGCCTATTAACAGAAACTTGCATGAGAATTTATATACATGTATAAATTTCATTATAAAACACAAGAGTCTTAAAGAAATTCACAATTAATCTTCAGAACATGATTTTTTTGTCAGTCGAAAATATGTGCATTTCTTTGTGTTAATGTTGGAAAATATTAAATCACAACTCTATAGAATAAAAATTGTTAACAAAGATTGGTTTTATATTCAATATTATGAAAAAGAATAAATAAAAGCTGAATAATTTTTACTGCATCTTCCAAAAAAATATTTATAGAAACCTTAAAAAAAAAAAAAAGTTACAAAGAATGCTTTTATCACAATTTAAAAGAGAACATGCATTGGGAAAAAAAAACCCACCACTTTTTAAACACAAATTAGCCAAGAAATAGTGGTTCATAATGTTGGGGTATACATATATTTACAAGATACTGATGAGACAGTATTTTAATAATCCTTTCATCATATTTTCATAAAAAGTAAATGCTTGAAGAAATTCTAAACAAACAAAAATTTCAAATAAACTTATTTTTAATATTTTTTCGGTAGGTTTGACTATAGGGCCTCCAGTGCAAATGGTGCCCAATGTCTATTTCCTAAACTGTTAATCAGAGACATATAGTTCCAGTTGCAAAAATGCTTTAAATTCCATAATCTATTATACCAGAAACACACAACCGAAGTCAATAAATCAATTCCTATAAAAATTACAAAATTTAAATTTTTATATGGTCCCACAAACCTATCAGTTATATTCAGAAAAAATTTTCTTATACAATATCACACACAATTTAAAAAAAAAAAAATCATCCTCCTACAACCAAAATTCACCAAGTTACAGCTGCTTAAAGTTAGAGCACTTTTCGAGCTGCAAAATAGGGGTTGTACACAAAATGAATCTGAGAAAAATTAATGCACACGGTTTTGAACCTTGTAATATTTATTAGCAATTTCATCAACTATTTTACGATTATAGACTGGAAAAAGAAGATTAACGTTTAACTATGTATATCCAATAAATTAACAAAAATATAGCTTATATTGAAAACAGAATTTTTTAAAGAGTTTTTAAAATGAACTGGTGTTAAAGAACTTAAAATACAGAAACAAGAGAATAAAACACTTCATTAAACATAAATGAAACATTTAAAGTACGAATAGAATTTTAGAAACTTAATATAACAAATCCTGTTAGCATAACATTTGCTCAAAATGTAGTTTCCTTTGGCTGAAAAGCAATTATGCACCCGTGTAGAAAATTCTTCCTGTACTTTGCGTAGCATACTCAGTGTTACACATCTGCATGCAACACACATATATGATTTAGTAAGTCTGATCCCGGATAGATTAGCCTGACTATAACCCTTTGTTTAAAGAATAGCATTCTAAAATTAGTTTTTTGCTTTCTCTCTCCATTATGCCAGAAAATGAAATTATAACCTACTAGCGGCTACCCGCAACTTCGTCCGCGTCGGCTTTAGAATTAGGTCCCGAGAGAAATGAAGCATGTGTGAATAACAAATATGTTTGCGACTAAAGAAACTGCCTTTAAATACTATTTGCTTTTTACTTATTTTAAATGAAGTATAATGCATGGTAGTATACTTCATTTAAAATAACAGAGTATGCAAAATTACTAAATTTAGATTTTTTTCAGGCATTTGGCGAATAGAGACAGCTACGACAGTATTTGCGAACTTTTTTGAGTGTTCTTGTAAAAGAAATATTTATGCTATATGCATGAATTTTAGCCTATGTTAATCAGGAATAGTGCAGCTTTCTATTAGCGAAAAAGTTTTAGAATCGGTTCTATAGTTACAGAGATACCCATAGAGCGTAATGTATTACAATTATTTTGACTGTTCCTATAAAGGAACTATTTACACTACATGCATTAATTTTAGCCTATAATACTCAAAAATAGTGTAGCTTACTATCAGTGAAAAAAGTTTTGGAATCGGTTCAGTACTTACAAAGATACACATAGAGCATAATGTAATTCTTATGAGTATCCCTGTAAAAGAACTATTTGTGATATATGCATAAAAGGTAGCCTATAACACTCAGGGTCCCCCCAGTGTCTAAGAGGGTCTTCTCTCAAACCTGGAAGGCGGGAGGTGCAGGGTTCAAACACCGGTCGCGCCTGTCGACCTAGCCGCTTGCAGTTTTCCATGTTTTTTTCAAAAACCTCGCGAAAATACGGGCTAGGATCCCTTAGAAAATTCCACACAGAGGAATTCTCCATATACGCCTAGGACCCTATAGGCCTAGGACTTTCAATCAGTGAAGAATGTTTTAAAATCGGTTTAGTTGCTACAAAATTTCCATAGAGCGCAATGCATTAGCATTATTTTGAGTGTCCTTGTAAAAGAATTATTTATGCTATATGCTTGAAAGGTTGCCTGTATGTTAATCCAGGGCTTAAGCTATCTTCATTACAAATTTTTCCAACCGTTTTTGTGTGATTCAGTCAAAAACATCCAAACACATAAACGTACACATTTATATTATTTGTAGGATTTGGAAATTTACGAACTTTAAGAAACACATCTGGACTTTTCTTGGTACTTACGTATTATCCAAACTGTTTTTTCATCAAATGAGTTGCCAAACTGTTGCCAATCGTATTCAAAACCATTAATAATTTCATGTGCCCGGCATTTATCTCGGCAAAAAATCACTCATCTTGGCAGACCACTGGGGAATACGTAAGTACACTTTTCTTTATTTATGCTTTTTAATTTGGCGTAAAATCAACATAATTTCCATACTTATTTATGTTTTTCAAATGCATGTGATTTTGCAAATAGAATTTCTGCTTTATTTCAAAAGCATAAATCATTTTGTGCAGGCGATAAAACGGTTTTTAATTAATAGTTAGAAAAGTAATTAAAATTTCCGAGCCTCAGGTACACTTTACCGAAGTCATGGGTCCAGGCATGCTCAAATTTTCAAAGCTCTGCTTTCGGTTGATTTGTCTGGAGAACATCCATTTTTATTATTAGAGATAGATATATTTGGCATAAAACTGGCATAATTTCCGTATTATTTAATGTTTTTCAGATGCATGTGCTTCTTTATTGAAGTAACAGCATTCTTGTTAGCTCAAAACATGAATCATATGATACTGGCGAAACTCGCCAAGCATGGCAACGTAAAAACGGTTTTCAATTAATAATTAAAAAAGTAATTAAAAATCTAAAATTCTAAGTAGCCTATAACCAACTCCAGGGTCCCATCTATATCTAAACCGAAATGCATCCTAATCGATTCAGCAGTTTAGGCGTGAAAGCGTCATAAACAAACAAACTCACTTTCGCATTTATAATATTACTTAGGATAGTTTAAAATTTCAATATTTATATGTTCCCTCAACAGTTATAACGGGACATTTTTAAACTTGGAAAAGTGACTAAAGTCAAAATGTTTGCTGCGACATAACTCAGTGAATTTTGGTCGTACAAGGGTGAATTTTTTTTTTTTTATTGAGCATGAAATTGTACATAGGAAAATTTTACTAAATATAACTGATAGGACAGGGGGACTGTATAAAAATTTAAGTTTTGTAATTTTTTTAGACATTGATTTATTGACTTTGTTTCTGATATAACAGATTATACAATTTCCAGTATTTTTGCAATTGGAACTATGCGTCTCTGACTAACTGTTTAGGAAATAGTCATTGGGAACCGTTAGCACTGGACACTCTATATATAAAATAAGAAATAGTTATGATATCACTGTGGATATGAAAGCTATAATCTAAAATATGGCATACACAGGGGCATAGCCAGAAATTTTTCTTTGGGGGGGGGGGGGTACGACTACTACAACTCATATATATGTATACGTGTGTGTGATAATGTAGTGAAGAATATACATTTTGTATGACAAAAATTTCTCATGGGGGGGTTATGACCCCCCTACCCCCCCCCCCACCTTGGCTACGCCTCTGGGCATACATGTGTACATTTTTTATTTAAATCCCTTAAATTTACCTTTAATCTTGGCTTTTGCAAGAAATATGCAGTTGCTTGCAGCACATCAGCAGCATGAGTAGAGTTATGGTATGGATTTGGATGATAATTACTTTCAATTAATGATAACCAATTACGAAGAATGCTTTCATCACAATTTAAAAGCGAACAGGCATTGAATCTAGCAAATATCGACATACCAACCCAAATGAGAGGCCTATAGAGAGAAAGTACATTTAACACATAGAAATGGTTGCATACTAACACAATAAATAACCAAAAATGGCAATGGTAAAATCAGTCCATGATATTCTGTTGATTGAATTTTGGTAATATATCAATGTTTTAATAACAGGAAAAATCTGATGAAACTGAATTTGATTTAGAAAAACAAGGAAGGAAGAAAAAAAATAAACCCAAACAGAACTGATAATAGTTTTTTAAAATACAAGCTTTTAAATATAATTCTAAGGATGTTCTAAAGAAAGAGACCTAATAAAAAAAAGGTAAAGTTTAAGAAAATGTTTAACATACACAGTGTAATGCTAAGTATGTCATTTTTCAGCAATTTAATTATGAAATTCTTTGATGATGTTTGAACATCAATTGCATCAAATTTGTAGAACAAATTAGAAGTTGAGTAAATATTAAAATTCCTTTTAGAGTCCTGGATGTAATTTGATTATTAAAGGTAAAATGACATAAGTTGCATTTTCATCAGAACAACTTTAAGATAAAGATTATTTTATGTCTAATTATTGAAGTCAAGAAAAAAGGTTTAATACTTCACAGCAAACTTAATAATTCTGAATAATTATAAGGACTTTTTGCATTTACCTTTTTTCAGAAACCTTTTCTAATTGGAATATATCAAAATACCATTCGTTCACACATTCTAACAAATCTTTTACTTTAGGTGGGGCTGTTGATAGAGAAGGTAAGGCAGACGGTGTGAGAGGCTGAGGACCTGAACTAGGAACACCTGCAGATGGGAAAAAAATAGAATATAATAAAGAAAGAAAATTTCCATAATTAAACAGAAAGAAAAAAAAATAAAGAAAAAAAATCAGGAAATTACCTCTAAAAGCTTCATGTGAGAAACGCCTGATGACTTGTTTACTATTCTGAAAATAAATATGTACATGAAACAAGGTTGTCAATTTTTTAATATTTTTTCCAATAAATAAATAAATAAAAATAAAATTAAGATTTTCTTGATGGTAATGATTTAAAAAATATATATATAATGTGAAGAATGCTTGGGCACTCTCTTTGCAATGACTTCGTCTTTTCCGAAAGAATGGTAGTTGAGGTTAAACTCGATCTTTATTATTTCTCATCCTTTGTTGGAGAAGGACCGGTGACCTATCGCCAGACTCCTTGCATGTTTTCTAGGCAGTTACTATATATATCTGAAGTTCTTGCAAATTTCTCACTCCTAACCTACATATCCCCTAGTTTCCCCACTTGTTGCTAGGCACAACAGTCGTTAACCTTTCTCTAATTGGTTCTGAAAAGTGATGTCATTTACTTACTTAGCTCAAGAATTTTAGGATGATCAACCAGAAACCACAAATGCCTGGAAATTTTTCTTTAATTTGCAATTTTGATTCTTAACTGCTCTCAAAAATTGTCTCTGAAAGTAATATTTGCCTGGCCGAGAAACAAACTTTACAGTGAAAGTACTCTGTTTCACAGAGATTAAAGATGGTTATATATATATATATATATATATATATATATATATATATATATATATATATATATGCCAGTCACTCAGCTGTACTTTCTTGAAAAAAAAAAACAAAAAAACAATCAAATATGTAACAATTATTTAAAAAGTATTTATGAACTAAATATAAAAAATAATATACTTTTGAAATGGACTATTTTACCAAGAAATAAACGAACAGTATAATGAAAATTACATTTTTTGACTATTGTATGTTACTGTACATTAGGATGTTAGAGAATTTTATATACTCAGTTGCTTTCTTTCTTTTTTTAATAGTGTCATTACAAATATAAGTTTTGAAATTTTCTCTACTTTTAATTTGTAATATAATTTTGAATGGACTACAGCAACTTGAAAAATTTTTTGTCACTGGCAGATTATGGTTTAGCTGTAGTTAACATTATAAATCTCATTTTCACTAATTAGATCCTCATTATTACAAATATTAATTATACCTTCGCTATTATTTAGGGTTGCCATGTTTTTGCCAGTATAATCGAAAAAGCCATGGAAAAAAACATGCTGTCATAGTGGCAAAAATAGGGACAACAGCAACTTTTAAATCTGGGTTGGTGAATATGAATAGAAGTAGGTTAAATTGCAGACATAAATTAAATAAATAAGAAGTAAATATTTAAAAGCAAAGTGACGGATAGTTAAAATCATTTAAAAACAGGTAAAAACACATTAAAATCCGTATGTAGCACTATCGGTGGCGGCCACCTCCTTCTTCAGCATAGGTCTTGGTTCCAAATGGCCAGCTCTCTTCCTCAGCAGGGCGTTCCACCCAGGATCGATCTGCGCATGCGTCATATCATTCACAGCGCCATCTGTGGTTATAATCTGTAGGGCCTCCTCAATAGAGATATCATGAATAATATTAATACTACAGTTTTTAGAAAAGCCACCAATAATAACGAAATAGTTCATTTTAATTCAAAAACTCCATACAAATTTAAAATAGCCGCCATACAATCCTACATTAATCGCGTTATTACAGTATGCTCAAACGAAACACTCCTCAATGAAGAACTCCAGTTTATCAAAACACAATGTAAAAATGCAGGGTACCCAAATTCAATAGTAAAAAACCTTTATAAAAAGAGAATCAAAAAACTGGAACAAATTAATAACTATCAAAATCCGAAACTCAAATTTACCAATGCCATTCCCTACTGCAGGGGAGCCGCCCTAAAAATCACAAATGAAGCCGCAAAGAAAAATATCAAAATCCCCATAAAACCCAATCAAAATATTTTCAAACGCATTCGCAGTGATAAAGATAATATCAATCCTGATGAAACCGCCGGTATTTATAAACTAAGCTTTACAGACAATAGTACCAATAAACAGGGCTACTATATTGGCAATACAAAACGAAAAATCAAAGACTGAAAAAAGGAACATCAAACTGACATTAAATTCAATAAAACCACTACAGCCCTCGCAAAAATAGCCCAGGAACACCCCATAGAAATCAACTTTAACAATAGCCAAAAACTCGCCAATTACAAAAACAGTCATTATGCCCTAAATATGGAGGCCCTACAGATTATAACCACAGATGGCGCTGTGAATGATATGACGCATGCGCAGATCGATCCTGGGTGGAACGCCCTGCTGAGGAAGAGAGCTGGCCATTTGGAACTAAGACCTATGCTGAAGAAGGTGGTGGCCGCCACCGATAGTGCTACATACGGATTTTAATGTGTTTGTACCTGTTTTTAAATGAAGAAGTAAATATTTTTTTTAAAAATTCAAATTTGACTTTAACTTTGGCATCATAATTTCCAAATCAATATTTATTGCTGAACAGTCCCCAAAGAGAAAACTTATTGTATGTAAAATAGCTAAGATTGATAAGCTTATGTGTTTTTTCTCATTAACTGAAAGTACTGTATGCATCAGTTCATTAAATTAAAATGCTTGACTAACAGGGTGTCTACCATTGTTAGGAGACAAAAATAATAGCATTAGTAGCCTAAGAAATATAAAAAAGTTGCCAAAATAGTATGCTTTTTCAATCCAAATTTTAGTATCCAAAACAGTAGCACTTCAAGTTAAGTTCAAAAATGTATTACAAACATGGAAAAATGAAAAAATAATGAAATAAATAAAAATGAAAACTTCACAAAATGAAATAATACATAATTTTTTCTATTTACTTGATTATTATATTTTCTTGCTGTCACTTACATATAAATTCACACTTCTCATACATCATACACTAATTGAATACAGGTAACATTCTAAATTTTCTAGTGACATTAAGTATATATAGAGTGAAACTTGGATAATTTGAACTTGTTTAATTCAAAATTCTGGATAATTTGAATTTTTTGCTCGGTCTCTAGAATTCTGCATCAAAATAATGCTAAAAAATCGTGGATATTTAGAATTTTATTTTGGATGATTCGAATTTTTCGTACGATTGCCCTTTAAATATTACAGTAAAAATTATTCCTGAAACTTTTCTCAGCTTATATAAACGGTCTTTAGAGGGAAAAAAGCGAGGACTGGACTTTCACTGAGTGGGAATTTCTGAGAATTTTTTATCAAGACTCTATAGTTACTTTTCCCCTCTTACTGCATACACTACTGATTAATCATCCAGCTTGTCCGCTTTTCCTGAAAAGAAGACTAGGCCACACCCCTTTGTCAGGAGAATCTATTTTATTGTGGGTTCAAAGGATCCAAGCTTTAGGGTTGCATTTGCAAGGAGCTAGATTCCTTTCAGAAAGTCATGTGCCCTTTTTATGAATGATTTAACATGATTGTGAATTTTGAGTTTTTGTGCTTGTGCTCTAAGTACTGTTTCTAAGCTCTCACTATGGAATTATCAAAAACAAAAACTCCTTATAAGTCATTAACATTATATCGAAAGGTAGTCATGATTGAGGAAGTAGAAAAAGGCCTTAAAAAAATGGAAATCAAGAAGGAATTTGGAATTTCATCCAACATTTATCAATTTATTTGAAAATCAAAGTTAAAATTTTGAGCAGCGAAAATGGCACTGGAAAAAAATAGAAAAAGAACGAGGGAAGATGACAATCCAGACGTGGACAGTTGTGTTCCTAAGTAGTTTAAACAAGCATGAGATAAAAACATTCCAATTAGTGGCAGTATTATGAGAACCAAAGGTGAACAGTTTACTTATGCACTAGGCAATCAAGATTTCAAAGCCAGCATGGGTTGACTAAATGGTTTTAAATATAGAAACAATATTTCTTTCAGAGCAGTGTGTGGTGAAAGTGGTTCAAAAAATATTCAAGCAGCTGATGAATGGAAAAAAATATTAAAAAAATTATTTAAGAGAAGGGACAAAAATATATTTTTAATGCTGATGAGACAGGACTTTTTTATAAGTGCACTCCATATAAAACTCTTGCTTTCAAAGGAAAAGCATGCAGTGATGGAAATCTGCATGAAAGTAAATCAAGTAATGTTGCTTGTTGGAGTAAATATGGATGGGTCCGAAAAGCTGTCATTATTAATGATTGACAAATCAGCCAATCCACATTGTTTAAAAAATGTAAAATCTAAGCATAAGGATTCAAATAAAAAGGCATGGATGATCTGAAAAATTTTTGAAAAATGGATTTTAAATATAGATAAGAAATTTGGAAAATAAAAATGAGATTCTCCTTTTTATTGATAAAGTACGGCTCACAACAGCATCAACAAATTGAAAAATGTGATAATTGAAAAATGTGAATAAAAGTCATTTTTTTCCCCAGCCGCCATAGCATCTGTTATTCAGCTTATGGACCACAGCATCATTAAAATCCTTAAACATTTCTACAGGCATCTGTAGGTTGAAAGCACTCTCATCAGAGATATGACAGTAAGAATCCCAACATTCTTCGTGCTTCACGAATGTGTAAGCAGGCATAGGACAAGGTCAGTGAGAGAATGATTATGAAATGCTTTTATAAGACGGGATTTATAAAGGAAGTAACTGAAGGAGTAAATGAAGAGGAAAACTTTGATGAAACTGATTCTGAATTGGCTGTTGATAATTGGGAAGATGCAAATTTTGATCCATCAATCTTGTATGAGGACTATGTCAAAATGGACCAAAATGTGGTTATGCGCTGCATGGCAACTGATGTGGACATTATTGCTCAAGTGAC
Organism: Cheiracanthium punctorium; assembly: GCA_038373885.1. Taxonomy (NCBI): domain Eukaryota; kingdom Metazoa; phylum Arthropoda; class Arachnida; order Araneae; family Cheiracanthiidae; genus Cheiracanthium; species Cheiracanthium punctorium. Next base: position 254,678 of record JAWZYV010002480.1, on the reverse strand, counting down.
GAAAAACAACCAAGTTGAGGACGGACTATCTGGGGATGACGAGGACAAAGAAATACAAGAGAAGCACCTACTTAATGCATCAGAACACATGGTGCATATGCATGAATTTTGACACTTTTTTTAAACGTCAGTCTAATGTAGAAGATTCTATTTTTGTATCAATTGATAGGCTGGAATCACATGTTATGACTGAAAGACTACATTCTGAGAAGCAATTAAAAATATCTGAATACTTTTTTTGAAAGCGATGAATAATTAAGTAAGCAAAAAATGTTCAATTTAGGGGGGAGTAGCACATTTTTAGATAACTAGCCGCCTAAGCAGCCGGCTCTTTGCCGCCCCGTACCCTACTGTTCTTTATATTCATTGCAGTGTTGACTAAATTTCTGGGGCCTATGTTCCGTATCCGGTGCCCCTTGGTTCTGGCGACATCGTGAGCGATGTTCAACGTTAGTAAAGTACCCTGCCGATGGTATTTTGACTGGCAACCATAAAGAAATGTGTAGAGCTTGGCGACGTTTTTTTTGGAGGAATGATAATGCGTCAAATATTGTAAATTGGATAATTTAGAACTATTGAAAGATGCGAAATTTCTTGCACTTTCGGGCATGCGCACTAGTTGTTTTTTAATCTAGCTACTGTGTATGTGTGACGTAAGCAGATGAATGTAACGAATTCGCTTGCTCAATTTGACGTCACTAAGCTGTTAATTTGCGTTTTGCGCATGCGTTATTGTTATTTTTCGTTTTTTCCTGTTCTTTCGTCTACTATTCCAATTTGCTTCAACTTGTACTAATGTTTTTTTTTTCGGTCACGCAGAGGCCCGCGTTAGCATATTTTCGAATGTATGTATCGATGAATGTAATGAATTCGCTTGCTCAATTTGACGTCATTAAGCTGTTAATTTGCGTTTTGCGCATGCGTTATTGTTATTTTTCGTTTTTTCCTGTTTCGTCTACTATTCTAATTTGCTTCAACACGTACTAATGTTTTTTTTTGGGTCTCGCAGAGGGGCACGCGTTAGCATATTTTCGAGGGGGCCCTTTTGAGGCGGTGGCCGGACCCACTGATGTTTTTTTGGGTCTCGCAGAGGGGCCCGCGTTAGCATATTTTCGTGGGGGCCCTTTTGAGGCGGTGTCCGGACCCACTGATGTTTTTTTTGGGTCTCGCAGAGGGGCCGCGTTAGCATATTTTCGAGGGAGCCCTTTTGAGGCGGTGGCCGGACCCACTGATGTTTTTTTTGGGTCTCGCAGAGGGGCCGCGTTAGCATATTTTCGAGGGAGCCCTTTTGAGGCGGTGGCCGGACCCACTGATGTTTTTTTTGGATCTCGCAGAGGGGCCCGCTTTAGCATATTTTCGAGGGGGCCCGCTCGAGGCGGTGGCCGGACCCACTGATGTTTTTTTGGGTCTCGCAGAGGGGCCCGCGTTAGCATATTTTCGAGGGGGCCCTTTTGAGGCGGTGGCCGGACCCACTGATGTTTTTTTTTTGGATCTCGCAGAGGGGCCCGCCCGGACCACTGATGTTTTTTTTGGGGCCCGCAGAGGGGCCCGCGTAAGCATATTTTCGAGAGGGCCCTTTTGAGGCAGTGGCCGGACCCACTGATGTTTTTTTTGGGTCTCGCAGAGGGTCCCGCGTTAGCATATTTTCGAGGGGGCCCTTTTGAGGCGGTGGCCGGACCCACTGATGTTTTTTTTTGGGGTCTCGCAGAGTGGCTCGCGCGCGCTCCGAGAAAAATGTTTTTACACTACATAAATGGGGCTTTTACCAATATTTAGCAGGCTTTAATACTAGATAAAATGAATATTCACTATTTGCGCCCCCCTCCGAAAGAGTTTCTGGTTCCGCCCTTGGAGAACATATGTAAAGCTGACGTCATAAACTTGAAAATCGTCTGGATTTTTTATCACATGTTGGTCTGGAAAATCGTTTTTTTTTTTTTTAATCAGAATCTGAGTGTCAATTCTGATAATTAAACGCGGTGCATTTGAAGTATAGAATTTTCATTTAGTGTTAATTGCATGAAGATTGAAGTTTGGTGTTCTTTGATTCTGAGTCGAATAAGTTTGTGTTGGATTTTCCTTGTGTTTTTGATTCCGTTTTACGGACCCTTTATCGTAAGTTAGTGAGCGTCTCGGGGAATTTCTTCGTTAGTATGGACGTGTGGAATATAGAATGGGGGGGGGGGGGGGGGGGGGGAAGCAGGGTGCGAATTGATGGGGGCGGGGGCTGCCGGGGATCGTCCCGGGCTGAAGAATGTAATATCCCTGGCTAGAGAAATATTAATGGATCCCTGCCAGGGATACTATTTATCCCCTGCTGAAGAAATGTTAAACTGGTGAGTGAAGATTTGGGATTGAAGTCAAGAACTCAAAATGTCGGTTGTATGTTATCGTTTGTTACTATACTCTAAGGCGACAGCCTTAAAATTTCGTCTCTTTTCTAAGCTAGAACCCTTCAAGGGTGGCTTCCAATACAGGTAAATTGTATGTAGCTTGTGTATCTGTGATTCCATAGAACAAACAATCTATGACTTTAGTTTGAATATAAGTCAGTTCCCACACGTGTCGGCGACTGCATTTGTCAAGTAATATCATGTGAGTAAAGCATTTGCACCTTCCCTCCTTTTCCTTTTCAAGTGTCCCCCCCTGGAGAATGTTTTCTTTCAAATGTCCCCCCCAGGAGAAAATGATCAGTTCGCACCCTGGGGAAAAGTGAGGTAAGTGCTTCTTTAATTGTACTTTTTCTAATGTTTTGTTGTGGATTTGACTGTTTTATATAGTGTCATTTACTTAGAATTTGTGTTTCTTTGTAAAATTTTAGTGGTATATACTAGTGTTTATTCGTCACAAGACGGCGATAGCCGTTCGAGCTTGGCGGTCGCCAGGGAGGCTTGGCGCCATGGCTGGAGCTTGGCGCCAAGGTCTGTAGCGCTCGCACTTGGTGATCGCCAAGCTCCAGCGGCTATTGCCGTGTTTACATGAGGGGCACCGCCTTGTATGATTTTACCATTTCTGGACTTATTTAAATGAAAATCATGTTTCTTTGTTTTAACCAACGACATCTTATCCTATTGTATCTTGTTGGTTTTAACAGTATTTGTTATTAAATTTATTTAGGTTAGGGTTACTACACATTTTGGGTGTCATCATAAAAGCCGATGCAACACCAAATGTCTATGTGCTTTAGCCCAATGCATGGTAAAATTTTTTAGATGTACGATTAATGTGCCAAGTATTGTACATTCGATATTTTAAAGCTGTAAAAAAGTCTGAAAAATCTTGCACTAGGGTAAGGTGAAGATCTTTTTAAATGTGTTTGCCAGATAATGTGGAGGTGGGAGAGAATAAAATGTATAAAGTTGCACAAGGTTAATAGATTTCAATTCCAAATATGTGTTTTATGGAACAAGAAAAACAAACACGGCACAATCATGGATCATGATGCTCCTTCCAAACAGTATTTAAAATTTTGAAGTATAGTTGGAAGATGCTTGGCAAAGATTGTAAAACAGTTTCAGTAGGCAATTTTATGATAGATTTCTATTACAAAGATATGTTTTATGAAACAAGAAAGACAAACATGGCTCACTCATAGATTATGATGCTCATTCCAAACAATAGTTAAAATGGTGAAGTACAGTTGGAATATGCTTGGCGTAGATTATAAAACAATTTCAGTAGGCGATTTTAAGATAGATTTCGATTCCAAAGAGGTGTTTTATGAAACTAGAAAGACAAACATGGCACACTCATGAATAATGATACACTTTCTAACTTAATGGAATGAGGAAAGAAAATACAGAGGATACATGTACTATGATACACTTTTAATAAATAGCACTTTAGTGCATATTTAAAATCTGAAAGTGTTTCAGATTTTCTTACTCTGTTTTATTTATTTATCATTTTTCTTTTGTGACTTTGTAATCTAGCTACTGCATAACATATGATTGCTGCATTTGATGTCATTGAACTGATAATGTGGATTTTTGCACATGCGTTATTGTTACTGTACTATTGCTTACATCTAGCTGTTGCTGTTCGCAGAGTGGAAATATTGTTGATTTTGATGCCTCATACGCTAGCATATTATATAAGTAGATGTGTTCAATTTGATCATAAAGTTAATCTTTTTTATTTCTCTTCTTTTTTAGTGTATATATATAATTTGAATTTTTGGGTAGTTCAAATTTTTCTCTAGTCCCTTCAACTTCGAATTATCCAAGTTTGAGTGTATATAATATATATCTATACATGCATAAAGAAAAAGAGCAAATTAAATAATAATAATAATAATAAAATACTATTATGCATATGAACTATTGTTTTCTATAGTTCTTTCATAAACATAATACTTTTAATGAATAGAAAAATGTATTATGATGCCCAAATCATTGTTTGGTCATTTAGAATAGCTATGATATGCAAATAAACAGTCCTATGGAGGCTTCTGGGAGTGTCATTCTGATGGTAAATAAAACTTGGAAATGAAAGCGAAATACAAAGAACAAAACTTGTCTATTCCAATTCCCAAATTAATTGAGCGAATTAAAGGAAAAGTCACCAAATATTTGAAAATAATACAAAAATGGAATTTTTTAACCAAAAATTATCCCAATTTTTTTAAATTTAGTAAAAAAAGTCTCTTTTAGTTGCTGGTGGACACCGTGTACAGACTATTAAAATAATAGTAACTGTATATCGTGCTTTCAAAATTTTTTCAAATTTTATTTCTGAATGTAAAAATTTCTAAGTATCTACTGATAAAAGAATAAATCAGGCATGTAAGAAAATGTGCTTGAACATTTAAAGCATTCCAAAATAGTTTAATAATTTTTTAGTTAGCTAAGATATTCAAAAATAATAATTCAATAATGAATTTTTTTTTTTATGCTCTGTGTATATTCTTTCTTAAAATATACATTTAAAAATATTTTTAAACTAGTATTTAAAAGAAGCATGAACAATTTTATTTCAACAAAGATTGACTTGATATTCAATTAAAGTGATTTAAATTAATAAAGAAAAATCAGTTGATTTAAATCACTAGATGCCCGACATAAAAAATATTGTTTTAAAAAGTTTTTAAGAAACATATGTAAAATTTAACAGTACAAAACAAAAGAAACATTATTTTCAATTTAAATATGATGATATAAACATATTATCATCTACTTTTCATTAATCAGAAGTTACTATACCATTTAAATCACACATGTCCAAGTGATCATGTTTGACACCATAAACGTGAGTATATATATAAAGAGCTCCTCTGGATTACTAAATACACATCTTAAGCTAAATCAATGTACTTACAAACAATCCTCTGAATGATGTGTTAGCTTATACTACACATTACAATTGCAGAACAAATAAATTCTATGCATTCATTTAGATTTACTTAAATATATTTTTATTGTAGCTCAGTTGGATACTACAAAATGAATGTTTGAAAATAATAAAAATATTTATGAAACTGATTATATATCAACTTAAAAAACAAAAACAAATATAAAGCATTAAACACAAAAAATAATGACATACTGAGATCAAGCCACTAAAAAGATCAGAAGCAACTTGATCTTCAGCATGATTCTGTCGAAGACCAGTGAATTGAGGTGAATAAATATCTGTGCTTCGAAGAATATCCAAAACTCTGTCAAGTGCTTGCACAACAAATAAAGGGCTGTGTTCTTGAGTGGCCAATATCATGTTTATAACCTGAAACAATTAAAACAGTATAAATAAGTTCACATTAAAAAAAAAAGAATTTTTAAGTAAATATCTTTCTGGCACACCACTAGGGATGGGAATTTTATAAGTATTCTAATGAAAAATAGAATAAAAACAATGGGCGATTCAAGGAGTGGGATAGATTGGGTGAGAGCACACTATAACTCCTTAAGAACTTAACCGATTTTTAACTTCGACATATGACTAAACTTAGGTTTAATTTGCTTGTTCTCATCAATGAAAAGAAGCAATAGCGAAGACATCTCTATGACCAGTCTGTGTTACTTTGGAGCTTTGATCTTTATATGCTCTACCGAAATCCAGGGATTGCACATGAAGTGCAGCATTCAAAGACATATACTTGGAAGCAATGGTAGTCAACAAAGGGGAGTGGTTTCTCTTGTTTCATTTTAATGATGAGAATGAGCAGGTTAAACCTGGGTTTAAATTTAAAAGGAATAGGGAAAAAAATGAATGACCTATCTCTGATAAAATGATTTGCCTTACTTACAACTCAGTGGCGGCCCGTGGTCAAAAATGTTAGTGCAGCCGGAAACATATGACCCCCACCCCTTCCTCCGGACAGGAATGGAAAATCTTTGTTACTGAATTCGAAAGCTGGCGGATTAAGCCCTCACCCAGGATTTAAAAAAAAAAAAAGAAATTACATAAAGAATGTAAGAGATCCTATTTTACTTCCATAAAATGGACATAAATTTCAACCAGCCACTCCTATCCTCAAAATTGCATTAATCCGTGTCTGATTCGAAGTTTCCTGAGAATTTTCTTTTGTAACGATAACTTGAGAAAGAAAAAAAAAAAAAAAAAAAAAAAAAAAAAAAAAACTTACTTATTTTTTATAAGTCAAATCAATCCTCCTTTCTTTTAAACATGCGAATCGGTCAGTGATGTCCCCATAAAAAGGCGTTGTTTTAATTCAGATATCAATCATTTTAAAAGCTCATTAAAATTTCCCATGTTTAAAGAATTTTCTCGCTCGCCATGTCCTCTTAATGCCAGTTCTTGTTTACTTAAAAACAATACAGCTTTGATGGGTAATTGCATGGAGCGTCTATTCAGGCTTACCTTCTTGATAAATTCAGCAATATAAAGTCGAGAGTTTTCCTCTACTGCACCAGCAATTTAGCTCCCACTTCTTATCAACTCCTTAAATTTTAAAGAATTTTTTAAATGCTCGATTGAGTTTTCATGTGTTTTACATGCTCGTGTGATGGTGGTTAATCCATCCTATCTAGAACCATTCCAAATGCTCTTTTTTTTAAATCTCAACGATTAAACACTGCCAACAAAACATATTTTTGTAAATAAAAACTGCCCCATAGCCACGAGAATAGTGCATATGATGATGAATAGAAGCTACGACAATGCTGAGACGAACCTGCCTTTTTCTTATGAATGGACAATTTTGGTGTCTGTCTATTTTCTTTTAGTGGTTGTCATTTATCAACTTCTTTCCATGAGTTAAATAGAGTTTCAAGCAAGACGCAAACTGGATAATAACGGGGCTCCATGTTTCAAAATGGTTAAATCATAGATTCCAATAACACATGTACGCAGTAACAAATAAAGCTGAAAACTTTCAACCTTCCCAGACACAGAAAAAAAAAAAAAAAAAAAGAGATTGTTTCCGTTAGAATGGGCTAGAACAGCGGTTCTCAATCTTTTAACGTTGTGCCACCCACCCCCCCACCCGTCGTTTTTTGTTTTTTTTGAGATTTTTTTAAAACTTACCATAGGAATTACATAATTCTAATCTGAATTTAAGAAAATTTATAGAATAAATTATTTTAAAGTATGTGCTGATAATTTCAAGTGCAGCCCGGCAGTACTTGCTGTATCCCATGAGCCGCCACTGTTACAGCTCTTCCCTTGAAGCTTTTCTGAATTCCCCACAGGAGTTGTTATTCTCCTCCACAAGGGTGGGTACTGGCTGTGTACAGGCCTTTACAAAGGACCCTTAGCCCTTTTACTATGGTTCAACTAGTAAGCTATCAAAATTGGCCCATGCTTGTAGTCAGACCTGGGCACATAGTTGTAGTGTGTGCTGCGCCGACTACTATACAACCTGGGGTGGCTTACCCACTGGAGTAAAATAATTTGAAATTTTGTGCATAAAAAACAGATAACCCAATAATAACAAACTGAGGTTTCAAAAGGCACAAGCTGTTTCAATATGATCGCATGACACAGAGAAACTCTTCTCTCTCACTTTTAAGGGATTTTGTCACTGCAGAAAAATTCGGTCTTCTTCAAATTTATCATTTTCAGACTGCAAAGTACACACTTTGATATCCTAGCAGTGTTTTTAAACTGGATATATGAAACAGCATCTTTTTAAAAGCTGCTCAGAGGTTGAAAATGTTTGAGAATTCCTGATACATGGTATACATAACAAAATGTATCTTAAGAGTGTTTTTCATATAAATATGTTTTTTTTTTAGGTGGTGGTAAGTGGGAAGGGGGGGGGAGGGGAGGGGGAAGCAAGAGAGAAGACAAAAATGAAATCAAGTCATTGGCAATGGGATTAATCAAATCTTTTCAAAAGAAATTTGAAAAGCAGTTTTAAATCTGAAAATTTAACTCAAAATACCTCATGCATAAACAATTAACATTAACTGCACTATAAATACATATAATATATTTAATACTGTAATCACCTTAGTTATTGGAGGTTCCAAAGTCATGGGATGAAATTTTGCAAATGATTGCCTACGATTGAGACCCGCTATAAAATATTCAAAAGAAACAATAGAAAAGTTTTGATATAATTTTATTTTAGGTAAAGTAAAATTCACATATAATTCATGAAAATAAATAAGACCAGTAAGCAAAGAGAGACACTTTTTTAGAATAAAATCCACTTTTATAAGTTTACAGTCTGGTATGAACCTAGTACAATACAGAGATTATTTAAATCTAGAAACTAAGGATACTAAAGAAATGTGAAAGAATTTATAAAAGCTTCAAACTGTGTGTGTGGACATACAGTTTTACTACAATGGAAATTAGTTTAATCAAAATGCAATTATTAAAGGAAAATTAATTAGTTTGTTATAGCAAATTAAAATGATTTTCTAACTTTGCATGTTCATCTTTCATCACACTAAATTTTAAATACACTAAAATCATTAGAAATTATATTGGTAAACAAAGAAATAAGTATATTTAATGGGTTAATTATGTTGAACTGCATGCTACATTAAAAAAGTTTTAGGAAATTGAGAGTATACACACAAAAAAAGGGGAAAAAAGCTTATAATTTATTAATAAATTAAAGTGTAAAACAGGGTATCTACAAACATGAGAATTCTCTCAATCTTATAATTGTTGAAAGGCAAAACTGCTAGCTTTACCAGACAATATTGAAGAACTAAAACTAAAAATTATACACAAATTTGACAACTGTTTTATGTCATAAAAGTTTATATTTAAAAAATTACAATTTTTTTTTTCAAAATCTGTTTCGTCTTACAACACTCAAAAGCATTGCTGCTCCATAAAATTTTAACAGTACAATTATACATCTAAATATCGTAAGAAAACTGCAACAATAACAAATATACCAAATGCATAATAATTTGTATAATGTAACTAACATAAAATTATAATAAATAATAGGATTTTACATTTTACTACAGCTTTTATTAAAGTTGTAGAAACTCAGTATAAACTTATGTCAAGTTTGTTCATGATATGAAACTTTAAAAGATATGTAAGACATAATTTTTTATGTACTTTTCAAGCTAATTTCTCGCAACTACAAATTTTGAGCTGAAAAGAAGTTATGTGATATTTTGTTTTACAATCATTGGTGTAACTGAGTACTCTATTGCAAGAACAGGAGATGGAGCCCTAGGGTGGGCTAAAGGCTACTATAGAAATATCCGAAAATCCTATCCAGTTACACCAATGTTTACGATGCCTTTAAATAAAATTTACTGACAATGCACCTACAACAGCTTCAATAAATGTAATTTGAACAACAATTAATTCTAATGACATATGATAGATAATACAAACAAGTTGTATTTCAACAAAAGCACAACACTGGGTTACTGAGTGCAGAAAAAATTAAAATAATTTGAAAAAAAAAAGCTAAGGATTACTGTGTGCTATTATAAATAAAGTGTAATTCACTGTAATATACTGAGTATTTTACAAGTAATATATTGAGTGCATTTATCCCTCTAATTTTCAAATGCAACAACTGTGAGCCTATTAGCATATAATTCCGATGAGTTATTAATAAAACAGAAATACATAATTATTTGAGTGTAACTAAATACAATATTATGGAGGAACCAATAAAATGATTTCATAGTTTCAAGTGATTTTTCATAAATACTGTAATAAATAAACATTTATTTGACAAAATGTAAATTAATATACAGGACATTTAACTACTAGACCAAGAAACTTGCAAGAGGCGTTGGGGACACAGAGACGAATCAACATAGCAATGAAGGGTCAAAAATGCCATATCTGAAAGCTATGGTGCAAAGAAAAAGAACAAAAACAGAAACACATTAATGGAACAGAAAACATTTTATCGAAAGATTGTACGATGGAAGATGTTTGAAATCATGACCAAAAGTGGTCAGGCACGCCTGACAGTGTCATCACATGAAATTCCTTATATTCTCAAAGATTCCTGGCATGTCTTGTATCCTCCTTGCTGTCTTACAGATGGCTCTGAATTGAAGGTCGTGTGAACAGTGATATTGCTGGAAGTTGTCATCAGTGACCCAGTTCCCAAAGTAATAGGATAAAAGAACATTGAAATGATAAACTGGCCAGCATGCTGATTGTGTATGAATCTGCTGACTGTAACGAGCACACCACTCGGCAGTTGTACTAGCAACGGTACCTGCAAAGGCATACTCCACATTGCATGACCTTCCCAAATGTGAACAGAAGGTTACACGAGACTGGTTGTTTAATCCTCTCAGGGATCAATGCAGATGAAATTTGGGTCCATTTATGACCCCTTCATGAAATTACAATCGATTAATATGGCCCTTTCAAAAATCATAATGAATTAAAACAGCTCCTTCACAAAACCATAATCAAATAAATTAGGCCCCTTTGCAAAAATACAATTGTTTAAAACAACTCTTCATTTGCATTTTACTCTAAATTTTAATTTATTTTGTAAATTATTTTAAGAAAAAAATGTAACTTTTACAAAAATTGGTATGAAAATTCACAAAAATAGACATTGAAATTCACAAAAATATATATTAAAATTCACAAAAATAAACAGTTTTCACAAAAGTAGGAACCTAGAAAAAATTCCTGGATCAACCCTGCCTTTCCAACACAAGGATTCTTATCACATTTTCAAATTTTCACAGATGCCAGGAGTAATAGTTAAATATGTGATATCAATTTAATGAAACATTGATAACTTTTCAGTAAAATATGTCACATGGGGGGCAAGGGGGGGGGATGTGCATTGCATTTTGTCATCCTTTATCATTTTGTGCTAATTTCATTATCATTTAACGAATAGACATAGGAAAATTGACTAATGCTTCTGAATTTTGGACAGATACAGTATAAGTGTTACAAATGTGTGTCTAGAATGTCTAGCCATTGTGCGTGGAAGGATTAATGAGAGCTACAATGAACTGACAGCGAACGATGAGAACACTTGGCAATGATGAGATGATCTTACATTTGGTACAAGACAATCCAAGTATGAGTACTCGAGCGATAGGCTAAGAAGTCGGTTTTTCTCACTCCACTGTCTGGAAGATATTCACAGTAAACCAAAGGAGCTCATACTATCTTCAATGCATCAAATCATTGGAGACTGAGGATCCACCCCAAAGGGTGGGTGATACAACAGAGTGCTGCAGACAGCACATCTGCCGCATCTGCATTGTTCACAGATGAAGCATACTTCACACGTGAAGGAGCCTTCAATCAACAAAAGACTCATGTGTGGGATTAGGAGAACCTCCATGGTGCACAACCATGTGCAACAACAGTGTTTCTTGTTCAATGTTTGGGCAGGCATTCTTGGAGATTACTTCACCATACCTTCTGCCCTTACTGGACCATACCATACTTCTGGATGGTAGGACATAACTGATCTTCCAGCAGCAAGTCTTGCTTGAATGCTTTGATGCAGCAGATGTTTCTCCATCATTGCGCCACTACAAGTGGTACTAACATGATGCGACTCCTGCACACAACAAAAATGGCATTCAATGACACCTCAACATAACCTTTAATAGCAGTGGATAGGTCTTGTTGGCCTAGTCTATCAGATCGCCAGACATATCCTGCATGGACTACTTCTTCTAGGGTCAAATGAAGAGTTTAGTACAAGGACCCCGTTCCGTCAGTTGCAGACCTTGCTGCTTGAATATCTGTAGCTGACGGGAGGATACGAGACACTCTAGGAATATTCTAGAACATAAAGAATTCCATGCAGCACCATTGCGTCAAGTGCCTGCCTGACGACTTCTGGTTGTAATTTTGAACACCTTCTGCAGTACAACCTTTCATTAAAATGTTTTCTGGCCCATTAATGTGTTGTTTTTCTGTTTTTTTGCCCCATAGCTCGCAACTACAGCATTTTAACCCCTGCATTGCTACGTTATTCAGTTCTCTTTGTGCCCCCTACAACTAAGTTTGTCAGTCTAATAATGAAAGGAAAGGAAAAAAAAAACCACCCTGTAGATTATTTGGATGAAATACAAATGTAATAAAAAAGGGTGAGACATTAAACAAATTATGTGCACAACCAAATAAACTCATGCTAACTAAAAGTAAAAATACAAATCAAGGCTTGAAAATATCTAAGTGCATGTAAAGTAAAGGTGTTTTGTGATTATAAGTTGTAAAACTTTACAAACTATTAAAGCAAGAAAGCAAAGGAGAAATATTTTAATGAACAGATAGTGAGCTAGACATGCTGAGGAGCAATGTACGTGAATATTTTGAGACAAAATTATATGACTTTTATTTTGTGCTTAAGAGAGAAAAATATTTCAGTGTTCTCAAAATAAGTTTAAAATGAAGAACAGAGTGATGCACTTGTTAAGCTGGAAAAATTATATACATATTTAGACACACACATACTTTCTCCACTTAGTGATCGAACATCAACTGACCCTTTTCTTGGCGTCCTGACTAAAGGAAGCATATCTGGGTAAAATACAGCAAAAATAGAAAAAGAAAATGTTTCAACCTAACCAGTCAAAATAAATCAAAAGATCATGCAATAAATAAAAGTAAATGAAATGAATATAGAACAACATAAAAATAAATACAGAAAAATATAAATTCAGATAAATAAGATTTAAAAAAATACAAAAACTAGCAAATACACAAAAATAAAGAAATAAAACATCCATAATTACTGATAACTGAAACACAATAGTTTATATAATTTTTTTTTTTATTTTATTTTATTTTTTTTTTTTTACTATCTGGTATTAAAAACTAAAAAATGCAAAAAAGTTAGAAAAATTATCACAAAAAAGAAATGTACACAAGCTGTCCTAAAACAACTGACAGTGGAAGTCATATTCACTAACAGCACCCTAAAGAAAACTGGTATCAATGTGGATGAAGAATTAACCTTGAGTAACCACAGAAGTTCACTTAACGTTTTTTTCCCCTTTCTTCTACTAGTGATCAATATTTAAAGCATCAGTGCAATTAAAGTGTGTTGATTATTTAATGCAAGTATGAGTGGAACAACACTGTATTATTGAGTATTCAATTCTAAACTTCTTATTAGCCAGCTCATGTGACTTTAGTGGCCCAATCAAGAAAAAATGACCCAGTAAAACAACATTTATTTATACTCCTTTCAAGGGACCAATGTAAAACAATGTATAAATGAAACATTGATTATTACATGTTTAACATTATTATTGTAAATTTATGTAGATATAATAAGTTTGAGCTTTTCAAGGTGCTAGTAAATTACTTCATAATATTTTACTAGTTTTTACACTCAAACAAATTATACCTTTATTGTACTGTATCTTGAAAACTGCATATTTCATTATAAAATTAATGTAATATATACTGCATATCAATTATGATTTTATATTCATTCAGAAACCAAATAAAGAAAATCTTTCATAGTTTCTGAATCATGAAATATGAATTAGAGCATTATGGACTGAATTAAGTTCATGAAATGTTTTTTCACTCATGTTGTTCTGACAGACAAAATAAGCTTTTAAGCTTCTCAATACCGTTGATTGCATCTTTAAAGGAAGGTGAAGTAACTTCTTCACATTCTTCTTCAGCATCACCTAACTTAGCACCAGATACTTCGTCTTCTATTAAATCACCAATTGCGCATAATTCTGATGTCAAGATATCGTCATCACAGTTCACATACTATCTGAAAGTGATTTTTCCTCTCAAAAGATTCTAGTTCACTTTATCCATTATTACAGTTTCATCATTATACTCACATTCATCTAATTTTGGATCTGGAAATCCTCTTTTAATGATGTAATTCTTGACTGTTTCAGGTTTTACATGATTTAAGGTTAGAGATTATATTTATTGCCTGGAGTATGTTTGTCTGTCCATGAGTATTTCTTGTTATGATGTTTTGAAATGTATATTGAATTATCATCTTCCTGTGATGCACTTTTAAGTTTTATTTTAAAAATAATTCCGAACTTTGGGGTTTGTAGCTTGCTCCCACAACTTGAAGGAAAGAAAATCTTTAACATTTTGTAAAAAGTTAGTGTATTGGGGATGAACAGTACATTGATCCATACCCATTTTTTTGAGTCACAAAATAAAAATTGTGGTAGACATCCAGGCTTTGGTATTGGCTTTATGACATAGTGGAAGGCTTTAACATTTTTGTGATTTTCCTATAACCATAGGAGCCTGCTTATCAATAGCATGAGTTTTTGTACACATTAAAACAGTGAGGCAATCTTTAGAAATCTTTCCACCATTTTAGTTGTCACCTTTAAGTGCAAGAAATCTTGCATGTGATCTAAGAGGCTGCATTCATCAACATTCTAAATGTCCGTTTGCTCATATCTATCAATTTTGCTTGGCAAATTTTTGAGCCATTTATCGATTTTTTCAGCTGGCACATCTTTAGACTCTGTTTATCACTTGGTTGAAATTCCATGTCCGATTTTGAACTCATGAAGGCATCGAGTTGAAAAACATGAATTTCTTACATTCAGTTTCAATACAATTTCTTTTTCTTTTTCCATAAGAGTGGGTTGAATTGCAGAAACACTTGACACATGACATTGTGTGAAAAATTTCATTAAAATGTTCTCTACTTTAGGAAAATTGCCTTCCTGTATATGTAATTTTATCAAGGTAGATTTATTGCAAGCAGCTGCCCTGTACTCGATTTCCTTCTCATTATAGACAAGGAATGATGAACGAATTCCTTAAATCCTTTATTTGACCTTCTATCTGGGAAAGGTCTCTCCTTAAACAGGAAAATAAAGCTGAGAAAAAATTCTTTTGAACTTTAGGAAGGTGAAAAATGATGCATAACACTTATTGTGCATGTTATAAATGAAGCATTTTTGGATTAAAATGAATAGGAACAAATTTGGTTTTAATGAAGACAATGCATAAAACTAAAAGTCATAAATGAGAAACATATAAACAGTGCTTTACTATACTTGATCTCGAATGCACCAAATTTACCTTTATCATTTTTGAGGTCAAAGCATATACAGTTCATGCATTTGAAATGGATGTTTAACTCAAAATTTCCACACTTTCTTAAAAAGCATATCCCAAATTATCAAGTAATATTTTGAGTTGAATCAGAAATGTAATGAAAAAGAGTAAGATAATGATTAATCATTGTAAACAAACTCATAAATTAAAATATGTATGGTTAAACTGTTGTTTCTTGATTCAAATGAAGTTATAACCAACAGTTCCTTGTATAAAAGTAATGTTAACATCTTTTTCATGTCCCTACATATATATATGTAAAAAAAAATAAAAGTCTAACAGTTGTTTTAGGGCAACCTTTGTTTGATAGTTCATTCCTTTATCCGCTTCTTCTCATTACTTCACAAGAAAAGGTTGAATTTTAACTTAAGAAATCAACTGATCACTCTAAACCATCTTTCCCATTTTTATTAAATATATTTAGAGACACAGTATTTGCAGTTTTGGCTGTAAGCTAAAAAACTGCAAACATTTTCAACAATTTTTTTTAATCCTCAAATTGGTAAAAATTTTGTCATGAAATAATTTAAGTTTCAAATTCAGGATCTTAGAAATATGGATTTAGAAAAGTGAATTTTAAAACCTATTAATCTGAATGAATTCAAATACAATATTAATATTTTCAACTTCAAAGAAGTGAGATATAAAAGAAATACTCAAACTGTTTACCTAGATTTGAAGTCACTAAAAAAGTTTAATTTTAAATAGTCCTAAATATTTGTAAGATTTTTATTTCCATAAATAGTTAATGCAATAAGAATTCATAAGTAAGAACTGAGATAATTCTTTTATCATTCAAAATATGAAGGGAAAAAAAAATCAGGCAGTCTCTTCTGTTGAAACTATCTGGAGAGATACAGGGTGTCCAGTGCTAATGCTGTCCAATGGCTATTTCCTAAACCGTTAGTCAGAGACATGTAATTCCAATTGCAAAAATGCTTTAAATTGTATAATCTATTATATGAGAAACAATCAAAGTCAATAAATCAAATCCTATAAAAATTACAAAATTTAAATTTTTACACGGTCACCCTGTCCTATCAGTTATATTTAGAAAAATTTTCTTTATCCAATTTCATGAACAACAACAAAAAAAAAAAAAAAAAAAAAAAAAATCGTCCTTCTATGACCAAAATTCGTGGAGTTACAGCTGCTTAAAGTTAGAGCACTTTTCGAGCTGCAAAATAGGGGTTGTATACAAAATGAATTTGAGAAAAATTAATGTACACGGTTTTGAGCCTTGTAATATTTATTAGCAATTTCATTAACTATTTTATGATTGTAGATTGCAATAAAGAAGATTAACGTTTAACTATGTGTATCCAATAAATTAATTAAAAAATATAGCCTATACTGAAAATAGAACTTTTGAAAAGAGTTTTTTAAATGAACTTGTGTTAAATAACATAAAATAAAAAAACAAGAGAATTTAACTTTTCAATAAAAATTAAATCAAAATATCAAACATTTTATAATACGAATATATGCAATTTTAGAAACTTCAAATAATATTACAAATTCTATTAGCGTAACATTTGCTCAAAGTAGCTTCTTTCGACTGAATGCTAACATGCACCCGTGTCAAAAACTCTTCCTGTACTTTGCGTAGCATACTCGGAGTTACACACCCGATTGCTACACATATAAGATTTAGTAGTAAGTCTGATGGAATTGGTGATTCCTTTTCGTATACTTTATTTTTCAAGAAACCCCAGAGAAAGTAATCTAAGTGATTCAAGTCTGGTGATCTTGTGAGGTGTTCAAATATAATGATCTTTGTGTTATTGCCTTTTATTCCATATATATCAGTCTATTTTTATATAGAAGTATTTTTACAATAAATTTTTCAATAAGTATTTTTACAATAGCTTTGCAATAGTTTACTTTTTCAATAAGTACTTAAGTCATGTTTGTAATAGCGTGTCTTTAATCCATCTTTATTTTTTTTAAATTAAAGATGCCTGTCTAATTCATTTTATTTATTATGTTTTTGCCTTAAAAGTCAGTTTTCTTTAATAACCAGTTTGTTGCCTCATTTTCTTTTCACATTCTTCCCTTTAGGCTAGCCCCTAGTTCACATGATTTAAAAGTTTATTTTATTTTATTTTCTAATATTTTGGCTAAGTTTCGGCACTCGATAGGATTTCATTTTTAATTTTAAGCATTTTTCCGTAAGATTAGAGCTATTTTTCGCTGAACTTCTTTTCAAACAGCGCATGTTGCACTAGTTTTCGCCTTTTTGGATGGTTAAAAATTGCCATCTTGGGCTGATCAGAGCCTGATTAACGAAAAGGCTTGAGAAGCTTAAGCTTCGCCTCATAATTTGAAGGGGGCCCAAAAATGACTGTAAAAAGGATAAAAATTCAAAATTTTGTTTTTAAATTATCTTCTAAGTTATTGTAAAGATTTTTAATGAAGAGAAGTGGAAAGCTATTTTTAAGGTATTTGAGAAGTCTTGATACTCCATGTAGCAACATTTCTAAATTAGTTCAGTTTGCAATGTCTATACTTGGGACATTTGTTCCAGTTGAGACAAAATTTTCTATTATCAGGAACATTTGTTCGGTAGAAAGGGGTAAACTTTCAATATGTAATGTTAAAAATCGTCTAAAGGTCAAAATTAATTCTGAACTTCCATGTTGTGATTTTTATGATGTCATCAAAACGAACAAAGAATTCCTGAAAAAAGCCCCATGTCTCATGAAAAGTATATGACTAAATAAAGTTTAATGTTTCAGTAGTAAGGAAATGTTTTTAGTTTACTTTTTACAGTAATTTTAAAAACACTGTAAAATCTCATTACAATTAAGTAAACTATTGCGAATATAATGAATAACATATTTTTATCTACGGTAAATTTCAAATTAATGAAAAAAATATTTTTTTCAAATAAAATCATTAGAACTAATTAAATCAATTAAATATCGTTTTAACAAAGAAAATCATTAAAAGCTTTACTTAATCCAATACATTAAAAGCTTTACTTAAAAAGGGGGGAAGGGGGGCCCAAAATGAGACTGAGCTTCCCCTCACTTCAAAGGTTAATCGGGCCCTGGGGCTGATTGCCTTTTTGCACACGAGGATGCATTTCCCACACGTTCTCTCGAATGTTCTCAGCAAATGCTGGCCTGCTGGCAGATGCTGACTGGCTGAGAGGGACGCGTGCTGGGATATTTAGCTTTGCACAAAGAGCGATCGGGCAGTTGAGCTTGAATTTTGGCACGGTGTAAACGTGATGTAGTTCTTCGGCCCCGAGCAAGGAGACGGCAGTTAGTCTCCGGGCCATTCATGCGTTCATCTATATAGAAGGGTAACTACAAGGAAGTGCCTGGCAGATCAGCAGCAGAGGTGCTTGACGAAAATTTAATGGCGATTTGAACATCAGGAGCCGTCTACTACCATCTTGGTCTTGACATCGACGAGGGTCCGAGCAGCAGATGTGGGAGAAATTGCCTGACGTGGGAGTCCCTGCCAGTGGAGTAACTCAGGTGATATTTTCAATATTTGTTTCGTATCCTCATGGGACAGGCATATTTTCCATCGCTGAGGACTTTGATTGCTGGAATGTGATTGAGGGAGACATCATCCTACAACACCCAGTTATATGCAGTGAAGGCAGGTTCCTCGTTCTTCTTTTATCTATCAAGACCTTCCCTTTGTCGCTCTGCTCACCTGCCCAGGACCCCATTGTGATGCGGCCGGCCGTACTGACACTTCCATACTAGTTACCTTTGCGCCATTTTGGCACAGATGCCATGCCCCTCTTCCCCCTTAACGTTGTTTTATATCTAGATGCCCGTCCCCCTTTCTGTAATCCTTTTTTTGTGTATCCTATCCTTTTTCCTTTTTTTAAATCAAAAATCTACAAAAGTTTTTTTTTTTTTTCAAGAATTTTATAAGTGCCAGTTTATATTTTTTTCTGAGTGCAATTAGTAAGAGTGTCATGTGTATTTAATTTTCTCACAAATTTTTAGAGAGGCCTCTCAACCAAGGTAAA
This sequence comes from Cheiracanthium punctorium, assembly GCA_038373885.1. Taxonomy (NCBI): domain Eukaryota; kingdom Metazoa; phylum Arthropoda; class Arachnida; order Araneae; family Cheiracanthiidae; genus Cheiracanthium; species Cheiracanthium punctorium. Next base: position 235,222 of record JAWZYV010002480.1, on the reverse strand, counting down.
CATGCTTATCTACTATTTATAAATTGCTCAGCAAAATCTGATATCTCACTGAGTTACAGTGATATTCATTTATTATGTTTGTAGTGAGTTAAAAACATGTATTTTTGAAGTACAGAAAATTTTGGCTAGGTAGCCTTGAAATCACATTTATATAGATTTTTAATGCTAAATTATGTATGTTAGCTCATCAATTGTCCTGATAAGTAGATTGAGCTCAAAATGGTAATTTGAACTTATATTGTCAATAGTGCTAGGTGCAATACTTTTGACTGAGTGTGATAATCTGTTAAGCAAATGATACATTTTAAAGATTATATTGTGAATTATCCCAATTTCAATAAATGTGTTATTTTTCTTGCAAATATATCTCTTTATTGGTTGTGCATGTTACACCCACACCGATTTCATTTTCAGCAGAGGTAATTCCGACGAAGATCAGGGGTTCGGTTCTTAATTTGGTATCTTGTCGTTCAATTTAACACAAAACGCAATGACATGTTCTGTAATTGTTTACCATCTTATTTTGACAACACAGCACTTGGAGGCAACTCAACAGGACCCCCGTACCCAATTACATTATTGCCAAATGTTTCTGTTAGAACAGTATGAGGCTTTAGTGTTTTATGTGCTGGAGATTTATAATGATGAAGCCACAATTGTGACAGATCTCGTAGGGAAACACACTCATCTAAGAAGTCAGTCACTGAGCCCTCTAAAATCTGTGCATATCTTTTGGATGTTAAAGTGCCATTAAAGAAAAAGGCCCAATTAAGGTCTCTTTCCATATGCCGCACCAAACATTTATCAACTAATGCACTTGATGTCTGTTCGGGCGAATGGTATGCGTGTTTTACAGAGACCAATAGTGACTATTTTGTGTATTTATAACACCCTGTCTTGTAAACTGACACCAGTGGCGGCTCGTGGGATACAGCAAGTACAGCCGGGCTGCACTTAAAATTATCAGCACATACTTTAAAATAATTTATTCTACTAATTTTCCTAAATTCAGATTAGAATTGTGGAATTCCTACGGTAAATTAAAAAAATCTCCAAAAAAACCAAACACAAAAAAACGTATTGTGGCCGGATCGCTCATTCAGAAAAAAAGCACTTTAATCTTCCCGCAATTCAATTGGGAAAATCTTTGGTTCAGCCCAGAGCGCTGAAAAGAAAATTGGCAGCACCGTTGCAATGACAACGACTACGTAAGCAGCCTCTCCGGCATAGGGAATATGCAGCTGATACAGCCGACGAAAGATTTTTTAACGGCGGCTGAACTTGAGAACTCGACTAACTGATTGACTTGGACGAGAAGGAGGGAGGGGGTAAGGAGAATATACATTTGGAAAACTCTCGACTTTATATTGCTGAATTTATCAAGAAGGTAAGCCTGAATAGACGCTTATGAATGGACAATTACCCATCAAAGTAGTATTGTTTTTAAGTAAGCAAGAACTGGCATTTAGAGGACATGGCGAGCGAGAAAATTCTTTAAACAAGGGAAATTTTAATGATCTTTTAAAATAATTGATATCTGAATTAAAACAACGCCTTTTTATGGGGACATCACTGACCGATTCGCATGTTTAAAAGAAAGGAGGATTGATTTGACTTATAAAAAATAAGTAAGTTTTTTTTTTTTTTTTTTTTTTCTTCTCAAGTTATCGTTACAAAAGAAAATTCTAAGGAAACTTCGAATCAGACACGGATTAATGCAATTTTGAGGATAAGAGCAGCTGGTTGAAATTTATGTCCATTTTATGGAAGTAAAATAGGATCTCTGACATTTTTTATATAATTTTTTTTTTTTTTTCTCCCCTCGGTGAGGGCTTAATCCGCCAGCTTTCAAATTCAGTAACAAAATATTTTCTAATCCTGTCCAGAGGAAAGGCGGGGGGGGGGGGGGGGGGGCTCATATGCTTCCGGCTGCACTAACAGTTTTGACCACGGGCCGCCACTGACTGACACTCATCGGTAAATATAATGTCACTAACGAACAACATATCAGTTTGCTTATTCAAAATGAAATTGCTGAAATCAAATTTACATTCTTTGTCTCCAGGCAATAAAACTTGTACCAAAATGGGGCTATATGGATATGCACCATATTTACTTAAATATTCCATTCTTGCGATTTAGATATTTACTTAAAATATTCCATACTTGCGATTTAGAATAACCACATACTTAGCTAATGCTTCTTACACTAGACTGTGACTGAGCTAGAGCATATCCTAGGACCTCTTCCACATGCACGTGCTTTGTTAAATCCATTATGCTTTTTTGATCTTTTACGATTTAGAACGCGACCGCTTTCTCTGAAACCTGTCACTACGTTTGATATTGTACTAGCAGATGGGTGATTGTTATTCGGAAATTTTATAGCATACTGCTTAGCAGCCTCTCGCTTGTTCTGATGAAATTCTCCATAAAGTAACACCATTTCAGTGTATTCATTAGTATTAATCATCAACTTTTGTTTTTTATACTCAATAAGCTACGAATTCAAATATCATGAACTTTAGACAAACACTAACAAAGTAACTTAAACAACAGTTTTCCAGTAAAATATTAAAATTTAATGTTTATCGTCTGTTGCCATATCAGCAGGAAAACTGAATCTCAAGCAATTATCGTCTGCCAACCATTTTACCGGAAACATGATATTTCATTTGAATTTATTCAAACACACTCAAAAATTTTTTTAAAGTTTAGATGTTCTATCTTTTTAATAAATTTCTCATTGTTTCGACAAAACATTTTTTTATTTACACAACTTATTAAAATTCTGTTACTTAATTTAGAGAAAAGATTTTCGAAAACCCCCAGATAAATTTTTCTAGAGCCTCACTATAACCTCCTACTTACAGATTAGTATTCTAAAATTAGTTTTTCTTCTTTCTCCGCATTATACCAGAAAATCAAATTAAAACATATAATTCAAAATTTCGATATTTATACAGTCCCCTAATGGCTCACTGTAACGGGACATTTTTGAACGTGGAAAAGTGACTTAAGTCAAAATGTTTGTTGCTTCATAACTTTGTGAATTTTGGTTGTATAAGGACTTTTTTTTTTTTTTTTTTTTTTTTTTTTTTAATTGTGCATGAAATTGTATAAAGAAAAATGTTCTAAATATAAGTGATAGGACTGAGAGACCGTATAAAAATTTAAATTTTGTAAATTTTATAGGAATTTATTTATTGACTTCAATTGTTTCTGATATAATAGATGATACAGTTTAAAGCATTTTTGCAATTGGAACTATGTGTCTCTGACTAACGATTTAGGAAATAGCCATTTGACAGCGTTAGCACTGGACACCCTGTATATTAATATACAATTGTTTATTGCTTACTTATTTGAAAGGCTATTGTTGAAAAATGATGAATACCACAAACACTCAATTTAATACACACAAAATATTTATTAACAGAATACATTGTATTCATAGTAATGCAACAAATTTTCTGATAAACTCTTTCTTATTTAAATCCCGAGGTAACAGCAGAAGAAAAAAGTCTATCTCATTAAAAATGTCAAACGGTGCAATCACAAGGACTTATTGAGAAACTTGAGAATTGTGAATGATATAAATTTCTCAAGAAAGCTAATCAATGATGCCATGTTTTTGATTACCATAAAAGAAATTCCGTTCAGTTCACTATAAAATCCCCGTTAGTTTTCTAATAAAATAATACTGAAATTTACAATGTTGAAAAAAATTTTTTTTTTTCTTTACACAGGACTGTTATGGAAAAATGTAATCTTACATTACAATTTTTCAAGTTATTACAAGAAAATGTATGTACGAATAACATAACAATAAATTAGATTGAATAAAGTTGTGAATCAATGCTACGATAAAGAAGTGTTAGTGAATAAAAATTAGATGATGGAGGATAAAATATTTTTTAAGCTATACATTTGTTTTGAAAATTATATTTTGATAACAAAAACCAAGAATCTACTTTCTTAAATAGTAAAAGAGCAGAAGAATTAAAGATATTTTAACAGAACTACAGTTAAAGGAGGAAACAACATAAAATAAGATATAATTCAACAACTAAAATGTCCCCCCCCCAAAAAAAAAAAAAAAAAAAAAAAACTGAAAACAGGAATATTGAAAATTAATACCTGCAGCATCAGTTCCGAAAGTTTTCTCTGCAAAATGATTTTCATTGACATGTATTAAATATTCAGCACACCTATAGAAATACATTTAGAATTAAACAGTAAAAACAACTGATCCTTCAATTCATAGAAAATATATTCTAAAGTATATGTTGTATTATCATCCCCTGACACCTCCAGCAGATTTATGAATTTTTCATTTACATCACATGTAAGATAATAGTGACCAAATGATTTTTTTGTTTAATATATAAATAAGTAATTTTTAATTAAAAATAAACTAACACCAAATAAGATCAAGACAAAAGTTAATTACTTATACATAACGTGCTTAATTCATACCTGCCAACCTGGGAAAATTAACATCAGTAAAATTTTGTACTTATTTCAGTAAATTTCCACTTCACATCTGTAAAACTAATTTCATTTTTTGTTAATAACTAGTGCTCTTTTACTACTTGTTAAACTAAGTTTATTTCTTGTGAAAATGTTCTTTAATTTTTATTATGTGGAAGGGGTTAAAATAATTAAATTTAAAATACGAATCAGTTTTTATTCTTATGAAATTTTAGAGCTTTAAATGAAAGAGTACTAAAGGGGAAATATTTACTCTTAAGATTGGAAAAGGATTGAATTGAAATTTACCTTTCTTTCTTTATTGTTTTCCTTGAGAGGGGGGTGGGGGAGGTAAAAAATTAAATTTAAATTTAAAATAGGAGTTAATTTTTACTCATACGGAATTTGACATTTAAATAAATGAGTGTTGAAGAGAAAATATATATTCTCTGGACGGATTGAAAAAGATTACATTGAAAAAAATTGAGAACTTCAAAAATTCATCTTTTGTAGAATATACATTAATAATAATAAAAAAATCTATAAGCAATACAACAATTAAAAAAAATCAGCTAAGTAGTATAAAAATCTTTTGTTTTTTCCTCCCCAAAGTAAGATGTCCGGAAAAACTTATGATTTTAAAAAAAAAAAAAAAAAAAAATATCTACAATAGAGAAACTATGTGTAAGATTGACTTTTTTCACCCTTTCATCACTACTGCCAACCATTGGCAGCAACCATGAAAACGTCTCTGAATACTACCGCTGCCCATTGGCGGCACCTACGAAATGTTGTGTAGGTACTACCGTCGCCCAATGGCAGCACTCACGAAATGTTCTTTGCACATTGACAAATGAATCTGTTAGGAAGTTATGTAGGCATGATTACCATAGCTGCCAACAATTCCAAAATATAATTAACCACATTTTGTAAACAGAAAATTTGGCGTAAATAGCAAAATTTGTTTTAATTTTTGAAGGATACTGCAAAACACACTTTCCCAGTTTTCACTTCCGTGTGCAATCAATCTTGTTGAAAACTCCCCTTATCACACATATGTAACCATGTCCAGCTCCTCCCTACCGTAAGGGTTAAATGGCAAAAGTTTCAGGAATAAAATATAGTCTTGGGAAGAGGATCAAGGCCTCTCTAAAATTCAATCTTCATTATCATTAGAAATGTGTGAATCATTTAAATTTTCTGTACAACATTTCTAGAGAGGTTGGGGATAGGTGGGTTATGCAGTAGCTTTTCAGCAGTTTTTTCTGGAATAATACTACTATATTAGTTCAAGCAAAACAAATATTAAACAACTTAACCACAGCAGAAATCTAAAATACAAATTTAAACATTTTATCTCCAGTTGGCGCTTTTTTTATACACTCATAGGGATCACTTAAATTGACTTTAAAATACAAAATTCATAAAATTGTCTATGGAAGTATATTTGGGACAATTCACTGGTTTGTAGAATCACAAATGTTCATAAAAATTCAAGCAGACTCTATTTAAATAACTGCAAAATAAGTAAACTGACAAAATGCATATATAATTTGCTCAAAACTCACAATTACTTAAAAAAAAAAAAAAAAAAAAAAAAAAAAAACACCAGTAAATAAAGCATAATTAAAGAACTCTTGTCTTGAAATCAACAATCACATACATATTTCCAAAAGTAAGTGAAATAAAAAATAATATACCCTGAATATATCTCAACAGGCATAATTCGACTCCATAAGGGCAAATTCTCACCGGATTTCCGCTTATGAAACAAAGTTCCTTCCCACTCCTAACAAATAAAATTAATACTGTTACTAACAGATAACATGACAATGCATTATTATATTATTATTAGTTTTTTAATAAAAAAATGAATATAAAAATGTAAAAGACTTCATACTTAATTCACCAAACTATACTGACTTTCTTAAATACTACTACATTAATCATTGCGATTTAATTTAGAAGAAAAGTTTTCTTTTTTGTGCATAGAAATTACAAAAAAATTATATATATATATGTAACATTAAAAGTCAAAATCCCATATTTCTGGAACTACGCAGTTTAATTCAGTTGGAACAAAGAAATCCGTGTTTAAAAACTGCAGGTAATACAGCAGTTGTTCCCTTGCTACTCCTTTGTAATTTTGTAGACGGTCCCGGCAGCCAGCCACATAGGCGTCTTAAAAGTCATAACAAATCCTGGGAAAACCTCTGCCCTGATTTAGCTCTTGGTGAATAATTGCAATCCTTTTTTGGTCATGTGATACGACGTAAAAAGGTTTTAAAAGCACCTGCAACAGATCAGGAGAAGATTTCTCCGTGACGCAGCTGATAAGATAAGATGTACTCAGTCGTCCAATAAAATTATGTAATTGCAGTTGGAGTCCGTCTTATTTCTCCCATCCACCGGCGCAGCCGGCCCGGGGGTATTCTAAGCCAAAGTCCTTACCCAGTTGTGCTGCCTCCTCCTGATCTGCTCGTCAACGCCTTGCTTAGTATTCCATGCCGAGAATGTGCCTCAACAGCCATGCCACCCCTCCGGTTCAACGACACAACTTTCCCGTAGCGTCCAAATGATACAGTGAAGTCGGTAGGATTCACTGTATCATTTGGACTGGCCTTCCAAAAATTTTAACAATGGACTCACTTTATATGAAGATATATAACTGCACTGTGCAAAACTTTTTTCTGTATCACGTCAGAGCCAAGATTTAAAGCATTCTTAAAACTGTATTTTTTATGAAATTGGGGGTATTTTTAGGGGCCCTAATTTGGGGCTCTGACAATTTTCGAATGAATTTTCAATTTGAGATGTTAATATGCAAGGTATATTATAGGATAAAATGAAAAAATTATCTGAAGCACCCCTGAGCCAGTTACAGTCGGGACAATAAAGTGGCAAAAATGGACCTAAATTAATTCGACGTTGCTCCTTTGGGGTACTTTGACCCCCCCCCCCCCATAACTCCAAAAATATTTCAGATTTGTTCTTTCCTTGGGTAAGACAACACAATCAAAGAAAATCGTGAAATTCTGAGATGGTGATGGGAACTTTTTTCTATTGGCCTGCCCGATTTGCTTTTGCAGCAGCTCTTAAGTACAAGGTGTCTCAAATGGAACTGTCACTCTAGAGGATTAGAACCATCATTTATTTCCAGTTCTGTTGCAAAAAGTCAGCTACAGAATATCATGTGTACAGCTTTAAGTACTATTGTTGTATCATGTGACACTGTGCAGGTTTGGTACCGAAAGTTCAAAAACAAGGACTATGACATTCAAGAAGCAGAGAGCTCTGGCTGGTCTATTGATGTTGATGAGGCCAGCCTGCGAGAACTTGTGGAAGAAGATCAGTAATTAACCACTCGACAGTTATCTAAAGAGTTAGAAGTTAATTTTTCAAGCAGATTTGGCAGAAAACTTTTGTTACAACCTGATAATACAGAAATGGGTTCTTTTTTCCTCCTTACCTTACAAAGGGTCCAATTAAAACAAGCATTAATGTGTTTACACACAGAATACAGATTTTTTAAAAAAGAATAAAAATTCTCAAGTTTAATAAGAATGGGTAAAGTAGAAAGGTAGGGAGGAAGGGAAATCACACACAGCCAATAAAGTAATAATAATAAAAAAAATTACTCACTTTCCCTTTTTTAACCTGCATGTTAATACTTTCAATGATATCAGCTTTGACAGATTCTGCTCTGCAAAGACTTTGTGCATTTTGTCCAGTCAGAGCTTTGGCTTCATAACCAAGTAATTTTTCGGATGCTTTATTTGCATACTACAAAACAAAACAATAAAAATCTAAATATGTCATGAAACATTCTTAAACACATGTTAAGTTTTCAAAGAAATTTCATAACAACACATGCAATATATACTGGTGTTTACAATTAAGCAAATGTTCATTTATCGCAGAGGATCATCACCTCCAAAGCCCCGAACATGGGACTTATGAAATTTCTTGGGCTGAATTTCTGTTATGTATAAAGGGAATCCTTGAAGTTGGTTACTATTAGAACACCAAAAGTGAAGCAGCATTGGCTCAAATTAGTGTTGGGAGGGTGACAAATTCTCTCGACTGGATTTCTGTGGGACAGTGTATGTCACGGTTCCAGTGTCGTACATGTTGAAATTATACTTCTGAGGGATGTTAATCTAGGTGCTCTTACCTGGAATTGGATCCACATTAGGAGAACTAGTCCCTGAGGGCAGTTTGTAGACAGAAGCCCTACAGATTGACTCCCTCTAAATGGGTAACAATAACAACTATAGAAAACTAACTCATGACTAATATAATTTCTAAGAGACCATTGTTTGGGGGATATTTTAACCTGAAAACTAGGATGGGGGAAGTTGATTTTATAAACTTTTCTTTAACAGAAACAAACATACTTTTTAATAACTTCCAGATCATTATAAGAATATGGAGCTAACACTGCTGTAAATTAATCTTTAGAATCCAGCTGGGATGACAGTCATCCCATGAAATGTTTCTAAGTAAAATCTGGCACCTAGGTTTATTGCTATCATAGGAATTTCTTCTCTATTCCAACATGTGTACTTTTCTCTCTGGGGAATTTTATGAAAGAACATTTTAATTAAAGGAGTGAAAAATCTAGATTTTGCAAAATACCTTGCCACAGCATAAATGTTTAGTGACAGGGTACCGGACTCAAAAGGTTAAGTCAATTAGCTGTAGACAATTTTGGCATATGAATCAGGAAACTGGTTTTGATGGAACCAATAATGATACTGTTTTTTTAATATATTCTTCTGTATCATTATAGACAGGTTTTGCTGCCATAAAAACAAAATATTCCATTTACCTGTATATTATGGTCCAATCCTGTAACAATTATTCCGTCTCTACATGTGTCTAAAGCAGAAAAAAGTGCCTGAGTTGCTCGAAGTTTTAAAAGATATGAGATGTCAGTATGATGAAGTTGTATGAGTTCATTTATGCATGTTCCCAAGTTATGACTTTCAACAAACCACTGGAAATTATATTGAAATATTTAAATTTTAATAGTACAACAATAAAAACCAATACATACCAATACAAAATAAATTTTATATGAAAAAAACAAAACTGGATAAAAGTAAAAGAAAGTCTTCTCTCGAGATGCAAGATATCCTGTTTTTAGGAGAACAATTCATGCTTTCGGAAAATCACACAGCATAAATAATGGTTATTTAGAAATGCCAGAAATATTTTTCTAGCGTGAACTGCATAACAACGAACTGTAGACTGTCAAATAATGACAAAGTTTTGTTTCAATCTCCCAAATCTAGTCTTCCTACTAAAGTATAGAATGTAGATAACCATGTAATAGCCAGACTGCATACAAATACTACATATACATAGGTTTCATCATGATGACCAATATATACAGTGAATTCTCGGTATGATGAGCTTAAATGTCCTAACTAAATTCTTACCTACTTGTTTCAATGTTATTAGTATGAATTTTAAGAAATTAAGAAGTTCAGCCATGATGAACCAAAACCATCCCTTTACTTTCCTTAATACTTATTCACTCAGGGACATAGATAAAGCTTTACAGAAAGTCTTAAAAAAAAAAAAAAAAAAAAAACTTTTCTTCTCATAGTGGCACGAAGGTTTGTTTTCTCTCTATTCTAAAAAAAAGCTCCCTTTCAAGCCCCCCTTAAAGGTGGAAAGTTAGAAGTGAAAAGCATTAAAAAGTGAAAATTGTCCCTAATGAATTAAATTATTTTTTTTTTAAATTGTCTTTATATTACTTCTAAAGTACTTTTTACGAAACAAACAAACAAACAAAAAGTTAGTTTTTAAATAAATACTTACAGTTAGTATACAAAACACAGTTAAACTCGGTTTCAATGATATTGAAAAGATCAGATAATTATTTGATTATAATGAGTTACATTGCCTGTGTACATGTTCTATGGACAAGTCGAGTGGCACAGAATATTTTGTCATTATAAGAGAGTTGTAACTATTATCAAAGTCACTATAACTGAGTTCAGCAGAATTTGTAGCCGAGCTCCCCCCCTCCCCACCCTTAACTAAAATCCTGGGTGTGCCGCTGCCAAAGATTATTACTCATAAAAATGAGTAAGCCTTATAAGGGGCCAAATGCCCTGTACAAAAAGGGAGGGTAACGAGTCTAGGGGCCTTTGCCCCTAGCAGTTAAAATTAAAAAATAATGATGATGTTAAAATTAAAAAATAATGATACTCACTCATGTCACTTTTCAGCTACAAATTTTAGAAAATTAAAGTAGATATAAATTGTTTGTTAATTGCATAATTCAGCTTTTTATTAAAAAAAAAAAAACTTAAGAATTTAAATTTGCTATGATCATAAATACAAAACATACCCTAGTAAAACCTGATTGTAGAAATGTTATTGTTGCTCCATCTTCTTTATCTACCATACTATAGATATAAAAAAGTAAATTAAACAGTTGATATAAGTTTTTTTTTAATTTTATTTAAAATAAATCAGAAAACCAAAATTTAAAAAATAATAATCACCTTTTTTTAACAACTGCGACAAAGCAGCTGTACTGACTTCCTTGAACACTATGTATAGACCTGAAATGAAATTTAAAAAAAAAAAAGAAGAAGAAGAAAGATTTTTAACAGAAGCACTACATAAAAGTCCATTCACCACGAAGAAAAATATTTTTCAACTTTTATGTCAAATGTTTCTGAATATAAGAGTCAAACATTGAAACTTAATGTAAAATAAAATATTCTTTTGTTACAGACTACAACTTAATTTTCTTTCTGTGTACAGCCAAATTAATAGCAGATATACAAATAAAATAAATAAATAAAAGGTAAATAATATATTTTTAAAAGCATGCTCTGAAAATGTTTAGGATATTTCAGAATACATTCTAATTACAAAGATAATTTAAAATGTCATCAAATGCATATGAGTAGATTTTTGACGAGTTTGAGAGTAATTTTAAATTTCCAGAATTACATTTAATAAGATTAATTTTTTCCTCAGCTGTGGGAAGGATGAGGGGATTGAATTATTACTGTTATTATTTTTAATTAAAGAATTTAACAAAAGCCCAGAGATGTCCATCAGTCATGGTTACAGGGTTGTACCACTCAAAAACAACATTTATACTTTCAACTTTTTACTGTAATTATGCTGGCAGATCCATGATGTTCAATCGATGGGATTGAATCTGTCCTATCTGTTTGAAAAACCAAACACCTCAATTTTAAATTCAGAAAGCTTCTCTGATATCCAATACAGCACAGAAGCGAATAACAGGAGGCATTTTTCACAAATTTAACATGTTTGATTAAGCTTGAAGTTAAATTAATAGTCACTGACACAAAAAGTATGTCATAAGCAAAATGAATTTGGTAATTTTTGGGATTTCATTTAGTTTAAAACAGCTCTTTGAGATTATCATGCCTGAAGATTATTTATTTTGGTCTCTCTCTTTCTCACACACACACACACACACAAAAAAAAAAAAAAAAAAAAAAAAAGGCCAAATGTTAAGTATTTTGATATTTTTTCTGCATAAAATATGGAACCACGATTATAGACTGAAGATCTTAGTTTTCCTTAAAAGCTAACTTTGAAATTTCAAATGAGATTACAACAGTCCTAGGTCAAGATTTTAAATTTGCCACAGACTACTGTTTTAGTCATCAAGATGACTACACACAATGTAATTTTCAACTTTTGAGAAAATGTTCACGCAAAAATCTGATAGACATTTCTTGAAATTTAGTTTTCTAACTCCTATTCTTAGGAAGTAAAGTCAGTTGGAGGAAAATGGGGGTAGATTGAAAAATACATTTTTGAAAAATACATTGAAAAATACATTTTTCAGTGAAGAATTTAGATGTTTTATTTATTTATTTTTTAATGGAGATACATTTTTAAGAACATGACAAGCATTTCTATTGAAGTGTTAGTATCCTTCAACAGCATTAATATATGCAAACCTTCTTGTTTTTGCTTTAAACACACGGCCTATTAACAAGTGAGATACTGAAAAACTTTCTTCTAGATTCTTTATAATTAGATAAAGAATTTACATTTTGATACATACTAATACAGACTAGCACATAGCAGAACTATTAGATAGCAGAAATAAATAAATGAATAAATGAGAAAAAGATACATAATATCAATAATTTATTTGAAATTGGATCAATAACACAAGCTGTGATGTTAACTGTTAAAGATTTTATGATTACCTGCAGGACAAACAATTATATATAAAATAAAATGTTCGTGATTTACAAAGAGAAGTACATCCAATTTAATTCATAAGGGGTTCTAACACGTTACATTTGGAGAAAACTGACCTCAACTTCAAGGCATTAGATCGATAGCTGCGCAACACCTATTTCATATGACCTCTCTTTGAAGGAATATAATTCATAATACAACCATTCACAAAATTAGATATGTTTGCATGCTCCAAGCATCTGTTCCTTGATGAAGAATTCTCTAGAATTAAATTGTTTATTTTCAGTATTTTTTGCTTATTAAACTGCTATGCTATTTGTAAATACCGCACAGGGTAAAAACATACCTATTATATTAATAATTTATATGAAATTTGACAAAAATTTTCGTAAAATAATTTTAAAACTATCACATCTTGAATTCCATTCATCATAAGTTTTTGATAGTTTGACAAATGATAAAACATTAATTTCGCCCTCTTTTAAAATAAAAACAAAAAAATTATATAAATTAGGTGATTTTTTTAAATGAATTTAATATTAGGTAATGCTTAGAATTTAATCACGTCAGCATAACGCTACTATAAGTAAGTCACGATACGAGATTTTAAGGTAGGTTGCCATAGAAAGGCTCTGTTTTTTCAACCTATCGATAGAGTTTTTAAATGGGACAGCAGATTTCCAATCGCAATGAAATCTCCTTCTGTGACATCAAATGCTTTAAGATACATTAGGAAAAAAATGTTTTGAAAGATTTTTCAGTAAGTATGTAAAAATTTTGCCACAATCTTAACGTACTTTATTCCTGCTCATTTTTAATACAAGCAGATGACATTTTTATTAAAACTTGCGATAGAACTACAGGAAAAAATTCACAATTATTATTATAAGTGGTATTTTAATCTATTGCTTAGATTTAAAAATTGAAATGTTTTATGTTCCTTCGTTCTGTTATACGTTCCTTCATAACGGTCCTGTATAAAGCAAAAAAAAAGAAAAAAAATGTTTGAACGTTGTTTCAAGTTTCAATTTTATAGTACTTGAAAACTGCCTCAACTACCTGAGGTATCTTTTATGGCTGTTAAACTTTGACATCATAAATTTAAAAATGTGTGAAATTTGTATACTCTGCAACACTGATGACCTATTCGCAATTAGAGTGATTCTAAATAGCTCCGCAAGATTACACAGCTTGATGTTTTCATGAGACAGAACCATGGATGATTTATAAGGTATCGCTATATTGGATACATGGATATTTAAATTGGTACAAATTAGATATTTTCCTCCATGGCAATATGAAATGTTTTGTGGTGCTAAATATGGCAATCTGAAAGAATTAAGCATAAATTAAATATATTTGGAGAGCTTCCTTAATGGCAACCATAATGCAAATGTGTTAATGACAAAGAATCACCAGAGAATAAAAAGGTCCCATTGGTGCCAAATATCTAAGTTGTTTTTTTTTTAAATGTAGCATCAAAGAGGGAGAAGCAAAAATACATAGTATTAATATTATAAGTAATAAGTAGTATTAATAGATTTGCAAGGAAAATATGAATAAATCACAGTGTACTACGTTAATAAATATCTCATATAATTAAAAGGGTTCTATTCATGCTTTTTCAAAGCTTGTCTTACAACTAACTAAACAATAAGCAATTCTTCTTTGCGTTAATATATTGAGTATTTTCAGCAGAAAAAATTGCCTAAACCAGGGTTAGAAATTAAGATATTAAAGTAAGATGCCAATGGCACCCAACTATTTTATCTTAGTTGCCAAAATGATCTACTTAGGCGTAATTTTGAAATTATTTAGTGTAGTCATTCAAATATCAAATCATAGCCAAGTACGAATACTGATTAAAGTTTGGTTAGTAAATATATACATGTTAAAGTAGGAAAGTAAATATGTACAATGTTAAATGCAGGAAAATGCTGCAAAAGAATTAATAGCTTGAGTTTAGGGCATCTCTCTATTCTAAAAAAAAGTAAAGGCCACTGTCGCCGCCGCTGGCGCTGTCAAAGCTTGTGGACCTATCTCCTCCTAAACCGTGGGGATTTGAGTTTCGACTAAGGTGCCAACAGATTCGAAAAATTCCGAGGAACCTGCTAAGCTGTCTTAAATTTCGAAAATCAAATTATTTTAGAAGATATTAATAAAAAACTGAAAAAATAAACAGAATGGTTGCCAGATTTGGCATAAAATCATTCATTCCTTTGCAACAAAGCGTTTCCAAGTATCTAGAATCGCGTGAAATTTACAAAGCTAACACAAAAAGCCTAATAACTTCTTCACTGTTTGCACGATCCGCTTGAAAATTTTCATGATCATGTATAAAAATACAGAAAACAATCTGCGCTTCTTTAAAAATATGAAAATCCATCCGTTCCCTCCTTTTTAAGAGATTTTTTGCTATTTTCAGCACCATTTTATTTCCGAGAGTCAAAAAAGTAAATAATTTGCGTGACAAAATTACCCTTTTCAAGTGAATATGATGTCATACAATTGGGATTCAAATTCGTTTAAAAAAAGCTTCTCCAGATTACACAGTTTATTAATAATTTTTTTTTTTTTTTTTTTCACAAATAAATCGTTTGCATGGACATGAGAATAGCTGTGTACACAAAACGAAATCTTTCGATTGCGAAAGGATTCCGCGAGTTTCCAGAACAGTATGAAATTTAATTTGGGTATCTTTCTATTCTAAAAAAAAGTAAAGGCCGCTTGCGCTGTCAAAGCTTGTTGGCCTATCTCCTCCTAAACCGTGGGGATTTAAGTTTTGACTAAGGTGCCCACTGATTCGAAAAATTCCGAGGAACCTGATGAGCTGACTTAAATTTCGAAAATCGAATTATTTTAGAAGATATTAATAAAAAACTGAAAAAATAATCAGAATGGTTGCCAGATTTGCCATAAAATCATTCATTCCTTTGCAACAAAGCGTTTCCAAGTATGTAGTATCACGTGAAATTGTCAAACATGAAGTAGAAATACACCCATTTTACGCAAAAATAAAAACTACACGAAATAAGTAACTCAAAATGCGTTACACAAAGTTGACAATTTTCAAATAGTAAGTTCACTTAGACAACAGGAGTTTAGAATTAGCGATTATTCGTTTTTCCAAAACAGAATAACTAATATCTTGAAAATTAAAAATAATTAAAATGCAGATTATTTTAAAGTCGGTTCGGTCCAGCTGGATTATTTGCTACCAGTAGAAATATTTGGCGGCGTTAACTATGCCATTATAGCAGTTACAGTACACTTTGGATATTTGCTAGCGCGACGAGATAGTATAATTCGTGGTGCTAAGTACGCCAATCTGCAAACGATTATGTAAATGAAAATATGGATAGTGGTTTTCCGGTAACCTTAAATGAACAGTAATTATAGGTTGTGAGCATGTGTAAATCGCCAAATAATGAAAAGTCGCCATTGGTGGCAGGCTATTTTATCTGTTCCGTAGCTTTTATTAACTTTACATGTACGCAAGTCGCCAAATAATGAAAAATCGCCATGGGTGGCAAATTCGCAAGGTGTCCTATAGGTTTTACATTATTAAAAATACAGCTGAAACATATGTTCTGATTTTATTACGCTTTAGCTCCTAATTAATATAACTTTTGAATGGCAACAAACAAACATTTACAAACATGAGTTAGAATTACGCCCATTTTATGCCAAAATAAAAACTTTCTTCTATATTAATAAAACAATGTGTAAACTGTTAGTTAGTTTGTTTGTGTTAGGAAAAAAACGCTATTTCTTTACTTACCTTTTATTTCCATGACATTTTATCTTTAAATTTGCTAAAGTGAAGAATAAACCTTTGTAAACTTGTTTTAAAAGTTTTCTAAGTGAAAGCGTAAGTTCGTTAGCATTTGAAAATGGCGGTGTAAACATCGTCATATCTTTAACGCCGTAATAAAAAGTTTACATTTCTCGCCGATAGATGGCGCTGTTTCTAATTTGCATAAAATAAGAACTCTTTTTTTCCTATGCAAATATCTATCGTAGTCTCGCACTAACTGGCAGGTATAAAAGGGCATCACAAAGTTACTTTTCAGGTCTCGGTCTGTCTCTCCGAAAGCTCAGGCACTACTACTGTGATGCGTGTGTAATCAAAGATGTAGCTATGAATTGTGTGGTTCAACAGATGTGATTCAACTAGAACCGGATCCGGGGATCCGTGCAAACCGTGCTGATGTATTCCGTGTGATGTGTTTTTGAATCCAAAAGATCGCCGCTGGCGACTTCTTCTAAAAGCTTGTTTTCTTGTGCTACTAGATAAATGCTGTTTAATGTGTTGTGTCTTCATCATGTGCACTGTGTAAGTCTACCATAGTCATCTTGTTTCAATAAACTACAGAAAAGGTACCTACTTTGTCTTTCTTGTTTAAACACATATTCAAACC
The DNA here is from genome assembly GCA_038373885.1 of Cheiracanthium punctorium. NCBI lineage: Eukaryota > Metazoa > Arthropoda > Arachnida > Araneae > Cheiracanthiidae > Cheiracanthium > Cheiracanthium punctorium. The sequence continues at coordinate 218,108 of JAWZYV010002480.1, read as the reverse complement.
AAAGACTTCTACTGTGCAACTCAAGTTAAATGAGTTTTAACTCTGCCTAAAATCTACAAAATTTATTTTACAGATAAAATCAAGTAACTATTCAATTTCAGTCAATGACTTCTAATTTGTTTGTTGGATTAGTTTAATAATATAATTATTTCTTCAGTTTGAATGTATCTCGCGACGCGTAGCTCGCAGACGGGTGATCATAGACCTAACAAATTTTGTACGGACATTTTCCATGACAGTTCCCGACACACCTCGAAGCGATTTTTTCAAAATTCGAATTATTTTAAGAGATATCGATAAAAAATGTATCGCAAAAGCCTATATTTTGCTTTCCGCCATTTCGTAATTGTAACCCCACATTGTAAAAAGTGACGTTTAAGGTTATCTAGGTTGCCACATTCGGCAAGTTTATTACATGATTCAGACTCTTGAAGTAAAAATAAAAGAATAACGATTTTTTTTTTTGGTCTAGATTATTTGTAAGGCTGTTTTTAAATTAAAATATCGTGTGCATGGGAAATCAGAGCAGGAATGAAATATTTATACTCAAAAGAAAAATATTTAGAAATTTTCTGAGACTAAAATGTGCAACTTTTTAATTTAGCGAAAAATTAAACGGTTTTGTGCGATTTTGAGGAGATGATTCTAATGCTTGGCGCAATTTATCGTCTCCTGAATACTCCCGAGAATAAGTTTTTGAAATTTTCATTCAGTTGAAATTGTGCATTTTTCTGTGCAGCTTTTCTCCATCTATTAATGACTATGTCATTTTATCACTCCCCCCCTTTATTGAAAATTGTATGAAAAACATGTTCCAAAAATGCGACATAAAAGTATGCCACATAATTTTACATATATTTAAATACTATTAGTTCACAACAGCTTTAATCTATTGTTACAATATTTCATAAGCTGTAGAATAGGCATGTGTCAATTGCCAAATAATGAAAAATCACCATGGGTGGCAAGCTATCCTATCTGTTCCGTAGCTTTTATTAACTTTACATGTACGCAAGTCGCCAAATAATGAAAAATCGCCATGGGTGGCAAATTCGCAAGGTGTCCAATAGGTTTTACATTATTAAAAATACAGCTGAAACAGATGTTATGATTTTATTACGCTTTATCTCCTAATTAATATAACTTTTGAATGGCAACATTAAATATCATTGTATTTCTGAGGAGTTCAAATAATTTTTCCAGCGATTATAAGCAGAGTCCGCACTCCAGGTGGAATATAGCTCAGGACCCGTACAACACGGATTCCCATAACAAAATATCTTCCGTGTTATGAGGGGGAGGGGGTCTACTGCAGTGTGAAGTTTAAATTTTTGTGTACCAATGAACATGCAAGAACCAAGCAATGCGTAGCTCAGTAACATTCTATCTGATTCAATCTTCGGGTTTTGTCTGTTGAAATTATGTCTTTTTTACGAATAAGCCTGATTAGGGGCCGAATGCCTCATACGAAAAGCGAGCGTAGCGAGTCTGGGAGCCTTGGCCCCTAGTTTAAAAAAAAAAAAACAATTTTCCTCCACATGATGAAATGGAGCAGCTCATATTATTTATGAGACGCTTACAACACATTAGCACAAGGAATTTTCTAGATAAAATTTCCTTTTATGATAATATGGCATCCTCTATAGAAAGAACAGGCACTCAATTAGCTAGTCACGGTACTAATTTCAACGGGTCAAAATTAATTTTGACCAGGATACAGGATAAAAACGACTTCAACCATCCAAAACTGTAAAAAATGGTTTAAATTTTAATAATTATTTTCTTGCAATTAAAAGTAACTTATTAAGAAATATAAGCAATAGTGAAATTAAAAAAATTAATATAATCTGACTAGTTTATGAGTGAGGCTCATTAGCAAAATATGGGTACTCATGTATTATCCTGGCAGCAGGGGTGTAGCCAGAAATTTTTCTTGGGGGGGGGGGGTTACGACTACTACAACTTGTATATATGTATACGTGTATCTGATAATGTAGTGAAGAATATAAATTTTGTATGGCAAAAAATTTCATATATGTGGTGGTGGTGGGGGGTATTTATCTAGGTGAAAACTCACTCGTCTTGGCAGACCGCAGGAATAATATGTAAGTACAGTGAAACCTCTCTGAGCGGCCATCCCTGTATATAGGTCACCCCACTAAACGGCCAATTTTTCATGGCACGGATTTTTCGGCTCATAGACATAATGTTAAAATAACCCCTATGAGCAGCCACCCGACCCCCTCTAAACGGCCACCGAGTGGGATCGCCCATCTCATTTTTTGGGAAATTCTACTCACTTCATGCTTTAATTTTGAGCCCAAAACTCAATGTCAGGTTTATGGTCGAATATAAGACCCAGGAATAACTGGAATTGAATCTGTTATATCTTTTGTATTCTCCACAAACCTTTAAGATGGGGGAATACCCATTGCACCATCCATGTAAACTGAGGAAGGAACTGGGCAATCAGGCGTTGAATTTGTCCTACAAATGAATTTTTGTCTCCTTCAAGTGCTAATTCGCTCCCTGACGAGGAATTTCCCAATGTTTGTAATGGCGAGCGTGCTAAACTTTCAACAAAAGCGACTTCAGAGAAAATCAATGAAATTATCGAAAATTCAGAAGCGGTTACAAACAAATCGGTTAGAGATCTGATTTTTTAAAGCAAAAAACAAACTTGAAAACATGGTTGTTTCAGAGAAAAGTAAAAACTTAAAACAGACACATATTGTATCCTTTTTTCAAAAAATGTAAGAAAGCATTTAATAAAGTACTATTTTCTCTTTAGAAAAGTTTTAAATTTAATTTTAAATAAGAAATATGTGGCAGACTTGTTCATATAACGCATTATAACAATTATCTTATAAAACCCTTCAGAGTGGCCAAATATTCTCGGTACGGAGGGGTTGGTCGCTCAGAGAGGTTTCACTGTACCACAATATACTCAATACAATAAGAATGCTAGAAATTTAAAAATAGATCATGCAACTGTAAATCATCAACCAGATATAAACCTTTAAGGAAAATAAATAAGTTTCCTAAAAGCAGCAGTAATTTTGAAAACATTACACAGATCAGTGATCACATAAGACAATACCTGCACAATTCTGTTGCTTCAAAAAATTTTGATTGTCTTGAGTCAATGAATACTAAATGAGGATTGGTATTTTGAAATGATTCAGTAGCCTTTTCCGGTGTATATGCAATTGTACATTCACAAGATAGTCTCTCAGCTGCCAGTTTAAGCGCATCACTTTGCGCATCATCTTTTCCGAACACTAGAAGCACCTAAGAAGTAATTAACAGAAAAATGAATACACATTAAAGTTAGTAACATTGAGAAAATTATAGAATAAGAGGTACTTACGTATTATCCAAGCGGGCATTTCCGCCAAACGATTTTTATGTCAAATGTGCTGGTAAACTGTTGCCCAACGTATTTCTAACCATGAATTATTTTATTGGTCCGGCATTTATCTTGGCAAAAAATTGCTCTTCTTTGCAGACCGCCAGGATAATATGCAAGTACCGAATAAGACTTTACAAAGAAAATATTTTATATTATGAAAAAATTGAATTTCATTATAATTTGTATTAAAACCAGAAGCCAGGGCTTGAATTTCAGGGCGGGATGGCAGGATTCGTGCCCGAAATTTAAAAATCCCGCCGAAAACGATTGCCGTTGCGGGAGCCTCCCGCCCTGAAAAATTCCCAGAAAATTTACTTTTTGCAATGACATTTCCCGTTTCTGATAATTTCAACCGATTTTCGGATAAACTTGTTGCTTCTAAAACTCGGAATGTAGCTTAAGTAAGCTCGTAAATACAAAAGGTTTATAAGTGGGGCCTTGTGTATCAGTCGTTTTCAGAACCCTTGACTCATTGAGAGCTGCACTGGAACATGATGCTAGTCTAAAAACAGGGGATGCTGCAAAAGCAAAAGGAATTCTCAAGTTAGTTTCTGAATTTTCTTTTGTAGCTCTCATTCTCATCATGATGGATATACTCCAACCATTTACAATACTATCCAAATTTTTACAAAGTGAAAATTTGGTGCTTTCTAGTGTCACCAATATGATTAAATCGGAAAGAAAGCTTAGAAGAGCTGCAAGTGACACGTGGTCCAAACGAGGAAATTTTTTTTTCTGAACTACAGGGAAATATATTTCGTAAAAATAAACTCACTGATTCCTGCAATAATCAAAAATTAGGAATAGATAACTTGAAGTCCACTTATATCGGAAACTTAATAGAAGAAATGGATCAAAGATTTCCTCATGAAACTCTCAATATGTGTTTTAAATTCAGTGCATTTAACCTGCTGAAATCAATGAAAATGGAGTAAAAACAGATTTTGGCAATACTTTAATTCAAGATATAGTCAAACAATTTTGTCCAGAAGTGGAAATTGACACTGCAATGGCAGAGTATACCTTACAAAAAGGTGGCAAAAAATGAAAACTTGTCAGATTTTGGAAAGTTTTCAGAAAAATTCTTAAGGGAATATAGGGAAACATTTCCAATAATGGCAATGATTATAAAAATTGCTCTTGTGCTACTCGTTACAAGTGTTCCTTGTGAAAGGGGCTTTAGTACCCAAAACAGAATTAAATCAAAGTTCCGAAACTCACTGAGCAATAAAAACCTGGACATTTTAATGAGAATTGCAGAATTGGGACCAGAAAAACTAAATGAAACTCAATTGTTAAGTTGCCACAAAATTTGGTGAAATATGAAAAAGAGGCATATGTAAACGATCTTTTGCTTTCTTTCGATGAAAATAAATATTCTCATAGTTATCTTGAATGTTTGACTTGTATTACTTCAGTATTATTTTATCATGCTTGTGCTCTTAATGATTTAGAGTGGTTTTTGATTTTTTTTCCCTCTTTCCCAAAAATTTCAACTCTCCTCCATTCATAAATGTTGGTAGGGAGACTCCCCTCCTATGAAAAAATGAATTTCATGCCCTGGAAGCATGTAAAATAAAATTTCAACCATTATAAATGTTTCCTGTATTTAATAAAAACTATGTGAAATTATGCTGTACCACGGTGGAAGCCGGCCTTTAGCAATACTGCAGTTTAGTTTAATAACAAACAATTTACATATTCTTGAAGTAGTTGTGTAAGAGAAAGGCTGCTTGTTTACATCAGCGGCAGTCCAAGCGGAGCCCCCGGGAAGGGAGTCGACTCCTTGGGTTCTAGGCTATAAAAGTCACGTGACGGTGGAAAACAAACAACCTTTCCTCCATAGGTTTATGTGCTGGACTCTTGGTAATGAGTGCAAAATTACAAAAATAATAATTGTGCCTCTGTATTGTGCTGCCTATTGATGTTTCAATAACTCTCAGGAACCTGTGCATGACAACTAAAAGATATCTTTTCCCAGATTCCCATTAAAAAAACGCTAACACATTAAAACTTATACTGAGACGAGGCTATTTCAGTCACGTGTCGATGGAAAATATACACTTCAGCCAATCAGATTACAAGATTACTTATCAACACAGCCGAAAGGTCACGTGTTGGTGGAAAAATGACGTCACATGGATATCGTCCATTACAAGGCGAGCCTGGGTACTGAACACGTGGAGGTGTTGTGACGTCACAAGAGAGGATGGACTTTTCTCCGTTAAAAGCCTTAGAATCATACGGAAAAGTAGAAGAAACTAAGATGTTTTGTGCCTTTTTTGGATATTAATGGTAAGTCAGCAATCTCTATTCTTAATACGACATACTTGATAATAGTTATTAAGCTATAGAGTACATAAAAATATAAAATTGCCGTATTTTGCGTTAGGTTTATTGATTTCTGTTCTTTTGTTCTAGCAATCACTATGCTTCCGTTTGCTGCGTCCCAGGCTGTAAGTAAAGCTAATTACAAAAGAGGAGAAAATGTAAATGTTTTCACTTTTCCCAAAAAACGAAGAAAAGCGGGCCGAATGGACTAAAAATATTCCAAGAAAAAATTGGTCCCCAGGAAAAAATACGTATGTTTGTATTGAGCATTTCCGAGATGAAGATCTTTTAAAAGACGATGCTATTTTAAAATCAGATGGGGCGCTTTTAACTGTAAAAAGAAAGCATTATAAATTAGAACCGAATGCTATCCCGTGCATTTTTTTCGAGCTTACCAGCCTATATATCCGATATTACCAAAAAACAAGAAATAGCTGATCCTACTAAAAGAAGAGAAAACGTTTAGGAAAAAGATATTGAGGAAACCGAAAAAAATAATGCAAAGGAAAATATAAATTCTTTTGAAATTAAGAAATGTATCAAGAGTTTCATGGCAATTCTATGTTAAGAAAATTTCACCATTAATTATAAATTAAACGCAGATCCCCTTCCACTGAACATACCAAGTAGCTTAAGGTTCAATGCGGATCTCATGGTTGATTTATTTATTTAAAAAAAAAAAAAGAGAGAGAGAGAGAGAGAGATCTATTTGCTGGATACTTAGAAAAACAAAAATATAGAAGGTATTTATTAAAGAAATATTTCCAACTAAACGGTTTACCGGAATTTGTTGAAAATTCTGAAATTAAGTATGAACACAGATTTGGAAATTAACTCAAAAAAAGAAAATGTATTACTGCAATGCTAACAACAATAACAAAAAAGTATATGTATTACTGCAATATATTTTACATGAAAACCCCTGAGAGCATTTAGGCAGTTTTACATATTCAAGAGTTATACTCACTAATTTTTAAAAATATTTAATTATGTATATTTCAAATGTCTCAATGTGATATTTGAAAGTCTTATCTAGAAAAAACTAAAGCAAACACTTATAGTGCTTTCATGAAAAACTTTATAGTATTTGTAAGGTTTGGGTAATAAAAGCTTTTACTTTTTATTTTCTTGCTTTTTGTGCTTTAATTGCTTCTAATAAAATTTGGCATTAGAAGTCTGTATAACATAATTATATATAGTATGTATTGTTAGAAAATACATACTATATATAATTACATATAATACATATTATATATAGTATGTATTGTTTTTAAAATATTAATTGTGGAAATTTTTTGATTATATTCCTCGAGCTACTAGTGTTTATTGACATTATTGATCAGATTTCTTCCATAGAATTCAATACAAACTCTTTGAAATCCCATCCTCTCTTGTGACGTCACGAAATGGCTTGAGATGACTATTTATGAATCTGGATATTTTTAACATCAATTCTTTCAAAAAGCTTATTAAAACGAAGCAAAACTAAATAATGTATTTCAGTTTTTAAGTAAAATTAATAAAAATTATTATTTTTACTTAAAAATATATTTACTTTTACTTACTTAAAAATATGACTTTACGCTTATACAACGTATAAATTTAATCCATATACATATTATTTTAGATAAATGATAACATTGAGTAACCATTATATTATTTAGAATGTATTTGCTAGCCCGAAATGCAAAACATACTGCATACAATGCTGAAACTGCTTTAAATTCAGTACCAATTTATTTCATTAATTTCTGACAAAAAATATTGTTGATTCACTATTATTTAGGAACAAAGTGTTGTAAAACGAAAATGCTATTTCAATGCGTCATAAAAAATTAAGCTACTCGTATTTATTGGCATTATTAATTCCATTTCCTCCATTGAACTCAATGCAAACTGTTCCAAATCCCATCCTTTCTTGTGACGTCACGAAAACCAGTACCCAGACCCCCTCTTGCTTTCTCCTCTCTTTTTCTTCAGTCGCGGCGACCCCGGTCCAAGGCTACTATGCAGATAGATTTAGTAGCTACTAAACCTATTGTTCAGTTACTAACTTAGTAAGTGGGCGGATATACTAAATGTTCGTAAATCGGGATTCAGATACATTTAGTACTAAATCACGTGACCAACACCAAGGGAAGTCAGGGAAAATGTAGGGATAAGTTAACAGGGAAGCTAGTAGACCAATCAGAGCGCTTGTTCCAGGCGTGCGTTTATTTAGTCGGTGGTTTAGCAGCTTGTTTGGTCACGTGATTTTAGCAGCTTGTTTTGGTCACGTGTTTAGTATCTCCGCCTCCAAATTCTATCTGAATCCACTTTACTAAATTTAGTAACTAAACAATAGGGTTAGTAGCTACTAAATCTATCTGAATAAGGGCCCAACTCTAGAGCTTACGTACAGTTTAAGCCAGGGTTGCCAGGTCAAAATTTATGGAAATAGCCAAATGGCTTCTGAAAATTAGCCAAAAATAGCCAAACTGGCGATTGAAGCGCCATCTTTAGGATTTTTAATTAAACTTTGCAGAATTTGAAATTGGAATCAGGGCCCGATTAAGGTACTTCGGGGCCCTAGGCACAGCATTATTTTGCCCCCCCCCCTTTTATGAAATTTTTAGTATGTACAAAATTTATGCAAATTGAAGAATTATTATGAATTCAAATCCAAATTCTTAAGGGACTGTATATAATTTAAATTTTTTTCTGTAATTAAAATACTTTTTGTAATTACATGTAAGCAATAAAGTGCCTTATTTCCAACAATATGATGGAATATTTCAAGTTATACATCCTGATTTGGCAGCATTTTCATTGTTAAATAACATAACAAACGTACGCATAATCAAAAGTAAGAATTGTGAGATCATTTTTATCGCGGCTTAAGACACCATAGTTGCTGTAGACCCTAAACTTATTTTGTTAGCAATTTTTTTTCTAAATTTGTAAAAAATATCTTGCTGTTTGGTTTTGGGGGCCCCATAAAAAATCTGGGGCCCTAGGCACGGGCCTACTGTGCCTAGGCCATAATCAGGCCCTGATTGGAATTGAGTATGGACATGTTTTCTTACATAAGGACGGGGGAGGGGGCGACATTCTTTCAAAATCTTTTAAAATATTTGTTCAAAAAATCAAAGAGAAACTTATATTTTCTGCTCTTGAATTTCTTACATGTTCAGCCGTCAAAGAAAAACAAAATCGGTCATAAGGCAAATGAAAAAAAATAGGTACCTAATAATTTAATGAACAGTCCCTCATACTGTACATTAAATACGAATGGACTAACGAGTTCTGTTTATATTAGTAACATAGACAGGATTTTATTTTGAAGGTTGGGATCTGCAGCTCCTTCCTGTGGCGTAGCCAAGGGGGATTCAGGGGTCAACTCCTACCCATCCGAAACTAGAGAGAACAGGGGTCGATGCAGACAAATGTTGGGTCCGTTTTGCAAAAATTCACAAAACTGCAATCAATTAAAACAAGCCCTTCACAAAAATAAAATGTATTGAAACGACCCTTTCACAAAAATATAATGGATTAAAATGGCCCTTCACTGCCATTTTACCCTACATTTTAATGTGTTTAATCAATTATTTTAACAAACAAAAAAAAAAAGAACCTGACTTTCATTAAAAATTGTTATGAAAATTCTCAAAAGTAAGTGTTAAAATTCACAAAATTAAGTATTGAAATTCACAAAAATAAGTAATTTCTTCAAAAGTGGGACCTTAAAAAATTCCTGGATCGACCCCTGGAGGCAGACATGGATAAAGGCATTTTTTCACTTATTTTTTTGTAATTGATATATAGATGAGAAAATTTCGGACCCCCTCCTCCGTAAAGAAATCCTGGCTACGCCACTGGCCTCGCCCCCAAAATTTGACCCCTCTCTTTTTTTCCTGAACTAAATTAACTTATTGTACTTGAATACTCCTACTTTGCTTAAAATTTTATACTCATCCTCCCACGAAATAAAATCCTGGCTATGCTACTGGCTAAGTAATGCAGTGCCGCTCGAACGATTGTGTATATAAACCCTTTGTGGTGGGCTACTCCCCCTTCTTTAAAAACAAAGAATTGGAACGCGCATGGTTCCCAGTCTACTTGCGTTCATCACTTCCTTGCATCCCGCTACAATATTATCACCAAAGCTATCCCCATCCCATCCTTTCCAAAGATCTGACCCCACGTCTCTCTCTCAGTCTCAGTGATAGAATTGGTTGTGGTAACTGAATTTTCCTTCCTGCTAAGGCTAAAAAAGTTAGACAATTTCTTCAAAAAACTTAACGAGTCAAATGTGCTTAAAAAAAAACCTAATTAGTTAATATTGGCCAGTTTCTAGCAGCCACAATAAAAATAGCCAAGAATTAGCCAAAACCAGGTTGGCTATTTTCTTTATAAATTTTCTAGCCAAGCTTGATCAAAAATAGCCAAATTGGCTAATATTAGCCAAATCTGGCAACCGTGGTTTAAGCCTTACGAATACGAGACGCTGGGCAGGCCGGATTAAAGTGCTCTCTGGCGATTTGGCGTGCAGTCAGACTCCTTTGGCAAGAGTCGTTTCTGCCGCTGTTATACACTGCACGCTAGGGGTTGCCGCCCGCGTGAAATTTTATCTCGCAGCTATTTACAGTTTTCTTGTTATCTTTTTATTTTTTCTTAATGTTTTACTTCTTTCCCTTGTCTTGCCTTTAACATAGGGAAAAAAAAAAAAAAAAAAAAGAAGAGAAAAATGTCATTGACAATACAAGAAATTTCTAGATTTCACCGTTCAATTTTTTTTTTTTTTCCTGTCTTTATACATAGACAATGTTTTGACTGGTGTTGATAAGTGATTTTTAAGAGATATTAAACTTTAAAATTGGAACACATTTTAAGAAAGGCTGATCTATGCAAACGAAATAGTTTTTCTGCTCTTTTCGATTTATAAATAGAGCGCTCAACGTTGCCTTACGCTGAGGCCTGTGGGGTGATTATGGATTGATGCAATTTATGGGATCTGCATCAGTTATGTTTCATCAATTTTTCATTTCAAATAATTGCATTGCTTCCGCACTTTAGCATTGAAAGACTGAAGTTAGGAAGCAACGCTGGACGCATAAGGGGACTAGTCAATTTAAACATCCTAACTATCCTAATTTAAACATTGTAAAGTAGAGAGCCTGCAGGTCATGACTTGTAAAGTTCATTTGCATGTAAACTAGATCTCTTTTTCATTTGTGTATTACATGAAGTGTGCTTTAAAAAAATTACAAGCAAAAAATATTCATTAGAAAAGTGTGTTTAAAATATCGGTTCTCCATCCTCTAAACCTAGCTGTGGGAATTTTCGATTAGAATAGAACGACCTCAGAATTGCTAACATTAAGATACTGTATAGGATAATTTAGGATTTTGTTTGTTTAAAAAGAAACATACAAAATATAGCAATTTTAAAAGCCAAAGTAAGGGGGAAATAAGAACGAATGAATTTTAAAAGAACAGATAATTAAGACAAAAAAATTATAATGCAATATATGGGATCTGCATCAATTATATTTCATCAATTCATTTCAAATGATTGAGTTTCTCATTTTTCCGATTATTTAAAAACAGTCAAAAGCTCAGGTGATTCCCCTCCATCACAGATCTACAGGGAGGGCACAAGGGTACGTGACGTGCTCCCACCCCCACCCTCAGACGAACTAAGTTTATACTATATAGAAGATTGACTTGTTTTGTAAATTGAAGTTATTTCATAAGAAAATGTGACCAAAAAATGTTTTCTGCACCCCCCCTCCTCCTTCCAGATTTTTTTTTTTTTTTTTTTTTTTTTTTTGTGTGTGTGTGTGCGCGCCACTGGCCCCCTCTCTCTCTCACACATCTCTTTACACAAAGTTTAACATTTACTTTCTTACCGTTACAAAGACGAGCGGTTATTATTCTTTGTTGTTACACACATTATTGCTAGCCCATATTAATCTTTCAGTATCCTACAAGAATCAGTAATGCAATTTTCGTCCTCGCTTCAATTTGCATCCATGGGAACATATAGGTTTAAACCCGAAGAGTTTATCTGCATCTATAATCCATATCTATTAATTGCTAAAACCCCGGACTAAACATTTAATAAAGAAGGGTTTTCTCTAATCGTATGTAAATTTCATACAAAAGCCAAATGATGATTGCTTTTTAACTGTCCACTGTTTCTTTTTTATTTCCGTAACATATTACCTTCAAATCTAAGATTTTTTATTCATATTTAAATGCATGCATTTAAATATGAATAAAAATTTTAGATTTGTAATTTTAGACTGCAATTTTAAATGCATTAAAATATATATTTAGAACAATTAATCAACAAATAAAATAAAAAAAATATTAGGAAAAGAACGTGGAATTTCTAACTCTACTGTTTTTCGCGGATCAACTTGCGGTGCGGGCGGCAACCCCTAGCGTGGAGTGTATAACAGCGGGAGAAACGACTCTTGCCAAAGGAGTCTGACTGCACGCCAAATCGCCAGAGAGCACATTAATCCGGTGCACGCCAAATCGCCAGAGAGCACTTTAATCCGGCCTGCCCAGCGTCTTGTCTTACGAATAATGTGTTGAAGAGGTAGTCAAAAAAATGAGTTTTATCGGCGTGACGTCATTTTCCCACCAACACGTGACCTTTCGGCTGTGTTGATGAGTAGACCTGTAAGCTGATTGGCTGAAGTGCATGTTTTCCATCGACACGTGACTGAAATAGCCTCGCCTCAGTAAAAGTTTTAATATGTAAAGGTGGATTCATACCTGCCGCGCCGCACTGCAACCATGCCGTACTGTTTCGCCGTTTTGGACCGTTGGCTGTCCGCGCGGCGAGCTTGCGGTGCCGCAAGTAAATACACCAATGCTCTTCTGTAATTGGCTGTAGCTTAAAAGCTCTTCTGTAATTGGCTGTAGCTTTGCGGTCGCTGTGGAATATCTGTTCTCGCCAGATAATGCGCAAACCCTCGGCGCTCGCCGCGCGGGCGCCGTGTTGCTCCGCCACGTGACGTCATTGCGGCGTCTTAGCGGTGCGGTACGGCCAGTATGAATCCGGCTTAAGCATTTGTTAATGGGAATCTGCGGAAAGATATCTTTTGGTAGTCATGTACAGGTTCCAGAGAGGTATTGAAACATCCATTGGCAGCAAAATACAAAGGCATAATTATTCTTTTTTTTTAATTTTGCGCTTATTACCAGAAGTCCAGTACATAAACCTATGGAGAAATGGTTGTTTGTTTTCCCCCGTCACATGAATTTTATAGCCTCGAACGATGGCCCGGCTCGAACCCAAGGCGTCGGTATCCTCCATTGGCGTGGTGGCCTCAATGGAATGGACTTTTAGCACGTGATGACAGACACTGGTATTTGATTCGCCACGCGTCAATCAAATGTAAAACAAACTTTCTTTTAATAGTCCAGTGATTTGGTCAAAAAAAGGTGGGTTACCTGGAAAGTTTTCTGGGAGTTTTGAAAATGGGCAATTTTATAGATTTCGATGTGCTTTTTCCGAATTTCAGCGTTGCCCCCTCGTATCTTGCCGCTATATTCGAAAAATGGCGCCCAAAAGCAGTTTTTGGCAATATCTCATTTCACGAAAAAACAATTACAAAATAGGAAACTAGAGAAAATTTCCTACAATTTACGTAATTACCTTTGTTTCGTAAAATCAATAGTTTTGGCGTACGAGCGCCGCAAAGTGTAGTTCAGTATACGTTTTGGCCAAAAACTCATTTCCACACCACCTTGTGAGGTAGAGTAAGCGGCGCGTTTTTTTTTTTTTTTTTTCTTTTTCTTTCGTGGTATCCCCAGTAGGCCTAATCCACACGCATTTAACACAGGGATGGGCAAACTACGGCCCGCCGGAAGGTTTTATCCGGCCCGCAGATAGAATTTTGCAGGATGTGTTTTTAAGCGAGTTTGGCAGCTGAAAGACGACATTCTGTCGTTCTTCCATGAGAGACAGTGCGAAATGTAAGAAGATACAGAATGGCTTTCGGACTTTGCGTTTTTCACAGTTCTTTGTCATATGAGCAACTTGAATGTCAGGATGCAAGGGAAAAATCAATTTATCCACGATATCTGGGCCCATCTGAAAGCTTTAAAACTAGAACCTAACTTTTTGCTGGGTAGCTAGTCTTAATATCTAGCTAAGAACGACTTGTCTCATTCCTCGAGGTTAAATTCAATACTCTCAATAAATGAAGGGAAGCTTAAGAATTATGAAGATGGCTTGAAAAAACTGCATTTTGAGTTCGAAAGCAGATTTCAAGATTTCAATGCCATTCAAACAGAATTGGATATTTTTACCATGCCTTTGAACGTAAATTGTGAAGCAGTGAGGTTAAATTTGCAGCTTGAATTAATTGAGTTGCAATCTAACGATCACCTCAAGCAGTTGTTTCTAAATATTCCAGAGTTTTACAAATCATTATTGTTTCCCAAATTTAATATCTCACGCTCAGAAAATCAGTGCTATGTTTGCTTCATCTTATATATGTGAACAAGTGTTTTCAACTATGGACCTTAGAAAGAATTCTTTCAGAAGTAGACTGGCAGATGAGCATTTAGCCTCGTTCCATAGAATGGGTACATCTCACTTCGAACCTCAATATAAGGAACTTTTAAAAATGAAATAGCAATTTCATTCATCTCATTAACCTGTTTTTAAAATTTTAGAAAAAATTATCAAACTTTTTTTTTCGATTTTTGGCCCGCGACCGAAAAAGTTTGCCCATCCCTTTTAACTAATCCAACATTTAGCGCATTCTCCTTCGCTTCGCTGTTCTTGATGGACCAGGTGTTGCAAGTTCATTGTCTCTAGTACCGATCGAAGAGTCACAGCCCGAAATTTCTTCCACATCAGCCGCGATGGGATCGTCAGTTTCATCGCAATCTTCGTTCTCGATTTCATCATACGTTTGCTCGAAAAGTCTCCGATTCTTCCTCATCGTCACTATCTTGTAATGGAACTTGCGAGTTATCACAGGTACCATTGCAATTCGTGCAGTGCATATAACCAACACCTGCTAGATATAGAAAGCCTAACAACTGGTACGTTCCCAAGCTTTCACGTCATCAGTAAGCCTTCAAGAATGACGTCATCACAATTTAAGTCTCATAAAGTAAAACTATTTAAAATTTCTGGTGAATTTACTCACGCACAACAGCATTTTACTGATTTGAAATAGAAAATTTTAATTTTGAGGCAAAAGGCCTAGTGGTGACGTCAAATCTTCAGTTGTTAGGCTTTCTATATGTAGGAGGTGCTGATATAACGGAGCACTTTAACACAGTCTTTCTGCATCCACAGGCTTTCTGATATCTCTTTCTGCGTTTGCAAGAAATAAGTTTTAACACGCTTTCAGGAGCTGGGGGCTCGAGTGTGGTGACAGGCATTAGCCCGTCCTTGAATCTTTTCCACCCCCATTGCTCTACATTCTGTTCATCCCCATACCGCTGCTGCCCCTGATGATAGGTTCGGAGCGAATGTTGTCTTGTTCCTTCTGTTGGTGGTAGCAACGCAATACTAAATTTACTTTTATATTCTGATATTGTGAAGCATGCATATCTATAGTTTTTTAAAGACATACGTTTCTCACTTTTCACATTACTGTCACTCTAAATTCAAGAAGGAAGCGTTCTCCAGCTTTAGAAATGCTCTCTGGATCCGCATTCGGATTTTTGAATACCTGGATAATCACGTTTAAATCTGGATTTTTTCGGAGTACATCAATAAATTTCATTTTTCCTTGATTAAATAATGCTGATGTTGTATCACAGCCGCTGAAGGCATGCAAGAATAAAATATGATCTGCGGCTGGTTTATCTAAGATACTTTTTGTTGAATATATTTGTTGTGAAATTTTTCCTTTTCCTGGTTTGAGAATATATATGATTTAACGCGTAGATACAGCCGTCAAAAGAATAAGAAGATCTACATCTTCGCCAGCAACTAATAAGGCCTACTGGGGATACCACGAAAAAAAAAAAAAATAAACGCCGCTTACTTTACCGCACAAGGTGGTGTGGAAATGCGTTGTTTGGCCAAAACGCATACAGAACTACACTTTGCGGCGCTCGTACGCCAAAACTATTGATTTTACGAAAAAAGGGTAATTACATAAATTGTAGGAAATTTTCTCTAGTTTCATTTTTTGTAATTGTTTTTTTCGTGAAATGAGTCGGATAGGAGATATTGCCAAAAAACTGCTTTTGGGCGCCATTTTTCGAATATAGCTGCGTGAGCGGCAAAGATACGAGGGGGCAAAGTTGAAATTCGGAAAGAGCACATGGAAATCTATAAAATTGCCCATTTTCAAAACTCCCGGAAAACTTTCCAGGTAAAACTACCAAATGACTGGACTATAAGTAACATAGTCTTAAATATAATACATTAAAGACTAATTGATCGATGCAATAACACTGTATCAAACATGTATTTATAGCTTTCTTTGCGAGTAAGATTTTTGAAAATATGATGGCACAAATGGGTAAAAATCAATTATTAAATTACAACTGATCATTTTTCGTACAAAGTTTATGGTATTTGAAAACGAATTAAATTTTCACGATTAATGTCTTGTCTACAGAATTGAATTGGTTGACTCTAATACGTGTTTTACACAGTGCAACTGGGTTGGTGGGTGAATGGAACAACTGTAATTGTCCAACAATGGGCCGTGGGCCATAGGTTGTGCATCCCTGATGTAAATCAAAGATGAAAAAACAATCGATTTAAATTATAATTAAAATCCCTGATTTCAATCATTGACATCTTGACAACCAATGATTTTCTTCTGTGCGCTAAGTAACTGTTTCATTGTATAGTAAACTTTATGCGACGAATATTTAATACATAACATACGGTCGTCGAAACAGCACACAAGGGCCGCACGGGTTGTGTAGTGGCTAGAGAACCATCCTACCATACCACGGGTTAAGGACAGATTAAAGATGGAGAGGAGGGGGCGAGCGACCTCCTCGAGAAATTTTTTTTTAAAGTAAAAGATTCTGTTTTACTTTCTCCTGTAAAATGAATCTTCCAACTAGCCGTTCAACAAGCAAAACTGCATTATCCCTCACTGCCACGGGTCCAGGTTCGATTCACGGCATGGGCTTGGGTGTTACTTCGTCAGTTCCTTCTTTCATAGGCAGTGGTGGAGCTAGACTTTCCCCGAGGGGGGGTCAGCACTCCCCGACGGGGGGGGTGCACAAATATACATGTACATATGCTGAGTGGCGTATCCAAGAGGGAGATCAAAGCTCCCTCTTGGATGACATTTTTGTCACCAAGTATGATATGGAAATTTGGAACTATTTGCACCACTTGAAAATATTTTACTTTAGAAAGTGATTTGTTCACAATAAATCATTTTCTAAACTAAAATATCCAGGATCCAGATAAGTTTAGAGGAGATGGAGAACAATATAATATTTTGTATTGTGAAATATGTCCAGGAATCGGATCGGCAAACATAATCGGACACCCAGGCCCCGGATATTTTAAAAAACCACTGCACAATCTTTCCTGGTAGATTATTATTTAAACTGACCCTAATTAACGTGTCTCAAAATCCTTTTACATTACACAAATATTTCCCCAAGGCCTCAGCAAGCAAAAAATTTCCGCGGGTGGAAGGGATCTGTAGTGCTAAAATTAAATTAACTGATCTCTAGAATCAACGCAAATAAACTGATAATGCATTTACTGAAATTTTGGAGGGGGAGACAAACCCACATCATCCTTCCCCCTGGTTAGGGCCTTGCACGTTTCTATAAAAATCTCGAAAGCTACTTTTAAGAGTTCTTCAGGTTAACGCTTAAAATATTTCATATGAATGAAATTCCTCGAAAAAAGTTCTACGCTTTTTTTTTTTCCCGCAGAAAAAATATCAGAAACAAAAGTTTTTTGTGCAAGAATATTGCTGTAAATTCACTGAAAATTTATTTTATAAATTAAGCATGATTAAGTTCGCACGCTTTTACACAAATTGCAGTTATTTTTATAAAATTAAGAGATATATGTAAATTTAATTACACTTTAACTTCGATATCTCGAGCATCGAAATTCTTGATATCTCGAATAAAGGTTTTTTCCTTTACAAATTGAATCCCGTCCCAGGTGCCTGGTTCGATACTAGGTCGCGTTCGCCGAACTAACCGTTCAGAGTTTTCCGTGGTTTTTTACCGAACCTTGCATAAATACGGTGTGGCGTTTTGGACTCGCCACAAGTGCTAAACAGGAAACACAAACAAAATTGAATAGACTCGAGACAGGAGTTGAGGTTTTTGTTTAACGTTGATTATTAAAATACACATTTACAAACATTGACTGCATTCTGCAGACTTAAATACAAGCATCAACTTCCGCTCTGGAATTCGGGAACTCTCGTCCCTCTGAGAGCCGATCTCTGTTCGACCTCCTGGAACAGTCTCCAAAACGACTCTGAGCTCTCTGTCAGCGCCCAGCCTAGGGTTTCCACATTCGTGTGGGGTCGGTCGGCAAAATCCAAAGGCCTCGCCTCCGATCTTCCTCCAAGCCCCCTGTGCGTTCGCACTCGTCGTGTGGGGTCGGTCGGCAAAATCAAAGGACCCCCTTTGCTCTTGGAATGTGCACTGGTCAAGTGTGCTTTCCGCATCGTGGGAAACACATCGTGTCCTTGGTACATTTCTGGGGGGAGTAGTAACTTGTCACAACTCCCTCCCCCATGAAGACAAAAGTTTCGGCGATGAAGCGGAAACCTTTTGGCAAAACAAAACCAAATCCGTAAGTCCCTCTTGAGACAATTCCCCGAGAGGCACGTACGAATAAAAAAGAAAACGCCTTTTAGCAAGGCGGACCAAGCTTACATCTTACTTCACTATATACACATACAAAAAAAACTTTCTTTTAGGTTTTAAACCTGAAACAGCACTCAGTGTTAAAATCCAGGGTGCCTTCCCAAATTCAAATACTATGATCCAATATTTACAATTCTTCTAGTAAAAAAAAACAAAACAAAAATACACACAAAAAAAACTATTCTGTAACCTAAAACTGAAAACCTTGCAAACAGAGTTTTTTTTCCCTGGTGGGACATGTCCTAGGTTTCTTGATTTGTGAAAGACTTAAAACTCTGCATTTTCATGAACTAACACTTGAAATCTTTCAATGGAAGTTCTAATAATCACATGTTTTTCCTTTTTTCTGGATCCGAAATAATTATATAACAATAATTCAAAATGCATTCTCTTACAGATAAAATTTCCAAAAGGGGTTGCAAAAGCAGCAACCCCTTTTGGAAATTACTTAGGTAAAGGGTATGGAATCTCGGCCTCTAGCTCCACCTCCTCCTCCCAGTTTTCATCCATTATAAAGTTAACGCACTCGGTTCGCTTATAGTAGGGTTTCATAAGGTTTACATGATAAATCATAGATTTATCTCTTTTCTCTGGCAGGTCTATGAGGTAATTAGTGTCCGAAATCTTGCTAGTCTCCGTTCCTGGCCCTGTCCAATTTACGGCCCTTTTGTTTTGTTTCGACGTGGCCAACACCTGATCTCCCACCTTAAACACTCTTGACACTGCATTCTTGTCATACCACAATTTTCCTTTTCCGTGCTTTTCAGTCATTTCCTCTGCCGCCAACGTCTGCCATTTTTTTAACCTATTTGTCAGGCTCAAAATATACTCTACAGCGTTTGTGTCTAATACAAATAGATCGAGACAATTTTCAACTACCGGAGTCTGCGGAGTGCGCAAGTCCCTTCCCTGGACCACATCTGCCGGACTAAACCCTCTACCTTCACGCGCCACTGTTGGAAGTGCAAACAAAGCCAGAGGTAAATTATGCTCCCCGCCCTCCACTGTCTCTAAACCTATACATTCCGAAATTATCTGAGCAAAAGAATGAACTTTCTCAACTGAATCACTCAGTGGGGGGCACAACGAACTGTGGATGATGCGCATCCTGAACCTGTTAGGAAATTCTGAATTCAAAATACTAGCAACAGACTTCCCCAAGTCCCTTTGGACTTCTTTAGGAAAGCCCCTCCGTAAGAACATGGTATTTAACTCATTCCCAACATTCACTGACGTAATTTCCTGAATAGCCGTAGCTTCAGGGTTACTGGTAAGATAAATATAGCTTAGGATATATTTGTTATGTTTTGTGCCCATCGGTAAGGGACCCACCGTATCAATGTCAGTTTTAGAGAAAATCTCTGAAATACTAGGAATTAATTTCATTGGGATTCTTTCCCGGTCGTCATTTTTATCGAGCTCCTGATATTCCAAACCAGACCTTAAATATAATTCAATTTCCTGATAACATTGTGGCTCGAAAAATTGACGCAACCTATCCTTGGTTTTAGTAAATCCCAAAAGACCTGCTATGTCTTCGTGACCTAGCTCTTTAATTTTCTCCCGGTTCTTTTGAGAACCGCGAAACCGAAATTGGGCCTCTCCCCACTTTACATCTATCACCCGCACTAGTTTCCCTGTCAAAACTGTCAATTCTGCACCCTTCTGGGCTTGATCCACCACAGGATTAAAAACTTCGCAACTTCTTTGCTCTACTCCAAAATCAGGAGAAGACACAATAGCTAGACTGCTTTCTTGTTTAGGCTCTGTGGGGGGGAATCAATTGGGATACCCACATGTTTTCGGGTACTTTTTTCTTTACCCGCCTGACGCTCAAAAATCATAAAAAATAGGGCGATGTCCAACACCTTGGGATCGAATTTGGAGACTAAATCTTTCAAACTGACGCGCCTCGTAGTTTCCTCGCTAATCACCGTGCTTATTGAGCTTACACTCGCGCTCTCAGCTGAATTACAAATTTTCAGTTTTTCAAGTTCATATGCGCGCTCTGCGGCTTTATCCATTCTCTCCTGCTCTGCTAATTTATCTAGCCGCGCTTGCTCTGCTAATTTATCTAGCCGCGCTTGCTCTGCCTGCTTAGCTATGCTTTCTTGCTCCTCTAAAATTCGCTCTAAAAAAGCTTTAGCCGTATCCTCGTCATAATCCGGAGATCCTTCTATAGCCCGAATAATGTTTTTCACAATATCTGAGTCGGATACCTCCACTTCAAATTCTGCTGCTAAGAGTAGCAGAACGTGCTTTCTTTGTTTTTTCATAAACGCCATTCTCAAGTAAATATTATGCCAAAAAAAAAAGAAGTAGTAACAGTAACCAAAACAATACACTTTTCAGAAAACCCCTTAATTCAGTTAACACAGTGCCCGAAATACCTATTTCCCTGCACTGACAAGAATTAATTTTACACTGGATTCTAAAACTGAGTGGGCCGATCACTACATACACTTAGGTTATTACAACACTAGATTTGCACTTTAGCATAAAACTACTACAGAATAAAGAAACAAATAAAAGCTAAGAATTTTACCCTGAGAACAATTAAACATGAATTCAAATTTACAATTCCTACACACATAAGAAACAAATTTTCTAACTCTTTTTAATCCTTTAAAATACTCATAAACATTGTGCCTCTCGGAAAAAAAATCTCAAAATAGACTTACCCCTTTGGTCGACGTTCTCTCCGAAGTACATCAGGGACCATCCACTGAAGAAACGACAGGAAGAATTTCACAAATCTCTATCCCGCAGGACTCCGTCAATGTTTCCCGGAACTATTCACTGTTCCATAAGCACAAGTTGAGTGTTCTAAGTCCGTTTTACCACATTTCCCAATTTTACGGTAAGTTCAAAGTCACAGATCTCGTTCCACTTTTTACAATTTTCAGGTAAGTTCAAAGTCACAGATCTAAATTATCATTTCTCTCTTCACGAAAATATGTCTCGAGTTATCTGTACGATGGTTTATGAAGAAAAAAACCAACATCCAAACCGCTGCCACCAGAAATAATATTAGTCTATTTAGCTGTGGCGTTTTGGACTCGCCACAAGTGCTAAACAGGAAACACAAACAAAATTGAAGAGACTCGAGACAGGAGTTGAGGTTTTTGTTTAACGTTGATTATTAAAATACACATTTACAAACATTGACTGCATTCTGCAGACTTAAATACAAGCATCAACTTCCGCTCTGGAATTCGGGAACTCTCGTCCCTCTGAGAGCCGATCTCTGTTCGACCTCCTCGAACAGTCTCCAAAACGACTCTGAGCTCTCTGTCAGCGCCCAGCCTAGGGTTTCCACATTCGTGTGGGGTCGGTCGGCAAAATCCAAAGGCCTCGCCTCCGATCTTCCTCCAAGCCCCCTGTGCGTTCGCACTCGTCGTGTGGGGTCGGTCGGCAAAACAAAGGACCCCCTTTGCTCTTGGAATGTGCACTGGTCAAGTGTGCTTTCCGCATCGTGGGAAACACATCGAGTCCTTGGTACATTTCTGGGGGGAGTAGTAACTTGTCACAACGGGTAAGGACCCCTTAGAAAGTTCCCCACGGAGGGCAATCCCACCCCCGGCCTAGATCCCGAGCGTAGATAATTGGCCGTAATCTACATTTCCATTTACAAACTGATTCCTTTTAATTTCAACTCGTTATCTCAAAAACTCTAGCATTTCTGGCCAAGATGTTTTGCTGTAAAAATATTAATCAAATTGTTAATTTATGTAATATTAATATTTTAAATCACAATAAAGTGAGAAAAATGCAATTGAAATGTTTATAGGTAGAACCACTTTACAACAAAAATTTTCTTTTGAGAAAAACGATTTTGAAGGCGCACAGTAAAGTGGCATACCGAAACTTTATCGCTTGTTTCTACGGCTTTGATTCTACTGCCATAATAATTCATGTGGTGATAGTACTTATTGAAAGCTAAAAGATGGCACCGTATCTCAATTTCGGAAAGAATTGTTGTGAAGTGTACCCCTGGAGCCTGGAAGCTTCAGTTAATAATAATAATAAATTATAAAAATCTCCGAAAGAGAACGTAAATATATGCGCTATTATATTTTTTTTATAAAGTCAAGCACTCATGAAGAAAATTAACCACTTTCTTTTAAAATCTAAAATAAAATAAAATGAAAAATATCGTCAGCAAAATATAATCGGACAGCTTATAATTTGCCAAGACACAACAAAAATAACTATTTTTAGCGAAACTAACCTTGATAAAAATTCACTTTTTTATAGTACTCCAAGATAGTTTTTAAACGAGGTTTCCATAACGTGATGAATAATTTTATAAAGCAAGCTCATTTACTAATAATTCACAGTGAAAGTGTCACTTTTAAAATTTGAACATTAACAAAAAAAAAAGGGTTTAATTAATAAGGCGAATAACAAACATAATATTAATCTATTTAAAAGTTAAAGAGTTGAATTCTGATCCATATAATTCTGTAACTCAAAAATCAGTTTAGAACACATACTATTAGTTTATTTTAATAGTTTATATTAATGCTGGTGCCATCCATGGATTCAATAGCGATTTGTATAAAGATTCAAAATAAGGGACGTTGCGGTGGCTTACGATACGCCACTGTATATAACATACAAATCTACACACAAATATAAAACTTTTATTGTACTTATTTTATTTACTTATTTTACAGGATAAAAGTGAAATTTTCGGAAAGACGATATAGACGCTGTATACCATAATTTTTATTTACTTTGCAGTAAAATAACTGAATTAAATTCACAAAAGTTGGTTATTTTTTCCACAACGATATAAAAATTAAATTATCAGTCAAGATTAATCAGTTTCCTTTAACTTATATTTCGTTTCAGATCTATCCACAGCCATCTTCATACCTGACTGGAGAGGGCTTTGGTCTATCAGAGGGGCTGGTTGTTATTATTATTTAATTTTTTTCTTTTTTTACCCCAAGCAAAATGTAATAAATTCTAATTCCCTTGCAGCTGTTAATCTTCTTGGTGTGCATAGCTATGAACTCTTAGCTAAAGAGGGCCGGTTAATTCAGTTAGATTTCTCTATGTAGTGCGAATTCTCACTCGTTGTATACGTATAAAGTATGTTACCAAATAAACAAACTATGTATTTGACTAATTCTTAAATTACAACAAAAAAAAATCTTACTGCGAGATTTTTATAAAATTAAAGATTAAATCGTGCATATTGTGTTCGATTGAATCTATTTATAAATAAAAAGTATATTTAGAATGTATTCAAATTTGCCATCTAAGAAACAGAAAAGTACTAATTTTTTTATTTTATTCGGAAGAAGTTAAAAGTTAAATTATCTAATTAACCAATTAGTTATAAAAATATCTTTTTACTTTCTCAACAGTTTCAAGAGTTTACGTAAGGATTACTGTGATAAAATAATTTTAAAAACATAGAATATTTCTTTTATAAATTGCATTACACACGACCAGTTTAAAATATTTCTAATTAAATGAAAAATTTTAGTTAAAGCGTTTAAATATTCATAGGTTTATACATATTTTGAATGCCAAAGATGATGAACTGTAAAATAATTTTATAAATATTTTGTCATGTCAAACTATTACACAATTAAATATACATTTTTAAAAGCTTCCGTAGTGAACAAAATCCGAAATTTTTATCTCCCGAGTCGTAAATCTCTTTTAAAAATATCAATTAAGTCTTATAAATTTTGTAGCTCTATGAATAAAAGTAATTCAATGGGAAATTTAATTTTTCATTTAAGGCACAAAAGCTTTTGACTCGTGAATTAAAATACCGTTAATTTACATAAAATTTCATTAAATCTGTGTTTAATTTAAATTTGCATTAATGCAATTTGAAAGTTTATGAAGACATAGCTTTCGTCCTCACTCCAATTACAAAATCGTATTTGATAAATATACAAAAAAAAAAAAAAAAAAAAAAAGCGAAATTGCAATGAAAGAATATATGTTTAAAATGTATATCCCGTCCTGTAATTTAGCGGGAATGAAATTGGGGTGAACAACATGTTACTTATCAATGGTTTAAGAGCAAGAGCACATTCAAAAGTACTCATAGTGCTTAAAAGACCAATTAGGAGTAAATTTAGATTAATTCATGCAGTACTCAGACAGTTAATAGAATTTAAAATACAATAATGTTGTGCAACATTTCATAGAATCAGAATGTCAGGTCAAAAAGTCCGACTTCTACTCCAGCTTCAACTCAAAAAGTTATGACTCTGGGTCCGCAGCCATGATTAAAAGTGCACTCCAAACCATTACGAGCATCCATGACTAAGGACACTTAATGATATATATGTATCATTAAAATGCTGTTAATAAATAAACTTTAAGGCAATATTTTAAAATTTCTGAGACAGGACAAGTGACCCAGTTTTTGAAATATGTGCCTTATTTTTAAATTATTTTTATTTTTAAATAACGCAGAATGTGGTCATTCAAAATTTGTGCTCAAAATAGTTTCAGTTCTTTTTAATAGGGGGGGGGAGAGGAAAGGGTGGTTTTAGGGCTAAGGCACAGGGGGGCGAGCTCCCCGAGAGAAAAATATTTACACCAGATAAAATACGCTTCAAATAAAATTGCATAGTTCATGCAATTCTGAATTGGTATTCAAGCTTTGCACACTTACTGAAAAATATTTCTAAACATTTCCGCTTCAATCTCCAATATTCATTTGCCTTTCATGTGTATTAAAAAAGCACAAAATTAATTTTTTTAAATCGCAAAATCAAAATTAAAACTCAGCTAAAAAATAGATTTCTTCTTATGAAAATCCCCCGACGAATTAATCAAATAGCCCCGATGGGGGGGGTCACAAGTTCCCCGACAGGGGGGCACGTGACCTCCCGGACCCCCCATTGGCGCCACCCCTGTTCATAGGAAGTACTGGTTAACCTATTACGTGCTTCTACAGTAAAATAAGCAGTACTTCCGGCCTAGTGGTAGTCAATGGCTAATGCCCGCCCATACACCGAAAATAATGTTTTGTTGAATCAACAAAATTATCCAGTTGAAAGAGCACCAACAAAATTTTTATAGAATTAACAAAATAATTTTGCTATTTCAACAAAACATTTTGCCAATTTAGCCAAACAATTTGGTGGAAATAACCAAATGTTTTGGTAATTTAACCAAACTGTTTTTTAAATGGTTTATTTGGTTAAAACCAACTAAATTATTTGTATGACTTAACAAAATTTCTTTATTAAAAGGTGTTGCGCTGGCTCGCTTAACAAAATTATTTTGTTATTTTTACTGTTAAATTTTTTCACCCACAAAAGTTGGTTGAAAGTTTCAGAGATAAGACTAAATAATTCATCAATTCATCAAAATTAACATTTTTATTTCAGTGTTTTTACATATTTATAAAGTTAAATAAGAGAAATTCAACGTCAGTTTTCTTATTCTTTTCTTTTCCTTCATACGAAAACTTAGTAAGGTAATCAAAAATTGCTTTTGCGTTCTTAATAAATAAAATAAATGTGTGTATTTCCTCGAATTTTCCATTATATAGAAGTCTTGTTTATTTGATAATGATCAAAATTTCAGTGAAAACGAGAAGTGGAGTATTCGCGCCAGCTATTTTGGAGCTGTATTTTGAAGTGCCAAACGATCCAACACGAAATCAGTAGTCTGGTTTATTTCGTACACAATCACTTATCTAGCAGAACTTAACCGCTTTTATAAACGTAATACAAAGGTAATAAATAATAAACGTAATATATACATTTTAATCGCCGGAATGTTTCATTTGGAGAAAATTAATGTTTTTTTTCTTAGAAAAAATAAATAGCTAAAATCAAGTGATTTTCTTTCCGGCATGGTATACAAATTAAACTGTTTGCGACATAAAATGATATGCATTTTAGAAATATGTGTACCGCTTTAAAATTTAAACTACAAAAGTATTTTCGAAATACATACAAAAAATTACGATTCGGTACTGCACAGCTTAGTCGATATTCAAGATTTTTTTCATCTAGCCTTTACATAAATTAGCATTTTTACGGACTAACATTTTTTACATCATTAGATATTTTGCGGCCCTTTACATTGTGGAAAAGTGATTCTGATTGCCTTAACGAAGTTAGTCTAACGGACACTGAGTGGCTTTAAGCTAAATCTGTAGAAACTTGTAAAAACACTAAAATAAAAATCTAAATTTTTGAAAATAGTTAAACTAATTAGGTTTACCTCTGAAATTTTCAACAAACTGATAGAGGCGTACCAAAGCCTCCTAGGGAATTACTACAAGCCTAAATGCTCCTTCCGCGAGGGGATGTGACGTCATGACCCGGGTCCCTTCCTCGCGCACCACCTAAGCACGTTCCTCGATTGTTTCCTATTCGCTGTTTGCTTCGCTTTGTTAATTGTCATTAATTAATTCGTTAATTAAATCACGTAATTATATTCAGTAGTGTTTTACTTCGATTATAACGTTACAGTGTCTTGATGAAGAACTTTATAACGTTTCACTGCAAATTAAACTCGTAAATCTGCAACTGATTCCTCCCGAACTATTTGCCCACTGTCAGTGCTCTGACTTCCATAAAGATGTACTGATTGCAATAAAATTTATATGCTATTTCTATATACTTTAAACATATATACCCCATTGAAAATTATGTATATAGCTTGAGGCACTCAATAATTTAAATAATTATGCTTTATAGACAGTCACTGTTTTTAAAGTGTATTTTGGAGCGTAAATATATTTCAAGAATAAAACAAGATTAGTGTATGTCATTTCGGTTTACGAAATAATGTTCTCTATTTAAAAAAAAAAAAAAAAAAGAAAGAAAAACGATATGCAGCATCTGTTTTACAGAAGCAAGAAAAATAATTTAACCATAAATTATTGCTTAATAGTAGTTTAAGGACAATAATCAAATTCAAGCACAACAATAAGTATCTAGTATAATAGACGTATATATATATATATATATATATATATATATATATATATATATATTATATATATATATATATATATATATATATATATATATATATATATATATATATATATATACTAGTGCAACTTAGATCAAACATACTTCCCCGATTCAGAATCGTTCATTATATTTCCCCTCTCAATTAATGCTTTTATTATGTTGTAATAACTATAAAATAGACCTCACAATCTGATCTCATTACAGCTGAAGTTCGATAAAAAGGTTCCTGCAGTTTAAAAGAAAAAAAATCAAAGGCTTCTTTAAACTAATTAAAATGAAGTCTGTCAATATAAATAAAATATGATTAAATAAATTAAGTTTTGCAAATTTAATTTTTTCTTTTGTTACTAGGGGCCAAGACCCCCAGACTCGCTACGCTCGCTTTTCGTATGAGGCATTCGGCCCCTAATCAGGCTTATTCGTAAAAAAGACATAATTTCAACAGACAAAACCCGAAGATTGGATCAGATAGAATGTTACTGAGCTACGCATTGCTTGGTTCTTGCATGTTCATTGGTACACAAAAATTTAAACTTCACACTGCAGTAGACCCCTTCCCCCTCATAACACGGAAGATATTTTGTTATGGGAATCCGTGTTGTACGGGTGCTGAGCTACACTACACCTGGAGTGCGGACTCCGCTTATAATCGCTGGAAAAATTATTTGCACTCTTCAGAAACACAATGATTTTCAATGTTGCCATTCAAAAGTTATATTAATTAGGAGCTAAAGCATAATAAAATCAGAAAATCTGTTTCAGCTGTATTTTTAATAATGTAGAACCTATTGGACACCCTTCGAAGTTGCCACCCATTGCGATTTTTCATTATTTGGCGACTTGCGTACATGTAAAGTTAATAAAAGCTACGGAACAGATAGGATAGCTTGCCACCCATGGCGACTTTTCATTATTTGGCGATTTAAACATGTTCGCAACCTGTAATTACTGTTCATGTAAGGTTACCGGAAAACCGTTATCCATATTTTCATTTACATAATCGTTTGCAGATTGGCGTACTTAGCACCACGAATTATACCATCTCGTCGCGCTAGAAAATATCCAAAGTGTACTGTAACTGCTGTAATGGCATAGTTAACGCCGCCAAATATTTCTACTGGTAGCAAATAATCCAGCTGGACGAGAACCGACTTTAAAATAATCTGCATTTTAATTATTTTTCATTTTCAAGATATTAGTTATTTTGTTTTGGAAAAACGAATAACTAATGCTGTGTCAGGGGACAGATGTCCCTCCATGCCCTCCTCTAGTTACGCCACTGCAAACTGAGAAAAAAATCCAATTTACTTTTGTGTTTGATGCAGTGATGGCGCCAGACTTTTCCAGACGGGGGGGGCCAAACGATAAAAAACCCCAAATTTTACGTTTCAGTACTTGCACAGCCTCTCAAAAAAGTATTCGAGTACGAGTAAGATAAATTTCCTACTTTGGTTTCGTATATTAAAAATTATTATGATGAGATGGTCATTAATTATCTGTTCTTGGTTAACAGGAAGAACCCAGTGATTTTCACCAAAGTCGTACTTAAAAAGGTCGTTACGAAGGCAATTGTCAGCAGATCGGGCAACCCTAATTACCCTAGAAATGTGGATCTTGTTCGCTGGTTCCTTTGAATCCCGAGAAACATACTCCGAGCTGCAGATAATCAATATATTCAGTATATGAATATCGTATAATTCCAAACAGAGTGAGAATGGAAGTGAACGGAACCTCTACGGTCGGGTCAGACACTTTGAATGGAATTTTTTATCTGGTTACAAAACTTAAATCGCTTTTCTAAACCAACAAATTCTCTAAAAAAATCCCCGACGACACTCCCCGACAGGGGGGGCAGTGATCCCTGACGGGGGGTGCATGCCCCCCGATCCCCCAACCGGCGCGGTGTCTGCTCGTAGCGTACGTGCTCATAGCGTACACCCCATCAAGGGTGCTTGTAGCGTACATATGGTGCTCGTAGCGTACATCTCCCCCTCCACCTGTTTTCGTTTTCACCACAGCAAATCCGACTAAATGTAGATCTACTTTAGTAGCGGCCATTTCAGTCCACAAAAAAGTAGTTTAGAAAACAATAAAATATGGGGGAAAAACCCACCTTCTTTAGCAAGAAAATTGAGTTGCTGGTCATCCTATTGAAAGCAATGAGGATTTTGGACAAGCTGATCGTTAACGTTGCTGTTCTCTTGTTTAAAGGTGTGCAAGCAATCTGTGTACATAATGTATTATACTAGAAACCTCTTAAAATGATAAAAAACCATCATTTAAAAATATATTGCTATTTAAACTATTAATTTTTCTATCTGTAAAGACACCGATATATGGTTATTTTTAGAGGTGTCCCGGATATCCGTATCTGATATCCGTAGGTGTTCTTTACGTCGAAGGGCTTGGACTGAAGAAGTTCAAAACAATTTTTGAACGAAACGCGTATCCTTTTTCCTTTTACTTCTTATGTGTGTTTTTTACAAAGTTTTTTAATTACTTTATCCGTATCCGTATCCACGGATGAAAAAAAAATATCCGGATCCGGATCCACATTTTTTTAGCGGATCTTCCACGGATCTTTTAACGATATTTCAGAATAAATGAAAGGAAGAAAACAAAATTATTTCGTTATTATTTATTTTTTGTATAATTAAACATAACGTGTTTACTTGCGTAATAGTCGCCCTCGCATAATAGTTTCACCCCCGTTTTGAAGCAGACAAAATTCTAAAAATAATTTCCCTGTAGAAAAGCCGCAGTCACGTATTCGACATTTATGTCTAAAAAAATATTACTAAACAGAAAAATGCCTCTTTTTGCGTATAATTGAAGGAAAGAATATTTAATATACGGCAGATAAACTGAAAACATTTGGTAAATTAGTCATTTTACTGTAATACCAGTAACATTTTAGCATTAGAATGTTCAATATTACATATAGTAGACTTTCCCCGTATAATTATCACACCTAGACTTTCACCATAAAACAATGGCATAAAAAGTGCGACTATTACGCAAGTAAACACGGTATATATTTTTTCTAATTTAAAAATAATAAATGTTGTTTATTATTTTAAAGTGAATCTCCTTGTTTAGCATATAATTCTGTTAAGATTAGTATTCGAAATTGAGAGCTATTATGTATTTACAACTTACTAGACTTTTTAATATTTCTACGGAAAAGGCTTAATACAATTCACTCCCCCTCCCCCTCCCCTACACTTTTAGCGCCCCATCTTTTATTCTCGCAATGTAAAGTCAAAATGTTTTAGAGAGGGTTTATCTCCTTACTAGTTACGCTACCAGTTAATTTTTTCTTTCACAACAACACACTAAGAATGGATAAAATTAAATTGATGAAAACTGAAACTACTACGACTCTTGTTATTTATTTTGATAAGATAAACTAGAGTTTCTGTAGGTTTGAAAAGCTATTTGGTATTCGAGGAGGGGGGTTCAGATCTAAATTTTCGGGTCGCTTTGGGGGGCTTTAGCCCCCATAGACCCCTCCGTGGGTGCGCCTATGATACTGTTAATTATTACTTTATTAATTTTTCAGTTGTTACTCCGTAAATTGCATTTATTAAACAAGTTATTATAATATGACTAGCGGCTACCCGCGACTTCGTCTGCGTCGGCTTTAGAATTAGGTCCCGAGAGAAACGAAGCATGTGTGAATAACAAATATGTTTGCGACTAAAGAAACTGCATTTAAATATTATTTGCTTTTTATTTATTTTAAATGAAGTATAATGCATTGTAGTAAACTTCATTTAAAATAACAATGTAAAATTACTAAATTTAGATTTTTTTCAGGCATTTGTTTTGAGTGTTCTTGTAAAAGAAATATTTATGCTATATGCATGAATTTTAGCCTATGTTAATCAGGGATAGTGCAGCTTTCTATTAGCGAAAAAGTTTTAGAATCGGTTCTATAGTTACAGAGATACCCATAGAGCGTAATGTATTAGAATTATTTTGAGTGTTCCTGTAAAGGAACTATTTGCGCTACATGCATTAATTTTAGCCTATAATACTCAAGAATAGTGTAGCTTACTATCAGTGAAAAAAGTTTTGGAATCGGTTCAGTACTTACAGAGATACACATAGAGCGTAATGTAATTCTTATTAGTATCCCTGTAAAAGAACTATTTGTGATATATGCATAAAAGGTAGCCTATAACACTCAGGGTCCCCCCAGTGTCTAAGAGGGTCTGCTCTCAAACATGGAAGGCGGGAGGTGCCAGGTTCAAACACCGGTCGCGCCTGTCGACCTAGCCGCTCGCAGTTTTCTGTGTTTTTTTCAAAAACCTTGAGAAAATACGGGCTAGGATCCCTTAGAAAATTCCACACAGAGGAATTCTCCATATACGCCTAGGACCCTATAGGCCTAGGAACATAGGCCTAGGACTTTCAATCAGTGAAGATAGTTTTAAAATCGGTTTAGTTGCTACAAAATTTCCATAGAGCGCAATGCATTAGCATTATTTTGAGTGTCTTTGTAAAAGAATTATTTATGCTATATGCTTGAAAGGTTGACTGTATGTTAATCCAGGGCATAAGCTATCTTCATTACAAATTTTTCTAACCATTTTTGTGTAATTCAGTCAAAAACATCCAAACACATAAACGTACACATTTATATTATTTGTAGAATTTGGAACTTTACGAACTTTAAGAAACACATCTGGACTTTTCTTGGTACTTACCTATTATCCCAGCGGCCATTCCCGCCAATCTGTTTTTTCGTCAAATGAGTTGCCAAACTGTTGCCAATCGTATTCAAAACCATTAATAATTTCATGTGCCCGGCATTTATCTCGGCAAAAAATCGCTCGTCTTGGGGGACCGCCGGGATAATACGTAAGTACACTTTTCTTTATTTATGCTTCTTTATTTAAGCTTCGGTAAATTGCAAAGGAAGCCCTCGGAAAATTCTACATCTGAAAAGAATAAAGGAAAAAGGAGGGAAGGTGTAACAAAGTGCATGACAAATGCTGTTTCCAACAAGTCTGGGAACAGACTCAAATTCAAGCAAAAATCAGATAGTTTGTTCTATTCAATAATATACTCGGGGCAAACCTAACCTGATAGTGGAGGTAAAGTCCACTATCTATGGACCGTGTGATTCCGCCATTGTTAAATAGTTTTTCCCTTTCGCCCAGCTTATTACAAAACTAAGACATTTTTCATCCAGTAAGTGCTATAATAAAATGTCACTTGAATGCAACAATTAAAAGGATTAAGAATTTAAGTCAAAAATCAGATGTAACGCCTTCCCAGACGTTTGACCAATGATAGACCTCTTTGTGCTGATGGGAATTTAGTACTGCGAATTTGCCTTATGATTGGGTTGCTTTATGATGCTGACAGCCAAATAATTGGCAGGAGAAACGAGTGTCAGAGCGATACATGCGGAGAGTAGTAAAATGGCCCCTCTAGCCTTCTCGACCGCTATCAGGTTAGGTTTGCCCCGAAATTTTTATAGATACACAAGCTACGTTCAATGCACCTATACTGAAGACTTCCTTTACAGCAAATGGGCGCTTAGAAAAGTGACGAAATTTTAAAGTTTCCTAGGAACGGCGCCGGCGCTTCACAGTCGTCAACTCGCTCTTGGAAACCAGGACGTCTTTTTACTTTAAAAACCGAATTTCAATTTTATCACTCTCGTCAAAATCTCTTTTCTTTCTTTTTTCTGTATGGGGGACCGCCCTCTGCAGGAAGGGCCCTCCGAGAGGGGGGCCCCACCCGTCTGCAGACAGTCGGACACCCTGGCCAATACGGGCCTGTCTGTTATCTCCTCCGGATATGAGTTTCGACGAAGGCGTCCACGGATTCGGAAAATTCCGGGGAAGCCGGTAAGCTGACTTAAATTTCGAAATTCCAATTATTTTAGAAGTTATTAATAAAAAACTGAAAAAAAAGCATAATGGTTGCCAGGCTTGGCAATTTTCGCCAGCATAAAATCATTTATGTCTTTGCAACAAAGCAATTCCTGCGTGAAATTAACAAACATAAAGTAGAATTACACCATTTTTACGCGAAATTAAAAAGTAAGTGAAATAAATAAGTCAAAGTGTGTTACACAAAGTTCACCATTTTCAAATAGTAAGTTCTTTTGGTTCTTTTAGATAACACAGAAGTTTAAAATTGATGCCAATTCGTTTTTCTAATAATAATTGAAACTGATTTAAAAAACGGGATTTTGGCATTAGATACGATCTGGAAAACCACTATCTCAAGCAGGGTTAATCTAGATACTGCGTGTGTTCTAAAATGTTAGCACAGAGGGTCTGTTCAGATTGCCATGCTTGGGTAAATCTGGAATAAATCCCGAGTAAAACATAAGCTACTCGGGGTGATTGACATCGTAGACAGTTTTGGGTAGTTAATAGGAAAAAAAAACATGGTGGCACGTATTTACTGGAAGGCAACGGAAGCAACATCTGAACGTCACGTGATTTATCTCCCCAACTTCCCAAGGAAAATCTTTGAGATTTGGGAAAAACTCCAGCTACGAGCTTGGCAGCGTGAACGCTTTGTTTATCTCCTCGAGTAGCTCAAATCGGGCATCGTGAACGGCTTCCGTTTTTCCCGAGTAACTCGAGTTACTCGAAAGTGGCAGTCTGAACTTACCCCCCAGTATTTTGAAAATGAAAAATACAGTGGCCGCCATTTAATTGGATTACGTTCGTGCCATCGATTTTGATCCAATAAAGCTGCTGATTCGAAGGTTTAGGCCGCTTTGGTATAAAATGAAGGGAAAGAACTGAGTGATTGATTGCGCATCTGTGGGTGCAAAATAGGGGTCCTGTAAAATATGCACTTCCTTTTGTCCAGGTTGAGCGAGCCCCTTAGTGAGTTTCTCTTTCTCCCCTGTTTGAAACAACAAGCAGAGGGGGATGAGCGCCATTTTCACCCACACACGAAAGAGAGGCAGGCGCACACCGGATTGAACGGGAGAACTGTGCGGGATTTTACTGTATCAAATCCCATATAGAATTTTTCATTTACAAAAAAACTGTCTTCATTTTCTTCGTTTTTACCTAAATTAATTGAGAACCAAAATCATAATATATTTCAGATGTTTCTAAATAAGATTTGATTGAAGTAACCCTTTATGAATTAATTCACAGTAAGTTTTACATTAAGTAAGTAATTTCTTTGCAAAAATGGGTAAAACGGGGCAAAATTTGATAAAACTTGTGCCAAGTTTTATGTATTAATTCGTGCTTGTCAATGACGACTTCACGCGTTCAAAAAAGTAAAAACAACAATACTAATCTTTATTTAACCGCTTAGAGAAAGTAAGCAATTCTAAATAATAGTTGGGCAAAATTTTCCAAAATTATGTCATTTAGATATCGCAGTCCATATCGCCTATGTTGTATATTTCTTTTAAGGGCTCAGCTCCGTATTAGTTTAGGGGAATTTTTAAAAATTATTATTACTATTATTATTAACTTTACAAAACTAAATAATTACTGGGGAAAACTTATACATAAAAATATTTGTTTTAATTCGTGTTTGGGGGTGTGAACTTATACATATTTATATTTATATATATATAATTTGCCCAAAATATTATTTACTGTTGTTTACCTTCTTGAACAAATTTTAGCAAGTTTTGTCCCGTTTTACTCACCTTTTGCAAAGTATAATCAGGGGCGTAGCCAGAAATTTTTCATGGGGGGGGGTTACGACTACTACAACTCATATATATGTATACGTGTGTGTGATAATGTAGTGAAGAATACACATTTTGTATGGCAAAAAATTCCTCTTGGGGGGGGGGGTTATGACCCCCCTAACCCCCCCTTGGCTACGCCCCTGAGTATAATGTATACACAATTACAGCATATTTTTACTTCCAGTAACTGTCTAGATTGTAGGTTTAAAATGATTTAAAACTCATTTCTTAAAATGTAAAATGTAAATGTCTTAAAATGTTAATCTAATTAACGGTTAATTAGTTTTACTATAATAGTTTTAATAATTGTATTTATACTATTATTGATATTGCAAAGATTATTTTCCCTCACCAACTGTGATTGAAACATATCTGTAAACCTTTAGTAAGAAAATCTGAAACTTTCTACATCATCTCATTAATATATGGGGGTATATTAATGGAAATTTTTGTAAGAGGAGGGCTGTATAAAAAATAAAAGTTTGTATTTATTTACATTTAATTTCCTGAAAATTTTATTCGATATCATAAAATAGCTATGTAATTCATTCCATATGTCTTAGATCAACATTTAAAGAAGGAAACCATAGGCCACTGTTTTTAAGACACCCTCGATTATAGGGATTGAGAGTGATTATGATTTTTATTTAATATTAAAAATACTAAACTTTTTACTTTCACTGTAAATGATCATAAAAGTTATTTAGGTTTTGGGGTTAAGGCAGATCTACACAAGGGTTGTCTGCTTAATTAAGGCATGCCTTGGGCGGTGGACTTTTTGAGGGTTCTACCCGAATTCACGTTACAGCTGGAGAAAAGGCCGCGCGGTAGGCCAGAACCCTAGACCTATGCACTTCAGCCGTTTACTAATTGTCATGAAATTAGTAAAAATTGTTTATACTACAATGTAGAAGGTACTTGATTAATTTTTTTCTTATTTTTTTATTAGATAAATTTATATCCTATAAAGCTCTCTTCTTTATAAAACTTATACCTTATTTAACTTTTAAGATAAACTGAAAAAAACTTGCTGAAATACGCAAGAATGCGATCTGTTTCATTTTTGTATTCTCGGATATGAGAAAGAAATGATCCGTTTAATATCCGTATCCACGGATTAAAAAAAAAAAAAAAAAAAAAAAAAAACTATTCGTTTTCATATCCGTATCCGCCGATCTACCTTTTATGACGATACAGCACACACAGCCGCTGTTCACAATTTAGCCTTTTAACGGCCTTAAAGGTGTTCCAAAATGCTTTGCGGTCAAATATGGGCACTCTTTCCTTCTTTCTAAGAAAATAGCTGGGTAACAGGTGTCAGGAACGTCCGCCCCTCCACTCCCTGTGTTCCTTGATCAACGCGGCGATCTTACAGAAATCTAATTTTTAACTGATCCCCCAGCTCCCGTCAGGAACTCCCCTTCAAGATGGGGGTAGACACTTTTTATACCAAATGGCGTATACACCGATTCGAAAAAGCGGCGGCTTTGATTGAGGCTTTAAAAAGAATGATTCCGTTTCGTTTTCTGTGATTTGATTCGATAAAGCGGCTGATACAATTAACCTGTGATCCAAATAAGCGGCGATCAGGAATTCAAATGCATATTATAGCAATTCTGGTTAGATTCAGCTTGGGTATTTGCCACCCGTAGAAATATTTGGCGGCGTTAATTATGCCACTATAGAAAATACAATCGCTGAAAAATGTATTCGAGTTAAAGACCATTTTCCTGTGTTTGTTTCTAAAAATAAGAGCTTGTTTGAGTAAAACTGAATAATTCAGTAGAAATTGGGGATCCTCAAATTTCTATATAGATACGTGATTTGCGAAAAACTGTTGAATGGCTCATTAAAAAGTCATAGGAAAAATATATTTTACTCGAATACTTTTTTGAGAGACTGTACAGCTTGAATATTTTCCCACTCGGCGAGATGATATATTTCGCGGTGCTATATAAGCCAATCTGCAAAGGATTATGTATATGAATGTATGGATAGCTGTTTTCACGGTAACCTACATGAACAATGATTATCGGCTATGAACATGTGTAAAAAGTCGTCATTAGTAGCAAGATATAATAGACGTTCCGTAGTTTTTATCAAGGAAAACACACGAAGCACTGTTTTCTTAGAAATAATTATCGCCAGATTATCGCCCTTCCTTCAGGTATGACGGAAGGGTTTGTCTGACGAAGACCGAACGAATTTTCGGTCGAAACGATCGTTACGCCGTGAAGTAACCTTTTATGTGTGTTTTTTTTCACAAAGTTTTTATTTATTTTATCAAGGAATGTGTAGCTATCAGATCCAATCTTTAGGTTTTGTCAATTATGCCTTTTTATACGAATAGGCCTCATTAGAGGCCGAATGCCTCATACGAAAAGCGAGCGTAGCAAGTATAGGGGCTTTGGCCCCTAGTGTAAATAAATTATCCAAGACACAGAAGATGATAATGAGTTAGTTGCACAGCTAAAATTATAAGTAAATAATATGATAAACAGTAAATGTTAAGAAGTGGAAATCTCTAATCATACTTACCCGAATTGTAGGAATTTTAAGGCACATCGGACCAAACTTCAAAGCTGCTTCTTCTTTCTGTAAAACAGAAAAAGAAATATATTTATATAAAGAACGAATACAACATTTTTGCGTGTTATAAAGACACTTTCTGTATTGATAAAACAACAATGAACTATAGTTGCACCTAAACTGATGACTTAGGAGAAGCTAGAAGAAATATGTAATACTAGCCGCCAAAGCGGCCAGCTTTGCCGCCCCATACCTTACTGTTCTTTATACTCAGTGCAGTGTTGACTAAATTTCTGGACTCATTTCAATGAAAATCCTGTTTCTTTGTTTTAACAGTATTTGTCATTAAATTTATTTAGGTTAGGGTTGTTACACATTATGGGTGTCATCATAAAAGCCGATGTTGAAACAGCAAAGGGCTAAAATGTGCTTTAGCCCAATGCATGGTGACATTTTTTAGATGGGCAATTAATGCGCCAAGTCTGTTGCGAAAAAGCTAGAGATCTACTAGCTACTGCGTGACATATGCTTTCTCCATTTGACGCCATTGAACTGTTAATTTGGATTTTTGCACATGCGTTATTGTTATTGCACTAATGTTTACATCTAGCTGTTGCCGTTCGCAGCGTGGAAATGTCGTCGATTTTGTTACCGCATACGTTAGCGTATTATATAAATAGATGCATATGCTTAGTTCAATTATATCCATTGAAGGGCGACATTCAAATGCTTATAATAATCTTCTTTAGATTTGTCAGGTATTGGACACCTCTGCTTAGGGTTGCACTTGTACTGAAACCTCAAATCCAATGCTTCTATTTAATAGGGTCGCCCACTTTGTTTATAAAGTAAAAAATGGCCTCTATGGAAATAACGTGAAATATTTTAGTACTTAAGATATTTAAAGTAGTGAGACGAATGACGGCGGGCATCACACACATAAATGATGTGATGTGCCGTTGCTCCGGTTTTGTAACATTACCTGAGTACAGTTGTACATTTCCTGGTTGGAAAAGTCCCATTGCATGAAGGTGTTTTCTAAAATAACAGTGTCCAGTGATGAAACCCCCACTTCTTCGTACCTTCAATCTTGAACACCTAAGAATTCCAGAAACAATTTTCGCCGATGATCTAATATGGTCATACTTTTAGCTTCTTTTTTCCCAGAAGAATCACACCAAGTTTTATTCATCACCTGCTTTTCCCATTTGAAGAGGATGCTTTCCATGGTCTTCATATTGTTGCCACATAAAAGTTCCGCACCAACTTGATTGAAAGACGACCACTTTTTTGCCTTTTCGTCTGTCTTTCTACTATCTTCAATTCCTTTATGTCCTGGCATCCATAAAATAGTTACCTTGTATCAGGCTGCCAGTTCCCTTAGAAGGTTTCAATATTCCAGGACAATACTTAATTTAACTTGTAATGGGTAAAGAGCCTTTAAGGCTATTGACTGTCACCAAAAATCAGAATCTGGTTACCATGATAACCTTTTATAATATTTATCATAATACAGTCAATAATGACAAGTAGCTGGAATACAATGGCATACCTACCAACCTCTAAAAAGGTTGATTTTTGGTAACATTACTATAGAAACCAATTGTATTTTCTGCCGAAAAGCAATTGCTTAGATAGATTTTCAAATAGTGTCAATGTAATAAATAAACTACAAACAACAAAAAAATTCAGTAAATTTCCGGGAGAACCAACGAGAACGCTATTCCGCTATTTCTATTGGATAAAAGCTAGTTTTCGGCTTGAAAGTTTGCTATTTGATCTATTTCTGCCGAAAAAGATCTCTTTACTTCTGGTGGGATCTGTCAGGGAATCTTTCTCACCACTGGAAAAGAATACAGTAGAACCGCGATTAATCGAAACTCTCCGTTAACCGAAGTCGGTTTCTTCGTCACTTTTTTTTTCTTCACTTTCTACTATCATCCAAAATTTTCTCTTAACAAACATGCATTTTTAAATTCCCCCCCCCCCCCCCCCCCCCCCATCATTCCTTTCGTATGCAAGCTGTCATTCCCAAACTACGAGAGCAGATAAATATTTTGGAATTCCCTTTCATAGAATTCCTTCCCGCAAGCTCAATTCTCGGTATGAGTGTACTCTTCCCCCCTTTCAAACATCCCTCTTCTAAACAAAACACACCCCATTTCGAAATTTGGAAGGTCATACTTTTGCCAAATTTTTCAACTGGCGTAGATGAAAATGTTACAGACATTTTGAAAGACAGTGTTACTGAGTTTTCAAGCGTTTTTAGCACTATGAAAGGTTTTGAAAATTATGGGGATAGAGGAATTCCCGATTGGTTGAATTGTGACGTGGAAGATGCAGGATGAGGAATTAATAGCACAAGTCCGAAAATCTCCAAAAGAAGAAGAAGATGACGATGAAGATGAAAGTGATTCTGGAGAAAATAAGATCAGTAACAATGGTGCTTTTGGGTGTTTCTCAAAAGGCTTTCTTTGGTTTCAACAACAGGAACAGTGGGATTCCTCTGAACTCATGCTTTTAAGAAAACTTCGGGATAGAACTGCACGGCAAAGGATGGCCAATTTACACCAGATGAAGTTTCCATTTAAACCATTGTAAGTTTTTGTTTCAGAAATAAATTTATTTTCATTTATAATTTTAATTTATTTAACAGTTAATAGTCATAATAATAGTTCAATGACGATACTACATATAAAATAGATGATTATTAATGAATTCTCGATTATCCGATCCCAATTACTTCGGATAATCGAGGTTCTACTGTAGTAACTTCTTTGTTAAGAAGGTTCTGTCCCTTGTCTTCAGTGGGTGAACAAGTGCAACGTCCATAATATATTGCAACTGTTTAATCAAAATATTAAAAATGTGTTTAATATCTATGGGGTTAATAGAAGTATTAAACGAGTGCTGTATAAATTGCTTACAGAAAGTTTAAACTACTATAACCATTTCGTTATAAGCAAATTTTGGCCTTTTCTGTGACAAGTGCTTATACTCATATTCTATATAAAAGAAATTGGCCGACCAGTTCCAACTGTGTTGCTCTCACGGAATTGGATATTGGTGATCACCGGCGCATTCTAAAAGAACTAAACGAAATTTACCTGTAAGATGGCGCTGTAAGTCGTAATTATTAAATTTATGTTGTGGTCATGTGTGCGTTATTAGTAGATTAGATCATGATTCGCGGCTGTGCGTCGCAGGAGGGTGCTTATATAGTTAAGCATTAAAAGGAGGTCGAGTGTTTTCTTTCGAGAGGCTGACGCTATTTCGCCCGTCTGTCGCCAGTCGATGATCATCTTATGTCCAACTTCGTGGCTGCGCTCCATTGGCTCTTTACCAGAGATACATGACACGAACACTGATTTTTTCCCCCACAGCAGTTAAAGTAGCAGACGGAAATATTGAGTAAAAAAGGAAAGGAGTACTCGAGTCAGATGTATCTATCTCAATGGAAACGAGTGAATGGATTGTTGCATTTCGGAACGTCTATTTTTGAACTTATTTGATTGGTTTTAAGAATCTGCTTATGAATCCTCGTCAAATAAAGTGGACAACACAATGACAGGTTTTACTATCACAGAGAAAGGAAATTTTCAGTTCCATAAGACAAATACGAACAACTAGAGGATAAGTGGGAATCGAACCCACGACTGCACGCTTAAGCGATTAACAGAGAGAACGACGAGTCCTTATCTGTTAGCCACCGGTACTCCACGAGCGACTGGAAACACAGGCTAAAAGACCTTGGATATTTGATTTTTTAAAAGATCGACAGATAAGAGTGAGATTCAAGGGCTCTTTGTCAAGAACTTTTAAGCTCAGCCAGGGTGTCCAGCAAGGCTCAGTTTTAAGCCTTCTTTTCACTTAGCCCAATTGAGCTAAGCCCAATAGAGAATTGAGAAAGTAATTTCTGGGGAGGTGCGAGGTAGGCCTGTTTACTGATGATATTGTCCTCCGGAACTGCAATTCTGATATTGGTCATATTGAATCTACGATAAATTGTACCCTCTCGAAGGTACTGAGTTTTGCTGAGAATCACAAATTGAGTTTTAACGTTTCTAAATAGATCTCTAGCTTTTTCACAACAAATCGGAGCATATATAATTACTAGCCCAAAACTACAATGGATGGTAAATCCCTGCCTTACGAAAAACACCTAAAATACTTGGGATACACACTGGATCCAGAGATCCTGAGTAAGAAACATACTGATTATCTGGTAGACAAAGGAAGGAGGAGACTGAACTTATTGAAATGTATTGCTGGAAGGGACTAGGTTGCAGATGCTTGCACTTCGAGATTAACGTACACCTCCTTGATCAGACCGATCTTGGAATATGGTTCTCATATTTATTTCTGTGCATCTTCTACTAATTTAGAGAAACTAGAACGTGTTCAACGAAAAAAACACTCAAAATACTGGTGTTAAACGATAAAGTAAATAAAAAACTTTGTAAAAAACACACATAAGATGTTACAGGTAAGTTGATACGTACGTTTCGGCCAAAAATTGTTTTGGCCTTCCTCAGTCAAAGCCCTTCGACATACGGAGCAGAAGGAACAGTTCCTTCTGCTCCGTATGTCGAAGGGCTTTGACTGAGGAATGCCAAAACAATTTTTGGCCGAAACGTACGTATCAACTTACCTGTAACATCTTATGTGTGTTTTTTACAAAGTTTTTTATTTACTTTAGAACGTTTTCAGTCAAGCGCTGCTCGAATAATCTCTGGCATGAGGTATAGCTGCCCCACTGATCTTGTCTTATTCGAATGTGATATCCAACCCTTAAGACTGAGAAGAGAAATGATACTTGTAAAGAAAGTACTTTCACAAGCTGTATAGTTATGGTGACTTTAATCGCATATCAACATATCTTAGAAATTGGACAAAAGAGAAATAGTCTTTTCTCTCGAATTCACTTAATGGACCTTTTAAATCAGGAGGTTGAGGGACACTTTTTGAAGTCAATTTTTAAACCTCTAGAGGACTTACATCCAGTCCATTTTTCCACTGATCTTGGGACCCACACTAATAAAAATCAAGACTTGCCTGATTATCTGCGTCAACTTGTTCTCGAGATTATTAACCAAACTCTCGAAACTGCTATACAAATTTTTACTGATGGCAGTAAAAATGAATATAACTCTTGTGATAGTGGCATATTTATAAAAGCCCCAAAATTTTCACACAAAATCAAAATTAGAAATCCTGACTTCTGCTTGATTTTTAGATTTGAGCTAATTGCCATAGATGCGGCAGTTAATGCCATTAAATTGGTAACAGCATTTGCAGACAATTGGTTTTTGTCTGATAGCCGTAGTGCCATCCAGCACTGGACAGTAACTGGACAAGAGGCGATAAAACTGCTGTCTCAATTCTCAATACTCTTAAAGAGCTTTCACAGCAGACCAAGATCTCAATATAGTCCAATGGACCCCGTCTCATATTGGACTATATGGAAATGAACTGGCCAATCTCTTGGCCAAGGATGGCGCCTCTGAGGTTCTAGTATCAAACAACACTTTGATTTACTCTGAAATTTGTTCCAAAATAAAAATCTCAATCTAACAGCTGGGAAAACGCCTCCGACCCACCCCAGATATAACAGGCAGGCCTTAGGTGGTGCCTTTACCATCAAGGCAGATAGAATTGACCAGACTACCATTAGTAGGCTTGCAAGTGGACACATTAAGTCTCTTTCGAAAAGGGGCAAAAAACCTATCAGACGTGTGTACCAACTGTAACTCTGTACAGGCCTCTCCGGAGCATTTGATGAACTGTGCGGGTCTTGATAAGGAGGACATATATACTAGTCTTCTTCTTGTCTTTGATTCTTGGGCTTGTGGACCTGGTCTAGCCTGCGGCTAGATCGGGTGGAATAAGTCAAAAACAACAAGGTTTAAACTAGTTTTAAATTTCGTATCAAAATCGGTTAACTAGAACGCGAGATACGAAGTTTTGGGTTTTCCCATTGGTTAATATAGCGTTTTCTAGAAATCTAGAGATATATTGGTCCTAGGCGTTAGCTAACCTCACTTCTGGAAACTTATTTTTGGTGCCAAATTTAGTGATGTTTCGACAAAAAGTCGCCAAGCTTGGCGACACTTTGGACATTTGCCGTGATTTTTCCAATGGAGCCTGTATAGGTTGTTGTTCCTGCATTAACATCACATAATAGCCTAATATTTCTCTATTACTCTTCTGTGACGTAATCAAAACGCGACTGTTCGGGGTCTTTCTACACTTGCCGATTTTTCTAGAAAGTTCGTCGAAGGGTATAAAAGGCAGTCAGACCAGGGAATTCGAGTTAGTTGTTATCTAGCTTCCGATGAATTAGAACGCTTCATTTGCTTGCTTTTGGAAGCCTTGTTTTAAAGTGCTGCATGTAAATTCACCATTGCTGAGTCTTGAGGGACAGTTTACGATTTCCCTCGAAGTTTCCACTGAATTTTTGCCTGTGGAAATATTTTATTTTGTGTGAGAAATACGGCAATTGTGAACGCTTTTGTACTAAGCGGACTGTTATAAACACGTTACTGACTGACTGTGCTTGCGAATTTTGTACAGCTGATTGTTCGAGCAAAGTTCTTAGAAGCAATAAAGTTCGTGTTCCATCTTGACAAGTAAATTCTTTACTAGAATTTTCAACACCTACTGGACTTTAGAACGATGAACCCAGGAAACTAGCACAGTTTTCTGCAACACTATGTAAAAATTCATGGAAATAAATTCAATTTAAAAGATATTCGTTAATCAAGTTGTTTACATCAAAATCAGTTAACGCTGAAAATTTCGAAGCCATTCAAGTACCGTCCCATTCCTTATTTTTGTTCCAAGCAATTTAAATTAAATTCCATTCAAGCGCTTGTTTGAAACTCACTTTACAGATCAAAGGATTTTGCACCGCTGCCCGTGGATTGTATAACATAAAGCTTCTCTGCGAAAGGGGACCTTTTGAATCGATGTGTTTGTTTAACTATAGCTTGAAA
The DNA here is from genome assembly GCA_038373885.1 of Cheiracanthium punctorium. Taxonomy (NCBI): domain Eukaryota; kingdom Metazoa; phylum Arthropoda; class Arachnida; order Araneae; family Cheiracanthiidae; genus Cheiracanthium; species Cheiracanthium punctorium. Next base: position 173,325 of record JAWZYV010002480.1, on the reverse strand, counting down.
AGTCTTGCAGGAACGGATAGGAAGTGGATTTAGGAAGATTTTCTAGGGCGCCCGAGGGATTAAAAACTTCATTTCGTTCTCAAAGCGAGTTACTTCATGAGGTTAAATGGAACTGAAAATAAAACGGCGGTCTGTATACAAAGCATATTAGCTCTGTGTCCACTTTTGAATATGTTCTTTAACACGATAACATCTTTTTTTTCCTGGAATTTGTTAAATTGTTTTTTATGATCGTTCCCCTGTTAATACATTCATTATTATTATTATTATTATTCTAAAAGATAGAAAACAATCTCCAAGAAGGTATGTGCCCTGAAACTGAATAATCGGCTAGTGCATGCAAAACCAATGTAAAAAGTGTCCAAAACACACGGCCATTTAGGGGAGAGAAAAAAACAAAAACAGCAGCACTATCCAACAGGGTGTAATCTTGTGATGCAACGGATATCAAATTTGTCGGATAACGAATATCCGGCCAAACTTTCAACCGGATACCCGGCAGCAGTATGTTTTTCTTCTTTTTCTGTTTTATTTTCACTAGTTTTCTTAGATCGTTCATCTATTATTTTTTCTTTAAATTTCCTCATTAATTCCAAATCATTTCATTCAAAAATCCGAAATGTTTTTGGGATTGTTTCCAGGAAATAAGTACCAGTTTTACTGCAATTAAAGCTGATGCATGCTAAAGCTGAATACATACATAAAGCTGAAATGTCATTGGTGTTCTCCTTCAAGAGTTGGATAAATATCTTACAAAATCAGTTCTTGAAAGAAAGACATTTTCATTTATCTGTTGAAAAATAAATGTAACAAATTTCCTTACTTTATCAAAATTAGGGGAAGGTGGCATTTACACAACAGCCATCAGTACTACAGCAGGTACACTATTCTCATAAGCAGGGCCAATTAATGGGGGGAGGGGGAAAGGTAACCAAATTTTTACAAGGATTGGAAAGCAGTGTTTTTGCACAATATTTTCCGCCACTAATAATTTACTCCAATCTCATAAAAAATAGATGTACTTAATTACTTTTTCTTTAAATGTAATGGGGGCCCAATTTTTATAAATGATAAAAATACATTCTAAAAAGTATTAAAAACAAAATATCTTCACAAAACTTCGTTTTTCCTCATTTTTATTATTGCAGTTTTAAGAATTTATTCATTTATTATGTTTATTAATATTATTTCTCATATAACTTTAGGCCGGATGTACTGCCGAATATTTGCAATATCCGGCATATTGGCCGGATGCAGTATGTTTGCCGGATATCCGTTACATACCTAGTGCAATCAATGTCCAATACGTCTGTAATGATAAAACTGAAAATGACCGCAGGTGGGCAGGGCACGTGGAGCTCAAAATTTTACGAACTACATTACAGATAAAACGAAATTTGAAACCATGAACGGATAACACTTGCATAGCGGAGTTTTTGCATAGCGGTTTCATTCTCGGTAACTAACGTTAAATGCCATCAGTTAATACAGCGCATGCCCACGTATAAAATCCTAAAGGTGGTTGGTCAAAATACTCCAGATAGCGTTAGCGTTAACGCTGGAAGAAACGGTATGTAAAAACTTTCTATTTATACAAACACTCTCTTACACCGTTTTTTGTTTATGAGAATTTGCCAAGATATATAGATATATGGCTGTTATGTGAAAGGCGTTCATCTGTTGTTCCTTGCATATAAGTCCATTTTCATTCCTAAGACAGGCCGCATTCGTAAACGACAGACCAGTCACACTCGTGGAACGAGTTTCTATCTAAGGTGTTCGTAAACGAAACTGAGTGCATTCAGTTTTTAAACTAGAGCGTTCGTATACAAAACTGAGTGCGGTTAGTTTCGAACTAAGTAAACTGGGCACGGAGCAGGTTCATCTAGTTGTTGAGAAGATACACTTGTTGCATGCTATTGTTGTTTTGAAATTGCGTCCGTTGTTACGGAAAAGTATGTTGTTATGAAAACTATCTTACGTTTGCTGAAGCTGCAAATATTATTTTTTCGAGGAGGAAATTCATGCATACGTTAGAAACTGCAACGTAGGTACATAATTTTCAAAGGTAATCATTTTCTTGTATTTTTCATTTTAGTAAATTCAAAAATGCATATTTTAGTGTTGCGATTGAAGTTGATTTAAACCATTATTAGTGAAATTTGAACATCTCTTGCTAAATACTTTTGAAAAAATGAAGTTTAAGTTGAAATTTCTAAATTTAGATCTGTGCATTTCAGTTATGCCCACTCTTTCTTATAAAAATCGTGTTAATTTTATATTGAGTATGTACTAAAAACCCTCCTCAGCAAAAATAACAACAGACGTGAAATGTAAGCAAACACATCTCCTAGGCGACGAAACTAAATAAACTGAAGTTGTTCGTAAAGGTAAAAGAAACTGATAGCACTGAACAAACGCATTCCAGTTTTCTTACGAACTCGTGCAACGAATTTGTAGTTTACGAATGCTTCCACAGTCATAAACAGTTACAGAATAATAATAGACTTAGATATAGGACGATTACTGACGTATTCTAAAAGAGCTAAACGAGATTTCCCAGTAAGATGGCGCTGTGAGTCGTAATCATTATGTTGCGCGCATGCGTGCGTTAGCAGTAGATTGCTATGTGCCGTGTAGTACATCGCTAGATGGTGCTTATGTAGCTAATCATTAAAAACGGGGTCGAGTATTTTCCTTTGAGAGACTGACTGTTTCGCCCGTCCGACGCTACTCGATGGTCGTCCTACATCCAAGTCCTTGAGAATAATATTACAGCAGTATACAAACAAAGGAGAGGAGGAGAGTGACAAACATGGGTTGATGGGATTCGAAACTGAGACCTCACCGCTGGCAGGTGACAGGTGCTAAAACCTTAGCAGCCAGAAGGTCCCTATGATAACTCCTGTTTCCATTGCAACAACATTTAACGTGATTAGTATCTATATAAATAAAATTAGACTTTTGTCTGTACATTTCTTTGAATTCAAAAATTTTGCGATTTCTATCCGTTTCAAGCACCCGGGAATCCGATGCGACCCTCAAAAAAAAGTTTGTCTGTCTGTCATTCTGTCAGTGACGCTTTTTTTGTTTAAGCATCACGTAAAAACGACTGAAGCGAATGATATGAAATTTGGTGCCATGATAGGTGGTCACTCAACTTAAAACATAGGCATCGAATTTCGAAAAAATCTTGATTAGATTTTCAGATTTTGCAAAAATCGTTTCAAACTGCGTAAATTTGTGTTCAAGCATCACGTAAAAACGACTGAAGCGAATGATATGAAATTGAGTGACATGATAAGTGGTCACTCAACTTAAAACATAGGCTTCGAATTTTTAAAAAATCTTGATTAGATTTTCAGATTTTGCGAAAATCGTTTCAAACTGCGTAAATTTGTGTTCAAGCATCACGCAAAAACGACTGAAGCGAATGATATGAAATTGGGTGTCATGATAGGTGGTCACTCAACTTAAAACATAGGCATCGAATTTTGAAAAAATCTTGATTAGATTTTCAGATTTTGCGAAAATCGTTTCAAACTGCGTAAATTCGTGTTCAAGCATCACGTAAAAACGACTGAAGCGAATGATATGGAATTGAGTGACATGATAGGTGGTCACTCAATTTAAAACATAGGCGTCGAATTTTTAAAAAATCTTGATTAGATTTTCAGATTTTGCGAAAATCGTTTCAAACTGCGTAAATTTGTGTTCAAGCATCACGCAAAAACGACTGAAGCGAATGATATGAAATTGGGTGTCATGATAGGTGGTCACTCAACTAAAAACATAGGCTTCCTATTTTTAAAAAATCCTGATTGGATTTTGAGATTTTGCGAAAATCGTTTCAAACTGCGTAAATTTGTGTTCAAGCATCACGTAAAAACGACTGAAGCGAATGATATGAAATTGAGTGACATGATAGATGGTCACTCAACTTAAAACATAGGCGTCGAATTAAAAAAAATCTTGATTAGAATTTGAAATTTTGCGAAAATCATTTCAAACTGCGTAAATTTGTGTTCGCACATCACGTAATAACTGCAAAGGTGAAAAAATGATATTTGGTGAAAGGATAGGTGGTCACTCACCTTAAACTATAAGCATCTAATTAAAAAAAAACCCATCAGATTTCAAGATTTTATGAAAATCGTTTAAAACTGAATGAATCTTTGTTCCCGTATTACGTAATAACGACTAAAACGAATGATATGAAATTTGGTCACACGATAGATGGTTGCTCAACATAAACTATAGGAGTCCAATTTTTTAAACATTTTTATTAGATTTTGAGATTTTGTGAAAATTCTCTCAAAGTACGTTTATATTTCTTCAAACATCACGTAATAACGACTAATACGAATGATACGAAATTGAGTGATATGATAGGTAGTTACTAATCTTAATTTATAGGCATTGAATTTTAAAAATATTTTGCTTACATTTTGAGATTTTTCGAAAATCGTTTTAAAATGCTGAAAATTTGTTCCAGCATCACGAAATAAAGACTGCAGGGAATGAAACGAATTTGGGTGACATGATAGGTTGTCACTCAACTTAAATTCTAGGCTTCAAATTTTTCAAAAATGTTGATTAAATTTTAAGATTTTGCGAAAATTATTTCAATATGCGTCAATATTCGTTCGCGCATCACATAATTACGACTAAAGCGAATGAAATGATATTACTTAGTTACTCTCTAACCAGCAATATTTTAACAATACATAAAAATTATAACTTCGCTTTCTTTACTTTGGCAACATACTACATCCATTCTGTGTACTCCTACAATGCTGACGAAAATTCTTGCTTTTTGGAAATTTTCATTCAGTAACCCGTCGAGGACGGGTACTTCAGCTAGTTTTAAATATTAGCTTTTAAATATTCAAGTCAAAAATTGGGGACATCTGGTCACCATAAACTTATACCAACTAAAAATCTTGACAGCTTACACAAACGACGATAGTGGATTATATAATCGAGGCCCTTACGATCACAACTCGAGCAGTTGACAAAGGCAGCTTAGTCAATATTGGGTCCTTTTGGTTCATTCTTTTTTGATCATTTTTGTAAAAAGTTCGTTAAACAATTCGATCCGTACTTAATTTTACATTACAAATCTTCCTTATAGTCTAAGAGCCAGCGACCGCTAGACCTACGTCATTGTATAAAAGCTGAAACTTTCTCTGCGCATATTCCCCAATACAGGTAGGAACAATCGGCCATTATAAAGTTTGGATGATCGTGGCTTTGGCAGGTAACAGGTGGCAAAGGTGTACAAAATTGCAGAAAATTTTCGTCGTTTTATAAAGCTTAATTTTTTATATGTTCTTCTACGCAGTACTAGAAATCATTTTTTCCCCTTGCCAGACACTTTTCCATCGTGGCAAACCCCCGCCAGACAATCTCAAAGTCATGGAAAACGTGATTCTATTTTCGTTATTTCATAAAGCGTGATTTTAATATATGTTCTTCGGCCCAGTACTAGAAGTCACTTTATCCCTTGCCAGACACTTTTGCACCGTGGCAAACCCCCGCCAGACAATCTCAAAGTCATGGAAAATGTAATTTTTTTTCGTCATTTCATAAAGCATGATTTTTTTTATATGTTCTTCTTCGTAGTACTAGAAATCAATTATTCAGTTCTAGAAATTCATTAAAGTATAACTTAGAGGTATTATGTTATTTCAAACGAATCAAAAGTGATATACGTGAAGTGACATATTACAAAATGAATTTATCCATCGAAAATAGTGTCTATATAATTTATAGTTCTGCTACAGGAACACTCCAAAGAATTTCAACACAATACGCTAAATGGAAGTTGTAGGGACATTCATCCATTTCAAGCACAATACTGTTACGAATTTCCGGGGCAACCGGCTGTTCTGGGGCTTAAAATGGTTTAAAATTCGTATTCTACGCTTCAAATAGTTAAATTTTGCTTTTTGTTGCAGCAAAATCGGTCAACTAGAACCGGGGATACGGAGGTTTCGGTTTCCCCCATTGTTTTTCTACGGATTTCTAGAAATCTCGAGAAATATTGGTCCTAGGGTTTCGATATCTTCACTTTTGGGGACTTCGGTCGTTTGCCCCCTCAAAAACTGCACCAAAAGTCGCGAAGTTTGGCGACTTTGTATGTATGCAACTTGCATATCTCATAAACAATTAGACGTAGACTGTTGAAATTTCATATCTAAGATTGTTGTATCATCTAGTTGTGCACCTGGATTTTTTGTTCTAATGTACTTCAAAGTTTATTTACAGAACAACTCAAAAGACTTTCAATACATTAATGTCTATCGACATCTTCAATATACAGTAAAACCTCGATACAAAAATACTTTATATACCCAGTAAAATTATCGTTCTAGAGGGATGTATCGTTATACCGAGGGGAGAACATATTGCATTGTAATTTCGTGGGACCACAAAATTTTATCATTGTAGAGAGATTTATTGTGGTATCGAGTATCGTTATAGCGAGGTTTTACAGTATAATGTCTGTAGTGAGTCACTGTTTGGTCTATGCCAAAAATCTTATCATTTGTCATCGACCTTGACGTGTTTTGCAGAAATATCGCAAAATTTAACGCCAAAAACAGCTACGAATTTCGCAGAACTCTAAAACTGTTTACCATAGAATGTTGAAATTTTCTATTTAAAACTATTATAACAGCTAACTTCTTATCTCTTTTTTGATTTCAATCAACCGAGTAATTTCTTTACAGGGTTACCCAAGACATTAAATACATTAAGGTCTATGGACACTTCAAGTTCATTATAATGAGACTGACGACACTTAGTCATAGTCGAAATAGTAATTCATCGTGATGAATCACCATTTCGGCTATGACCAGAATGTAGCTATCTCAAGACTTCGGCTTTTGGTGGTAGTATGAACCAATGAAGTGTCAAAAACAAATCTTTCAAATTGAATTCAGGATGGAGCAGGGGCGTAGCCAGGGGGGGGGGGATATCGGGATATATCCCCCCCGAAATTTTTGGATTAGTGATGAAATTCCGTCTATTTATACACATATAAGTTCATATCCCCCCCCCCCCCGAAAATTTTTCCAGGTGCATATCCCCCCCCGAAAAATTTTCCTGGCTACGCGCCTGGGATGGAGATATCGGAAATATTTGGCTAGAAATCAGGGGCGTAGCCAGAAAGTTTTCATGGGGGGGGTTACGACTACTGCAGCTCACATATATGCATACATGTGTGTGATAAGGGAGTGAAGAATATACATTTTGTATGGCAAAAAATTCTTCATGGGGGGGGTTATGACCCCCCTAACCCCCCCGTGGCTACGCCTCTGCTAGAAATCGATAAACCGTATTATTACTGCAGTATTTTATCTCGTTACAAACAAAATAAGTTTAGATGAAATGCACCGAAAATATTTATGATATAACAGACGTACAAGAAAATCATGTGGTGTCCACATCAGATTTCTGATTAATGTATTAAGATGGAAATTATAGTGAATAATTTTTTTTTTTTTTAAACTCATAAATATTTGTATTTAAAGAAATTATCCGATAAATCCAATTCCATGACTTTGAGATTGTCTGGCGGGGATTTGCCACGATGGAAAAGTGTCTGGCAAGGGATAAAGTGACTTCTAGTACTGCGAAGAAGGACATATAAAAAATCACGCTTTATGAAATGACGAAAATAGAATCACGTTTTCCATGACTTTGCGATTGTCTGGCGGGGGTTTGCCACGATGGAAAAGTGTCTGGCAAGGGATAAACTGATTTCTAGTAGTGCGTAGAAGAACCTATAAAAAAATTAAGCTTTATAAAATGACGAAAATTTTCTGCAATTTTATACACCTTTGCCACCTGTTACCTGCCAAAGCCACGGTCATCCAAACTTTATAGTGGCCCGATTGTTCCTATCTGTATTGGGGAATATGCGCAGAGAAAGTTTCAGCTTTTATACTATGACGGAGGTCTGGCGGTCGCTGGCTTTTGCTCTATGAGTTGTTAGTGGCTGTATGTACAAGTACACCCTCTCAAAACTGTATTCGAATGCAAATCAATTTTCTTAAAAATATATTTCACAAATAAAAAGCTACTCTTCATTGCAAGTGCACCATTCAAATGTATAATAATAGCTTCTCACACTTCTTCCAAGTTTTTTAAATAAGTAGTTTTCTACAATACTATGACAGGAAATTTGGCTTACACTCGACTACTTTGTTGTGTTGTGTTGTGTTATGGCAAAGTTACAGAAGGGCTGAACAGAGGGCTATTTGATGGGGGAGACTGCCTTGGTTGGAGAACTTTTTAAAGGGTTCTAAAGCGTATTCATGCCACATCTGGAGAAAACCGACCGAAACTCCAGACCATTAGATACAGCCGCCCGATAGGCCAGACCAGAAAGCTGGACCTAAATTGTAGTAGTTTCGAACGTATATTCTACCGGGTGTCACAAAAATGGCTGATGGATTTCGAAAGTAAATAAAAAAAGACGGAATGCGGTATGTATGTATCGTTTGCGGCCTTATGCTTAGAGAAAATGAGGGAATTTTATCCAACGAAATTTCAAATTTAGTTAACATTTTCACCCACAGGTGGCGCTGAAAACTATGAAGAAAAAACGGTATGAAAATTTTGCAAGGGCTATTGCAAAAAACTAAACAGTGACATTTTCAATGCAACCCCCATTTGCTGCAACAACGTGGCGCCGTCTGAGGCAAAAATTTCCAGACATCCGTTCAAACATGTCGCGGAATTGTCTCACATGCAGCACAGATGTGTTGCTTCAGCTCCGCAATTGTTTGTGGAGTTTGACGATATACCAAATCTTTCAGGTACCCCCAAAGAAAAAAGTCGCAAGGCGTCAAGTTTGGCGAATAAAGAGGCCATGCTATGCCACTTTGCCATGGTTTTATTTTTTCATAGTTTTCAGCGCCACCTGTGAGAGAAAATGTTAACTAAATTTGAAATTTGGTGGGATAAAATTCCCTGATATTCTAAGCATAAGGCCGCAAACGATACATATCTATCGCATGCCGCTTTTTTTTATTGATTTTCAAAATCCATCAGTCATTTTTGGGACACCCGGTATGAATATATATTCTATGTTCATTCTGAAAGTCTCAACAGAATTTTACAAATTGACTAAGCATTCCCAAAACATCTTGAATAGGTCTACAGTAGAACCTCCCAACACAACAATCATTATGTTTTGCGATATTACTGTAGGTTAGGTAGCAAATGAAATGGAATACTTGCCTGTCTCTGTAAAAGCCTGCATGATATTCACATCACAATCTTTTATTTGAAACGAGGTTCATTTTGGAGAAAAACTATCACATATTTTTTCTTCTACACCCTCCAAAAAAGTATTGGAGTAAGAGATAAATTTCCTATTTTAGATTTGCGAATAATAATTGAGTTTTTGAAAAACGCACAACTTGACAGGAACATGGAAAGTCATACATAGCCTAATTCATATTCTATGTGATAAATAATTTTTAATATAAGAAACCAATGTAGGACATTTATCGCTTATTCAAATATTTTTTTACGGAGGGTGTACACACCATAGACATCTAATGCAATAGACGGCGCCTCCTACAACCTGGCGTTTGCACAAGATTACTATCACCTTGTCAAATAGTCACGTGGCATATCCTTATTACTGTGATGTATATCTGCGCTGTAGGACGCGCCTGTCTACAGTAATAGATGTCCGTGATCAAAAGCCACAGCTCTTAAGGATTATTTTCCCCCATAATAGCGTCAAAAGAGCAATCCCAGCAAACACACACAGGTTCTCTGAACGTCTATTAACGTTCAGAAGACGTTTTCTGAACGTTAATAGACGTTCAGAGAACCTGTGTGTGTTTGCTGGGATAACTGTCTCAAGCTGGCTGCATCAGTCTAATAGTCACACGGTGCAGCCTTGTTACTGCGCTACATATGTATTGGCCGTAGGATATGCTGTCTACTGTATTAGATGTCTATGGTACACACACGCTTTAAAAATGTATTTTAGTGTAAGTCAAATTTCCTATGTTAGTTTTCAGAATAAGCGATTATTTTTTGAAAATTTGAAAGAAATCCGAGAAGTTAATATGCCCTACATGATTATGGGCGCCGGTAGAATATTTCCCGGGGGCGGGGGGGGCAAAGACTACTTCAACGTATGGTTACCATGTTGGGAAGAGCAAAAAAGCATGAGAAAACACTGCATACTAAAATCCAGTGGGGGGCATTGCCCCTCCCCTTGCCCTATGCTGCCGGTGCCCATGTACATGATTAACTTTTAATAAAGAACAATAAGCAATTCTTTATACATGTAGCTAACACAGAAAATTCGACTAATGATTGTATGCTAGGGATGTAGGGACGTACTCAGAGCTAAAAAAAATGGGTAGGGAAGCAGAAAACCTTTAGATCAGAGGTGGATCCAGGGGAGGGGTAGATAAACTAAATTCAATGAGGGGTTAGGGGGCTCCAGGTCTCCCCCAAAAAGGCATTGCTTAAAGGTAACATTGTGCAACTTAGTTTAGTTAAACGTGCTTTTTTATAAATTAGCCTTCCCAAAATAATTTACATTGACAGTGCAAGGTCAGATTAAGGGGGGGGGGAGCTCCCGAGAAAAAAGACATTAATGTGAAAGATTCTATTTTACTTCCATAAAATGGATGTGTATGTTGGACTTTCTAACAAATCGCCCCACCCACAAAATTGCATTAATCCGTCGCTGATTTACCGCAACATTTTACCTTCATGTACCCCTATTTTTTTAATGTCAAACTTCTCTTAAAAGCCCCCCCCCAAAAAAAAATAAAAATAAATAAATAATTAAAAAAAAAATCTGTATATGCGTTGCATTCGCTCAGCGAAATTTCCTTTCCATTTAACTAAGTGATAGAAATTGAATCCCTTGGTGATCAATTATTTTCCTATCGTCCTTTCCCCCAAAAAATTTTATGACGACTGCGAGCCTGTTTACTTGCAATTTTCGAATAAGTTTGTTTAAAAACGCATTATTTTCTTACATAATTATTTACGCAAGCAATTCATATACAGATTAAACAAGAAGCCCCAGAGAAAATTAAGACCTCTTCCTACATTTCCGTTCCCCACCCCGAAACAAGTAATTGCAATAATATGTAGATCCTACGAATGCGCCTGTAGATAATTTGTGCACTCCAAATCCTAGATTAAGAGATTGATGCTGGAGCGATCGACTAAATTTCAAAATTAAATGGAGCTTAACTTCTCTCAGCTATATTAGAGCGAGAGGAGTTCGTTTTAAATGAAGCTTATCCCACGAAAATCAATACAATTTCAGTAGGAATGTTGGTTGAGGAATTGTAAAAGATTGCGAGAAAGTATTGTATGTTTAAGATACTTAAGCCAGTTCATTTTCCAAAATAAGCACACTGAAAGGACTGTCTTTAATGAACAAGCAAAGGCGTTACTTTTTTTAAGGACTAGATTTATTGCAATTTACACAATTCTTGATTAAAACAAGAAATTTTAAATTTCATACAAAAAAATCCTTTCTTCAATGGGCTCGGATGACACACAGGTGTATGTCATTTACAGGGACCGTCATGGAGTACCGGAGACAGGAAGTCTTTGAAAAATTTGGTCAGGACGACCGCCTAGAGCAGCCGACGACAAATCCTCCTATAGTCGAACAGAATCGGCCCACTTCAAACACACTTGGAGGCGCTATGCCTAGAGCTTTTAGGGGCCCCTGCACATTCATATTTTTTTGACACATATATATTATTATGTTCAAATATTTGTTTGCATTGAGTACACACGGAAGGGGAGGTTGGGTTCAAATCCCGTCCTACTTAAAAAATATTTATTTAAAAGTCCACAATTTTTTTTTTTTTTTAAATGCGCCTAAGTTATGCTTCAAATGACGTCACGCCGATAAAAGCTCCATTTCGGAATACTTTGGACTTTGAGATTTCGTTTGTTCTATCCCTAAATACAGTGTAAACGAATACTTTTGCACGACCGCATGTGTTGTAAAAGTGCATCCCTTTATTTATTGTCATTAATGTTTTATGCTAATTTTTTTAAGAATAGAAATTAAACTATTCATTTTGGAGACTCTAAAACTTGTGGGTCCTAGGCAGACTTATTATGATTTTGCCCAAACCGAAAAAACGGGTGGGTGTTTTTTTTTTCAAAATTTCAGCTTTAATAACATACCTAATAAATCCCATAAAATTAGTACACCACTTGAAAGTTTATAAACAGTAAAGGCTACAAAAAAGAATTTTTATACATTACGTCCTACCAGACGGAAATTTTTGAAAGTGCGCTAGCGTCTAGATGGTGCGCTCGATTGAGCTCAAATTGGGTATTTATATTATAGGTCACGGTCACACGACCTGTATAAATTTTGGTGTGTGTACAGCCGATAGTTTGTTGATAAGGTTGAAAAAAAAAAGAATTTCCAAGTTGGGTATGCATATTGCGTAAGTCACTGTCACACAACCCTTATACATTTTGGTGTATGTAAAACTTATAGTATTGGTATAGGACTACAAAAAAAGAATTCTTATACATTATGGCCTATGAACGGAAGTCTAGAAAATGCCTATTTGGCATATAGTCCTTGTGTGCTTTGGCTTAACAAAACAACATCAACAACTGGAGATAGGCTAGTTAACGAAAAATTGATCACAAGATTTGACCCAGACGTAGAGTGAGAGACAATTAAACGTACGTAAGTTAAAAAATAAAACAACAAACATAAAAATTTCTATGATTCATGGATTTTCAGATAGGATGCTCAACTAGATCGGAAAGTTAACGAAAACTGAAAAATTGATAACAAGATTTGTCCTAGACTTACTGTGTACGATAATCAAACATGCGTGAATTTTTTTTAGGGTGCTATTTCGCTCAATCCCAGAATTTTGTCAACGCATTTTTGTCTGTGCGACCTTGTAGACAGGTTTGTAGATATGAACGGTCACAATGAAGATCTTTTCAAATGTGTTTGCCAGATAGCGTGGAGTGGGAGGGGGGAGGAGGAGGCGTGGCGTTGATAAAATGTTGAAAGTCATACAAGGTTTGCAATTTTTGATAATGGATCGCTAAGTTTGGTGCCAAAACGCGACAATTTAATATAAATATATTACGAGTATAGTTAGAAAATGCCTGGCAAATATTATAAAATAGTTTTAGTAGGCGATTTTAATATAGATTTCAATTCCGAAGAAGTGTTTTATGGAACAGAGAAGACAAATACGGTGCACTCATACATTATGATACACTTTCCAAATGGCATTTATAAAGGTGGAGTATAGTTTGACTAAGCCTGGTGAAAATTGTTAAATAGTTTTGCTGGGCGATTTTAGAATAGATTTCAATTCCAAAGAAATGTTTAATGGAACAAGAAAGACAAACACGGCACACTCATGGATAATGATGCCCACTCCAAACAGTATTTAAAATGGAAGAGAATAGTTGGAATATGCTTGGCAAAGGTTGTAAAACAGTTTTAGAGGTGATTTTAATATATTTCGATTCCAAAGATGTGTCTTATGGTACAAGAAAGAGTTGATTCCTATTTTAACGCCCCCACTCTCACCAACCTAAAAAATCGCCGCACTTTGGCGAGCTTTGCAGTCTGGGTCTCTAAGAGTTATGCCCACGTTTTAACGCTCCCAAAAGAATTAGATGAAAACAAAAGTGAAAAAATTAGCATTGAACGTCCCAGTTAAGGAATTTATAGGCTTTAATTATTAAAACTACATTAATTGGCAAGCCAAAATAAATAAATAAGTAAGGGAATGCTGTAATTACAGGTTGTTCCGAATCGCCAAATTTTAATTATAAATTACGTTTGCCACATAAATACAAAAAATTGCCATGGTAACTGCATATGTTTAATTATAGCCACCTTGGAAAGAGTTGGGGCGTTAAGTAGGAATGAACCCAAGAAAGACAAACACGGCAAACTCATGGATTATGATGCTCAATCGAAACAATATTTAAAACGGTGAAGTATAGTTGTAATATGGAGAAAATTGTAAAATAGTTTTAGTAGGCGATTTTAAGCTAGATTTCGATTCCGAAAGTGGGTTTTACGGAACAAAGAAGGAAAATACGGCACACTCATGAATACTGATACATTTTGCAAGTTAATGGAATAAGGAAGAAAAATAGGGATGACGCATAAATTATGATAAGCTTTTAATGTACAATACTTTAGTACATATTTAAAAAAAAGAAAATCCGAAAGAGTTTTTTTTTTTTTTTTAACAACAACTTAAATTGAATTTTTTTTAAAAAGATTGATTCAGGTACGGTTAGTAAGATATATAAGCATGTAAAATTTCAGTTAAATTGTTACACTGGACAATTGACGAAAAACTGATTAAAAGATTCCGCTCAAGACACACTGTGTGAGGCAATTAAACGAAAGAGAAAAGTTTTTGTGATTCATTCGTGTACTGTTAGCTAAAAATACATTAGTACGCAAAATTTCAGCTTGGGAAGTTAACGAAAAATTGATTGACACACACATACAATATGAGTTAAATAAAAAAAAGCTTAAAAAGGGAGAATAATCTAATGTAAATACACGGACGTGTAATGGGATGAAAAGAACAGTAAACGCAATGAATTAAATGAGCCTCATACACATAAATATAAAATCGAATTTCCCCTCTTCGACCACAGCGTAATATTCAACGACTATTAGTACACGAAATCAATGTGATTAATATCTGAAATAATCCATGCCACAGGCGAAATAATAAAGCGATGGCAAACGAATTTCAGCTTTAATAGATGGCTGGTTTCATAGTAACATAATTTACGGCAGCGGCACGTTAGGACGTGCCGTTAAATTCAGTTAGAGATCTTGCTTTTGGCGAGGATAGTTTTTGAGGAAAAGTGGCGGATGCAAGAGCAGTTAAAAAATGTGAATAACTTTCATGAAAATATAGCGAATTAATAAATTGTATTTAGTTAATTATGAGCTATCACACTGCCATTGATTTTTATTCATCTAATTGGTCGAGAAAATTAGGTTACATTTCTGTACAGTATATTTCTGAATACATAATTACACAGTTCAACAAAATTGTCTGGGTAGTTCATAATACTTTTTTCCAGTTTATTAATATCTTGTTTATTAGCACTTGGGTTCTATTTCGTTCAGTCCCAGGTTTTTTTCGGCGCGAGTTTGTAGACTGGTTTTGTAGGCATGAATTGTCACGGTGAAGATATTTTCAAATGTGTTTGCCAGATAAAGTGGGGGTGGGGGGCAGAATAAAATGTTGAAAGTCGCACAAGGTTTGCAATTTTGATAATTGATCGCCACGTTTGCTACCAAAAAATAACTTCAAAACCAAACCAAGCTTGGCGGTATCTTCCGAATTTGGCTAGAAACTAGAAAATTATAGTTAGAATATGCCTGGCGAAGATTGTAATATAGTGTTAGTAGGCGATTTTAATATAGATTTCACGATGATGCTCATTCCAAACAGTATTTAAAAGGGTGTGAAGTACAGATGGGATATGATTGGCAGAGATTGTAAACCAGTTTCAGGAGGCGAGTTCAAGATAGATTTCGATTCCAAGGATGTGTTTTATGGAACAAGAAAGAAGTTAATTCCTATTTTAATGCTCCCACTCTCAGCAACCTAAAAAATCCCCGCATTCTGGCAAGCTTTGCAGTCATGGGTCGCCAGGAGTTATGCACAAGTTTCAACGTTACTAAAAGAACTAGATGAAAATCAAAGTGAACAAATTATTTCATTTCATAAAAGAAATGCACACTACAGATTGAAATCCATTTACAGTGATGCATAAAAGGACAGATTACAAAAGACAAAATTAAAAAAGATAAAATACAGAGATAAAATAAATACCAGTCATGAGTGCAAAAGTTCAAAACACTTAACTCTGAAGACTTTAAAAGACATGTTAAAAATATCCAAATCCAAAGAAAACTTCTTATAAATTTTATAAAATTTATATAACGAAAAGTATATGTAATTATATTTTATAATTGGACCCACAAATAAATGGCTATTACGAAGAGACCTGTTCGGTACATTTACACAAATACTTTGAAGAATATCACTGCAGTCTACCATATTATTGACAACTTTATAAAAAAATAATAAACAAAATAGATCACGACGAGAACTTAAACTAGGAAGACCAAAAATACTTCTCAAGTAAGATGAAGAAATATTCGGAATGTAAATAGGATTACTTTTGTAATATAAATAACGAGTAAACTGAGTCTGCACCCGCTCAAGAATTTTCATTTTATTTTTATAATACGGATCCCAAATAAGATTACAATATTCAAGATTAGAGCGTATCAAACTAAAGTATAAGATTTTTAATGCATGAAGGTTAGAAAATTCTTTAGTTTTGCACTTAAGAAAACCAAGTTTTTTGTAAGCTTTAGAGATAATGCTATTGATATGGATTGAAAACTCAAGTTTCCTGTCAAAAACAACGCCCAAATCAGTTATGGAATCCGAACGAAATAAGGGAAGATTATTAATATGATATGAATAAATTAAAGTTTGAGATTTACGAGAATAACTAAGAATACGCACGCACCTGTACCTGTAGATAAACGCACCTGTTAAGGAATTTGAAGGCGCTTAATTATTAAAAAAACTTTAATGGTAACCCAAAATAAATAAATAAGTAAGGGAATGCTGTACTTACATGTTGTTCCAAATTGCCATTTTAATTCTAAATTACGGTTGCCACATAAATACAAAAAATCGTCATGGTAACTGCTTATGTTTAATTATTGCCACCTTGGAGCTTGGCGGGAGTCGGGGAGTTAAAGTAGAAATCAACTCGAGAAAGTCAAACACGGCACACTCATGAATTATGATGCACATTGCAAACAGTATTTAAAATGGTGAAGTACAGTTGGAATATTCTTGGCGGAAATTGTAAAACAGTTTTAATGGGCGATTTTAAGATAAATTTCGTTTCCAAAGACGTATTTTAGGGAACAAGGGAAGAAAGATATGGCACGCACATGAATAATGATACATTTTTGAACTTAATATGTAATAAGAGAAGAAAATAGGGAAGACGCACGGATTATGATAAGCTTTTAATATACCGGGTGATTCAAAATAGATGTTAAGGCGATTATTTTTTAAACCGTAAGTAATCCAAACATACTTCCAATTAGAAAAGTTCGTCAAATTAAGAGTAGCTTTGAGATATGGCTTTTTTTTATTAGGGGTTGTATATATATCAAAATACGAAATTAAATTTTTATACGGTACCTCCTTTCCTACCCTTTATATTTAGAAGAATGTTGCTCTTCGCTTAAGAAAATTAATAAAACAAATCCCGTGTCTCTAGTGAAATAGCGAGAAAATTAATTTTGAAACTGATGACTTACACCACTTTATCTACTGTGTTGGCGTTAGTTTTCAGGGAAAAAAAAATCTTTTCTTTAAGGGGCCAACTATGAATTGATAAAAGATAAATAAAGATCCCATTGTTGGGAAAAGCAGTTAAAGGCTTTCAAATGTGTGGAATTAATAGGTACAGCTTTACCTAAAATGATCGGTACTGCTTTTTGAAATTAGCGATAATTTAGTCTTTTAGGGGGGGGGCGGATCGCCCACTCACTACATCACGCTTCTATAGAAGGAATTTTAAAGTGTAAAAGAGAATGATAAAATAATGGTGTAGGTTACTATGGTGTGGTAACTTTCACTAGAAATTGCCAAACATGCTTTACAGGAAAATTCTAGCTAAATTAGGATTTGGGGGGGGGGGTCAGTTGTGTCTATCGAATGACTAGTAACATACACTAACGTCAGTTGAAAAGTAATTACATTTTTTTCACTTAGGAGACATCTCCTTATTGCTTGGCGACAAATGCCAAAATTTTTAAAATGATATATCTCGGAAACTATTCCACGTAGAGACACGGGATTTATTTTATTAATTTTCTTAGGCGAAGAGCAACATTCTTCTAAATATAAAGGGTAGGAAAGGAGGGACCGTATAAAAATTAATTTTCGTATTTTAATAAGTATACCACCCCCAGTAAAGAAATGCCATGTCTGAAAGCTACTCTTAATTTGACAAATTTTTCTAATTGGAAGTATGTTTCGATCACTTACGGTTTAAAAAATTAGTCTTAACAACTATTATAAATCACCCGGTATAGCACTTTAGTGCGTATTTAAAATGTGAAAGAGTATCAGATTGTCTGTTTTTTTTTTTGTTTGTTTGTATATTTTTCTTTGAACTGTGAGTTTCGATTTTAGCTAAAATAATGCGTTAATTCTATAATTAAAGTAAGTCTGTTTTTAAGGTTTCAGTTCAGTTAGCCTAACACAGGGTGGCTACAGAAATTGAGAAAAAAAGTTCCCTGATTTCCCTGACATCTTTATCAAATTTTCAGAACTAATTATAGACATACCATAATCTTTCATGTAAATCACCATTGTGTATCATGCACCAACAGGTGAATGCTTCAGGGGCGCAGCCAGGGGGGGGATATCGGGATATATCCCCCCCCCCCTGGAATTTTTGGATTAGTGATGAAACTCCGTCCATTTATACACATATAAGTTCATATCCCCCCTCCGAAAAATTTTCCAGGTGCATATCCCCCCCCCCCCCCGAAAAATTTTCCTGGCTACGCGCCTGGAATGCTTCATATAACCCAGACAGCACATACGCTTAAATCAAGCTTGACATTTCTTTGAATTTGACGTATTAATACAAGCTTGACAGTTTAATCCATTTTAAGCTTGCAGAAGTCATTTTGAACTGTCAAACTTGAATACAACTTGATTATTGCTATTGCGCTGATGGCGCCATCTGTCGCTGTAGGTGAGAAGGAGAATGGACAGTGAAAAGTCTAGCGTTTTCTCAAATTGGTCATATTAAATAAAGAAAGGTTCGTAAAAGTTGTCTTTTATTTTATTATCGCACAAAATTACAACGCACAAATGTTTTATTTTATTATCGCAAGGGGAAGGAATGAATGGGATAAGCCCCTCTGAAGTGTAACACGAGGGGAGTTTTAGTTTTATTTACATCTAATTAACATTAGTAATTCCATTAACTAATTAATTAGCCCTAAAAAAAATTAATATAATTAACACAATTTAGTTAGTTAATATACTTCACTTTATGGGTGGTAGAATGAGGCGCAATCCGGTCGCTACAAAATAATTTATCATCAGTCATAAATGTACTTGACCACAGAATAAAAAAAAAGATTCTATATTTCCAAATATGGAAATTCTTCAAAATAAAATACAATTATACTACGAAATTGATTTCAAAATCAGTCGTTTGTCTCAATTTTGGCCAGTACTGCCCAACATGAGTGTCGCAATATTGAAAGTTTTAAGACGTGTGCTGCTGTTAAGTTTATATTATGTTTATTTCCCTATTAGTAGAGTCTCTAAATCACACATAACATTATTTTAATTTTGATGCATCCCATGGAAAAATAAAAGAAACAGATAACACATCGGCCACTTATCGATCTGTCCAGAAAACGGCGTGACAACCGTAACAGTCTGTTCAAACTTTAGTCATATCAGTCCGACTCAGATTGCGGAACGGTTAGGACGCTGGCCTCCCAACCCAAAGGTCCCAGGTTCTATTCTAGCCGTGGACGCTTGATGGAAACAGATTAAATTAAATTGAAATTTCAGCATAGAGGGGAAAATGCGTGGCAAAATATGTGGGGCGAGTTCGGCGCCCCGTGTATTTAGGAAAAATTTTTAAGCTTGAAATTAATCTTGCTATGTCAAGCTTAATGCAAGCTGGGCAAGTGTAAACTAGAACACTTGATTCAAGCTTGCATTAAGCTTACACGCTTGAAATTTTCAAGCTTAATTCAAGTTTATTGACTTGATAAATCAAGCTTGCTGCAAGTTTGCTGTGCTGTCTGGGAGGGAAACAAATAATAGAAAACCACAAAAATACTTAATATGAATAAAATAAAATTGTAGTTCAGTTTCATAAATCCAAACATAAAATTTAGTTGAACACTAAAAGACAATATATAGCAGAAAGTTTCCTCGTTTTATGTTTCTCTCGTTTTGGAGGGGACAAGTCATAACGAGAAACCGAAAATTACCTCGCAAGATCTAAAATTAATGTAATACTGAGATATAATAAAAGTGAAATAAATAAAAAAAAGCACTGCGTTCTTTTTTTGTTTGTTTGTTTAATTTGTTAAGAAAATAAAAAAATAAATATTTACTTGGTAAATAGAAAATGTTCCGGATTCGGGGTCCCCTACTGCACTATTAGTTTAAAAATAATTGAGTTTTTGTTTTCATTTCGAGCGCTTTATTTATTTTTATTTGTCTATAGTTTTTATAAGTTACTAGCTGAAGTACCCGTTCTTCGCACGGGAATGAATGGACTTTTTGATATTACGATTTGTGGTGATTACTATTCATTGTAATAAAGAGATATAGCAAAATGGATATCGCATTATATTGTGTTCAATAACCATGCATACCGAATTTCAAGGCAATCGTTTGTACGGCGCAGAAGGCCATGCGGCGTAGCGCAATCTAGTGCCGAGTTTTAGCAAAACGGATACGGCAAAAATATTCTTCGCATTCAGATATCGATGAATACGAAATTTCAGGACGATCGGCTGAACAGCCCTGAAGTTCATGTGTTGACGCGACATCTAACGCGAAACTCTTCCCCGTGTTCAAATATCTATGTATACCTATTTTCATAGCGATCAGTTGCATAGTCAAGAAGTGATACACTGCAGCGCCATCTAGTGGTTAATTAAAGTAATGATTTGCAACAGTGCCGTCAAGTGGCGAGTTATAACAAAATGGATAACGCCAAAATATTCTCATTGTTCAAATAGCTATGTATACTGATTTTCATAGCGACCGTTTGAATGGTCAAGAATTTGGCCTGCTGCAGTGTCATCTAGTGGCGAGTTACAATAATAATGCATTGCAGTGCCATCTAGTGGTGAGTAACATCAAAAGGAACACAGATAGAATATATTCTACGTGCTGAAATGTGTAAGTATAAGAAATTTTATGCCGATTGGTCGAACGGTATAGAAGTTGATGCGTTGCAGCGCCATTTAGCGGCAAGTTACAGCAAAATAGATACTGAAAAATATTCTCCGTGTTCTAATATCCGCGTGTACCAAATTTCATCGAAATCGGTTGGACGATATTCGCATAGTAAACGGCTAAACGGAATAGAATTTGACGTTCTGCTGCGCCACCTGGTGGCAAGTTAGAGGAAAACGGATAGCATAAAAAGCTTCTCCATGATAAAAGACTTAGGTCAACCAAATTTCATGGTGCAACGGTGCTCATCGGTGCTGGAGTTTTTCAACCTCATACACACATACCAACATTCCTTTTTATCTATAACCAGTGTCATTATATATCCCAGTCTCAAATAAAATCCAGTTTCAAATCTAAGCCTCGCCAAAGTGCCAACATACGCCATTTTGCAAGCGTTTTTTCAGGAAATCATTGGAAGCACTGACTTAGCAGCAATCAATATGGGAAATGGTTCGACCGCGAAAAAGTAAAGCATGTCTTTATTTGAAAAGTGGAATCCCTTAATACAGCCGAATTTTTTAAAATTATCAACTATAACGTGTTTTATTCATCGTTACTCCGATGTACTAAATAAGAAGATTTCAATTTTCTGAAATTTGGCGGAATTCCCCAATTTATATCAATATACTCATTTGGCGAGAATTCTGGAGATAGATCGCTTGAAATCCCTTAACAACTGCATTATTTCTTCACGGATCATTAAAATTTAACGCTGTATTCTAATAAAACCTTTGCACTTGTTTTCAAAAATCTATTTCCTTAAGCTCTCAATAAATTGCGCCAAGCTGAAATCTGTGCAAACCGCTAGAACTCACTTTCTCAAAATCGGCATTTGAGCCATTTTATTTTTTCGCCAAACTAAAAAAATATACCTATTAGCCTCGGAAATCTT
Organism: Cheiracanthium punctorium; assembly: GCA_038373885.1. Classification (NCBI taxonomy): domain Eukaryota; kingdom Metazoa; phylum Arthropoda; class Arachnida; order Araneae; family Cheiracanthiidae; genus Cheiracanthium; species Cheiracanthium punctorium. The sequence continues at coordinate 151,335 of JAWZYV010002480.1, read as the reverse complement.
CAATTCTTATTGTTTTGCGTATAAAACATTTCATTCCTGCTCCGATTTCCCATGCACACGATATTATAATTTTAAAAAAAAATAACCTTACGATTATAAACTAACAAAAAAAAAAAAAATCATTATTATTCTTTTATTTTTACTTTGAGAATTTAAAACATTTTATTCGGCAAAATCGCCACACACGGCAACCACGATCCGTATTTTACACTTTTTTCACTACAGGGGTTACAATTACGGAAAGATTTTTGCGTGAAGAGCATAAAAAATCTCTTAAATTCCGGGAACGGGTGGACTTTCAAAGTTTTAAAGTGGACTACGATTTATTCTATATTATTTTACATATCTGTGCTAAATTTCAGGCCGATAGGTCCGTTTTTGTGGATTTGTATACGAATCAAATCCACAAACAAACAAACAAACAAACAGAATTTCATTTTTATTTATAAGATTTGACACTTACACAGGCTTATTCTAGAGGAACTGTTAAATCGTCTTATTTACCGAGGTTTTTTTTTCTTTTTTATTCAATTCTTAGAATTCCCCATTCACCAGCATTCCTGTAATAAGCGCCAAAAAATATCCGGAAATGCAAACTAAAAATGACAATTCGAAGTGCTGATATTTTAAATTTCTGAAAAACATTAAAATAAACAGGAAACATTATTTTATGACACCCCCCAGACAGCACATCAAACTTGCAGTAAGCCTGATTTATCAAGTCAGTAAACTTGAATTAAGCTTGAAAATTTCAAGCGTGTAAGCTTAATGCAAGCTTGAATCAAGTGTTCAAGTTTACACTTGCCCAGCTTGCATTAAGTTTGACATAGCAAGCTTAATTTCAAGCTTAAAAATTTTTCTAAATAAACGGGGCGCCCGTCGGCGAACTCGCCCCACATATTTTATTTTTCCACGCATTTTCCCCCTCTATGCTGTAATTTTAATCTGTTTCCATCAAGCGTCCGCGATCGAACTCGGGAACTATGGGCTGGGAAGCCAGCATACTAACCGTTCCGCCAATCTGCCTCGCGGTGCTATGACTAAAGTTTGAAGTGACTGTTACGGTTGTCACGCCGTTTTCTGGACAGATCGATAAGTGGCCGAAGTGTTATCTGTTTCTTTTATTTTTCCATGGGATGCATCAAAATTAAAATAATGTTATGTGTGATTTAGAGACTCTACTAATAGGGAAATAAACATAATATAAACTTAACAGCAGCACACGTTTTAAAACTTTCAATATCGCGACACTCATGTTGGGCAGTACTGGCCAAAATCGAGACAAATGACTGATTTTGAAATCAATTTCGTAGTATAATTGTATTTTATTTTGAAGAATTTCCATATTTGGAAATATAGAATCTTTTATTTTTTAATTCTATGGTCAAGTATATTTATGACTGATGATAAATTTTTTGTTATGTGGATGTGGCTTTCCAAACCAAGCAGTAATCAAGTTGTATTCAAGCTTGACAGTTCAAATGACTTCCCCAAGCTTGCTGCAACCTTAAAATGAATTGAACTGTCAAGCTTGTATTAATACATCAAATTCAAAGAAATGTCAAACTTGATTTAAGCTTATGTGCTGTCTGGGCCATTTCAAATATAATGACCTTCAAGATAAAGATAAATTTAAATACGAGTGAAACAGTGGCGGATTATTGCAAGGTCGCCTCCCTTGGAGTGAAATCGGAACAATTACATAATAACCCGAAAAAAATAAATGCACGGTGTAAGATTAAAAAAATTCGAAGAATATTTTTAAAATATACACTTTAAATTAACAAAATAAAATTTAAATACATTGTTCTTTGTGGAAATGCTGTGCAGACGACTTCAGTTGGCACAAAGCAATAAGCAGAGACTGTCTTGTGGGGGAGCTTGGCAGGCATCACTCAAATGTCCCATCACTTAAAAAAACACAACAGTACAGTCATATTTTACCATTCATTTTACCTATGACTTTATTGAGGAAGCAATTCACATGCGAAATTGATTCACATGCAGATATGATTCGCAGATCTGGTTTCTAGTATGATCCGTATCTTATAACGAGTCCGAATGCATGCGCTTTTTCGGATTCGTATAGTGATAGTACCTACATCACTTGAGTCTCGGATTCATATTTCTATGTTCTCGTATGATCTGTATTCTAGTTTTCGGATTCCTAAAATGTCTGCATCAGTTGAGTATCGTATGATCCGGAACGGAGCCGAGAGTCAGACACTGATTGACAACTAAAAACGATCTAGTTCACTAGGCAAAATCGAAAGTTCCCTGATTTTTAAATATTTTTACAAAATTCCCTGATATTTCCATGATTTTCCCAGATAGATAAAGTACCCTGATTTTTCCATGATTTCCTAGATCTGTCGACACCCTGTAACACTTTATTGTTGTAATTATTTTACCCGAAACAGAATAACGAGATTTTAGAAGCTTTTTTCAGTGATGATTTAAAAAAAGAAAAAAAAAATGTTTAAAAAATTGCTAACCACTTTTTTAAATAGAAAAAAAAACCCTCTACACAATTTATCAGCTCAAAATACCAGAACTTGCTAAACTAGTCACTTTACTCTTTGCCTAAACTCTAAATTAGGCCTATTTTGTAGTAATGAAATCTTTTTCTTTTACCTAAAAAAATAAATTTCCGCTCTGTTTACGCATGCACACGATATTTTGATTAAAAGTGTCGATTTAAAGATTATTCAATTATTTTTTACGAGTGACATTTCTGTCCATTGCTTGGATTCAAATCAAGAACCTAAGGCCCCACCATAACAGAGTGGATAAGACATTGCATATGGTAGATGACTGAAGTATGAGGGTACAGGGTTCTAGCCTACCGCCGCTGTTGTCAGTCAAACGGTCTGGAGTTTTGGGAGGTTTTCTCCAGATGTAACATTAATATGCGTAAGAACTTCTTAAAAAGACCTCCGTTCAAGGTACCCATCCAAGACAGATACCCCTAGTGTAGGTTTGCCATAACACAATACACATACACCAAGAATATTTTGTGCGACCGAAAATAATCAAGCATACAAGCATGTTTTTTTAAAAAGTTTTTAGTCAATATCTTCTAAAATAATTCGAATTTTGAAATTTAAATCAGCTGACTGACATCTCGATTTTACCGATTTTTTAACACCTATCATGCTATTGCACGTAGTGTGGTTCCTGATAATGTAATCCCTTGTGGTTCCTGAGTCCGCGGAAATCAAGTTTTAAGGAAACCCTGTAACTTGTAATGATGTTGAAAAAAAAATTTTTTTTTTCTTTATACTGGGTGTCCAGCCTTAATGTGACCCAATAGCTAATTCCCGAACCGTTCGGTTTAGATATGCACTTCCAATTTGAAAAATGTTTTAAAAGAGGTATAGAATGTTTTTACGTGCTTTTCGAACCAAACAACCCATTTAGAAAAAAATTACAAAAATTAAATCACAGAATTAAATTACAGAAATTAATTGGAACTCTGCCAGAAAACTTTCGCTCTGGCTCGCTAATGGCATAAAGTCTTGCCGCCTCTCTCTTATTTCTATTACACTGCCCATACAACAGTACCATTTCGCAGTGTTTTTCATTTGTATACATCTCGTTCTCCCGTACTAGAATTCGTAATATTAGAATGCGACTGTATGCAATTGCAAGCGACTACACAACAGATTTTTAACGTTCGCCATGATCAGTACCGCAGCAAATCAGTCTGAAGCCGCAGGCAAATAAGTCTATTTTTTTGGAACTGCTTTTGAAAAGTTTTCTTCGTCCAAAATATTTTATTTTATCTATGTTTTACACGTACACAGAATAAATTTTGTTTCTTAAGTACTCAATTATTGTAATATTAACGTAATGTATGTACTTTTAAATTTAAAAACGATTTACATAAGAGTGACGTGCAAGAGCGAAAGTTTCCTGGCAGAGTTCCAATTAATTTCACTTTGGAGACGGTCCCTTACTAGCTTCTTGAAATTGGCCAAGAAAATGGATGAAATGTATGATTTTCAAAGTTCCATAACTCGGACAGTTTTTATCGTAATAAAATGAAACTTTTTGTGTTTACTTTGTTTTTGTGCACTGCATCTTTTCCTAAATATAAGTGATAGGACCTGGGGACCGTATAAAAATTTAATTTTTGTAATTTTTTTCTAAATGGTTTTTTTGGTTTGAAAAGCACGCAAAAACATTCTTTACCTTTTTTAAAACATTTTTCAAACTGGAAGTGCATATCTAAACCGAACGGCTCGGGAATTAGCTATTGGGTCACATTAAGGCTGGACACCCTGTATATTACCGTCGCGGAGGAACGTGATCCTACATTAACAAGTTTTGACGGTTTAAATCTTAACTTGAAGGTAAGCCGAGTACATTTTCCTCAAACTGCATTTCGAGACCAGTTAAATATCAATCACTTTGGCAGATGTCGCGGCCGACAAACGAAATTATCTCCACTTTCTAAATTTGTAATTTCAGGACTCAACAGTTAGTCTGTAGTGTGTTGTCATCATACTAGAAGGAGAGAGAAATTTAATCTTCCAGAGTCTGGATCGATTTTGATTGGACGTTAAGGAAAGGCAGAATCACTGCTCTCTCCTTACACCCAATTGAAAGAGAGTGAAAACTCTGAATTAGTTTTAAAAGATAATGAAAAGTATCTTGATATAAAATCCGTGATAAAGTAGTTTCACGGAAAAGCTGATTACCCGACGTTAATTAAAATACGACGATATTTTGTCGAACTCCATATATGTTTCCTTTCTGCCCTTCTGCTTTCTTCTTCTTGCTTTGTGGCATTAAAAAAAAAGTTTATTAGTCTTATTTTTTAAATTATACGTTGGGCGATTTCTGGAACGTAAGAAAAACATGCAATTACGAAAAATGTTCTGAAAATATGTTTTGTCTCCCTTTTTTTAAGTAGAAGATGGTACACCAGGTGAAACCACACAAAATAAAAATCCACACAATTGATGGTTCAACTGCAGAAAGAGCATCAACAGAGGAGAATGACGCATGCCCGCAGCGTCGAAATAGAGGGAGATACAGAGGATTAGCGTACCCGCGGTCATGGGCGCAGGAAGAATATTTCCCAGGGGGGAGGCAAAGACTACTCCAGGGAGGGGCAAAGAAAACTCAAGGGGGGGGGCAAAGACTACTTTAACGTATGGTTACCATGTTGGAAAGCGCAAAAAAGCAAGGGCGAAAGAGCAAACGCTGCATACAAAAATCCAGGGGGAGGCATTGCCCCCCCCCTTGCCCTATGCTGCCGGCGCCCATGCCCGCGGTTATTTGAATGAAAATCAAGACGGCAGACAGACGTTTGGCAGACACAGTGTAGTCGCCAATAAAAGCACTTAATGTTAGCCTGTATGAATATGGCCGTTGGACGACAACAAAAAGCAACACACAGCAAGGCATTGGAGCGATTTTCCCTATGGGGCTTGTAAAGTTGCTTTTGCGGCAATAAGATCAAATTCGTCGCTTCGGATGGGAGCGATCGGTTGGTTAACCCGACCTTAAGCTCTGATTCTGCGCCATCGGACGTTCGTCTGTTCCCAGCACTGAAAGCTGCTTTCTCTAGGGAGTCACTTCCAAAAAATACTGCAGTGAAGCAGGTTGTTACACAATTTATTGCATCGCTTTGCAGGACACCCGAGTTTTACCAGAGTGGTTTCTTCAAACTGATTGCACCCTACGACAAATGCCTCAATGTCAACGACGACTAGGTCGAAAAATAGCTCAAGGTGTATAGTTCATGAAGCCAAGGTCTTTTTGTGTTTGGAAATAAAGTTTCCAAGTGAAAAAGAAATGACGGAACTTACTTTCGGAACGGGCCTCATAGATAGGTCACTGTGCTGTCAACTATCCTATTAAAAGTAATGCTAAGTAATTTCGATTTACAGTGTATGGGCTTTTTAACTTACACGAATTAATTATTTTAGAGTAATGTACTTATTGCATAGTAAAAGCAAATCTGAGAAAGTAAGTACCATTCATTTCGGGACACGACTTGAGAAAAACAGGATTACTCCCCATGGAAAGAACTAGGTTACTGTTGCCTGGATATGCTTTCGGCTGCATCAGCGTTAACCCTTTAACGCGCAGTGCTCCAGCTCTCGGAACACCAAACTCTGACGTTTTCACTGTTGCCAGTCACGAAGAATAGATTTGATTTCTATAAAAATAGTTGCGGGTGACATAGCTCCACGAGAATCCTTTACTTTTTAGCACGTCATAGCCCCGTAAATAAATTGTCACGATTATTTTTTACAGCACTGACATCTGCTGAAAAATGGAAGAATGCGAGAACAGCTGGATAGATTGCCCAATGCTGAAAAAAGGGCAGCCGTTGCCATCACTCGACTTAACTACCAGCAAGATGGCGGACGATCGAAACGTTCACCGCGTGCCACAGATCTAGAGACTCTTTGTTTCAACAGCTGGCTGTGTCGCACAGCCTGCTGTTGAACGGTTCGATCGCCATCTTGCTGGTAGTTAAGTCGAGCGATGGCAACGGCTGCCCTTTTTCAGCATTGGAAAAGGGTTGCGCCTCAAAGGTTTAAATAACCAAGCGACAAATTACATAAGATTGTCGCTTACTCAAAGCTTTCGATTGCTAATAAGGTTCATTATTACAGCATAGTTCTCCCTTCAAAATTGGTATGCGATGAAATGAACACACATACCTACATTAAAAATACCCAGAAAAGTTTGGGTAAAGATCGAAACACGAAATGAATTATTTTGTGAAAACTCTCAGAAAAACATGTTTTTATAGACTAATTTATTCCCCATTTTCAAAGAATAATTTCCGAATAATCATGGAAACATGATATTTCTGCGAATTCTTCTTCCCAAAATTCTGAAGAGGAAAAAATTCGTTGAATCTGTGAAGAAGCTTCTTCAACTGCCAGTAAGGTGGTTATGCTACTGAAAATGGTAGATGGCCTAAGTGTGAAGGTCCCGGGTTTCGGGTCCCATAGCGCGGCTGTCGATCTAACGGTCTGGAGTTTTAGTAGGTTTTATCCAGATGTAACGCGAATACGCGTTAGAACCCCCTTAGAAAGTCCTTCTACCGAGGCATCGCCCTAGTAAAGCGTTGCCATAATCACACATAACAACAACATCAAGTGCCAGTATAAAAAAGAAAAGGATATTTGTCAAAAAAACTGAGATATTCCGGCAACACCGCTACCAGTAAAATTTCAGTGAATTGCAGAAATAATTTTCGAGAGTGAAAAATAGGCAAATACAAAAGTAGCATACTAAGTACTAGGGATGCACCGAATACCATATTTTGCCGAATACCCAACACCGAATATTCGGTTAAAATTCTAACCGATATTCGGCCGAATACCGAATACTTGGTTAAAATTTATTAAACTTATTAAATCGTTATTAAACTTTGATTGCAATGATTAATTTAATTAGTTTTTTCTTAAAAAATATTTCATATGGTGTAAAACTTCAAAAATTAAAATTCTGCAAAATTTAATATCTAATTGTGTTTCCTTTATATATTATTAATAACTTTTTTAAATATTAGTGAAATGCTGGTAATTTTTTTACCTGCGTATTTTATTAAAAAATTAGCAGTTAATTGATTTTACATATTTATGAACACTTAATGCTTTGAGTTTTTTTTCCTGGTTACGGTTTCAAATTTAAATCAGTTAGTAAATAGCAAGGTTAATGTAGTGTATCATAAGATTTAAGAAAAATTGAAAAACAACAAAATTCAAATTTAAAATCTGAGTGTTTTCTCTTACATTAAAACTAATTTCATTGTGATATTAGTTTTTTTGTGTGATTGTGGAATGCTACGTTAAGGCTATCTGCAAAGATGGAGAGTGCCTCGGTAGGAGGACTTTCTAATCGTTTCTAAAGCTTATTCATATGTGATATTAGTAAGTAACAACTTGAATCAGTTTAGTACTATGGTCCTATACTATATCTTTCATTCATGATATAAAAAATATGTATTTGTTTACCGATTGGTGAATACTTAAATTTGTTTACTATTCGGTTGCCGAATATTTAAGTATTCGGCCGAACCGAATATTCGGTTTGTCTGCCGAATAGGCAGTATACCGAATACGAACCGAATATTCGGTGCATCCCTACTAAGTACATTTTGGGTGTTACAAAGGGTGTGGGTCTTATGGACTTTCCTGCATGTGTGTGAGTTGGCGTTTTATGCGGATGCAAACGGGTGGACCCTTTCTACCATCCAATGAGTATGTATAAGATATTTTTGTACATATGTTTTTTTAACAAAGTAAATCTTTATTGTAACATACGTATTATTTATTTAGTTTATTAGTGATAGTTATATTCATTATTATTAACATGATAGTAAAAAATAACTTTGTTATCGGCAATGTATGTAAAAGAAGACCTTCAGTGAAAAGCTTTATGAGAAAAAAAAAAAAAAGCTTAAAAAGGTAGCACCATTAAAAACTATATGAATAACTTGGGGGCAAAGCAAGTAGAAATCTTCAAGGAAGTAGAAATTTCTAATCAAGTAAAAGGCCTGAACAAAAAATGTTTCTTTGAAATCATGCAGTTAAGATACTAGGAACTAAATGCTGAAATAAATATAATTTGCATTATAATCTATATATACACTCAGTGGCAGAATTTTGTCATGCTTTCTGCGACAAGCTGCAGAAATACAAAAAATCTCTCAGCACAATATATATTTATGCATGCATGTACACACAAAGATGTGGGCACATTTAAACATTGTTAATAGAAAATTACAATTTTGTTTATGTTGTCAATAACACTAGGCAACAACAACAACAACAAAAAAGCTTTTGTCCGTATCCTGGTTCTAAATAGCCTATACTTAATAATTTTGGGTCGAAAAAAAAGAATATATAAATGAAAATTTTTTATTAGCTCTTGTTTTCACGATACACAAAACCCCACTGGAGAAAGATACACAACCGTCTACCCATCGACTCAAAGGTAAATGGAAGGGGGGAAATATCCTGTTTAATAAATATAATGCAATAGATCATGTTTCATTAAACAAAGTTCACTTTTCGGAAAGCAGGGGTTAATTTTAACTTATTTCTGTGAACGTTTCCTTTTGGCCTGCCTCTTATACTCAACGTCAAGACGGACCATCTCTGGTAATACTATAGCAGTAGTTATTCAGCATTAACTTTATCCAACGGCCTGATATCTGCGTTCCATTGAAGAGGATAGTTTGATGAAATCTTTCGCCGTGCTCATCACTAACAGCTCCAAAATTTTTAGGGCGAAATTCCTCAAGATGGAAGATGAGGAACATGAAGTGTCAGAATCATATTGAATACGAGGTCACAGAGCTTTTGTAGGAGTTTTTTTCAACAAATTTTTGGTAGTTTTCGTCTTTTCTGTGGAATAGAAATCCTCGTACCACACCCTTAAGGGCTTCCCAGGCTGTTTTATCTACCCCTCCAATATTTTATAAGGTCCTTTGTGTAATTGTGAGAGCCCATAGACTCCCTCAATAACCTTTGCATAACCCAACCTTGGCAATTTCGCTCTAAGGTATTGGAAAGCCTTGTTCATGGAAACCACAAAGCTCTTCGTTATTCTCAGCTCAATATGCAGGTGTGGAAGCAGAATCACGATAGTATTTGGATCTACTAGAAGCTCAATTTCAACATTTTATTCCCGGAATTTAGATTTCTTTAAGACCATTTATATTTTATGTAGTGAGATTTTCTATCTCAAGAGTCCCCTTAACACAGAAAACAGCAGTACCTAATGTAGTCTAACTTCATTTCCAGGAGTACAGCAGTAACTTTTAAGTCCCCACAGCAGGGTTGGCATGGTTTAAATCAAATGGTTTCTCTCTTTAAAAAAATGTTTTTAAAAAAAAAAAAAAGAATAATTTAAAATTACGAATACTACAGATAGAATACGTTCCGATATATTTTAAAATTATCCTTATAAGTATCAACAATAAGTTTTTATCTCAATCTAATGGATAGCTTATTGTTTTATAATTATTAAAAATCATTAATTAAGCTTAAATTATAGGCTGCATTTTTAATTTGTTTCTAAAATAGAGGTATTGTGTTTTAACAACTTATTTCTAAACCTTAAAATATCATTTTGAACAACTTATCACCATTATTAATGATGAATCTAAGAGCAATATTTCATGTAAAATGTAGTAAATAATTGCATCTCTAAATAAAATATTAAAGTGGAATGATTTCAATGTCCACATAAGTATAGCAACAATTGTTTATTTACTTTGTTTTAATTATTTTCTAAAGGATTATTAATTGTTATTTGAACATTTTACAAATGATTTTATTTATAAATATGTAGCATGTAATTATAAAAGGATAAAAAGAAACGGTTTAGACCAAAAAACCCTGGTTTTTTGTTCTAAACCAAAGAAATTTATGATTCTCAGGTCTAAACCATTTGCAATTTGTGATTATCATATGTGATTGATTTAAGAAGTTAGCACATAGCTCTCTGTAAGTCTCCTTCCTGAGAACGGAATGTCCAATTAAGTTTGAAATAGTCTGCAAACAACCTCTACTAAAAATCATGAATTATATTTTGAAAATTCACCAAGCAGCTTACATCATTAATAACAACCAAATAGTCTTTCTTTTCAATGAAGAAGATTGTCATGACGAGTCCTGTACGCTGCGATCTTGATTTGTTAGATGCAAATTGCTTCAGTCTCGAAGCCAGAAGTTCTGCCTTCTCCTTCGGCAAGTGAAGATCTCTTGCGAGACCACTCAATTCTGTCTGATTTGATCTGTGGGGCTCATTCAAAACGTTTGCCTCGAAATCTGGATCACGGGAAGTCCCAGGTCTAGTGACTTCTTCTTCTTCAACATCACACTTTTTAATCTCATAATTTTGAGGTGATTCATAAATTGTCAGATTAGACGAGTCAGGAACGTATCGAATGGCTGATGGAACCCATCCCATGGATACTGTACGAGCCACAGTAGCCATACAAACCAGCCATAGGGAGATTTTATTACCCAAATTGGTTTTGTATCTTGGAAACAAGAGCTAATCCCAACTTTTTATGGTGATGGTGATTTTTGTATTTAGCGAGACAAACTGCTACGGAAATAACTATGTTTGAGCCGGATAAATTTTTGGTGTTGGCTTGTGTAATTAGTTTGTGAAAATTGGTTTTTCAAACAGCATGTCTCTGCAGAGGATCGTTCTGTTTCTGCGACATGAACTCTGGGTTCTGTTTCTGCGCCGTGTCGCCTGTTTCTGCAACGGGGTGTAAAACATCAATCATGCTGTCGTTCACTACTACTAGTTTAGCAATCAATTCCATAGAATTTTAAAATATCATTTTCAGACTTCTCATTTGCAGTAAAGTATCGTCTCGAAGCTCATTCACTCTTACTTAGTTTCTTGTTCCAGAGTTATTCCGCAAAAAAAAAAAAAAAAAAAAAAAAAGTGGTTTTTGAGCAATCAAGCACACAAAAGAAAACACAAGCATCCATAGTACAAAGTAACCATTGTATTCGTAGATAAAATTTAATTATATGTCCTTCATCAACGTAGAGAATATAAGGAGATTTAAATCTATAGTGGTTTCACAAAATATTCAGTGAAACCATTCCACTTTTGAAATTGCAGTGCATTTCACCCGGAGAATAGAGATACATAGAAATCAAATATGTTTCCAAAATATTTATCTAGAGGTTCAGTATATAATCAGGATGTGGAAGTTAACAGAGGGGAATCCTGTAGGACTAAACTAATCTTCATCATAATTGTACACTCATCAGGGACTGGATCAATTTTAGATACAAATGACGGGAAAGCTGAATTATACTAATATATTCTAATACTTATAGCAGGAAAGCGATGATATAATGGGAAACTCACTGAACGTGTTAAAGAAGTTGTCTAATGAAATTACAATGTTGAAAGTATGTGTTTCGCGAATGAACTTTGTTAAGAATTTTTTTTGTGTGAGTAGGTCGGGCTTTAGACGGTTGCAAGCTAACTGTGTATTAAGTATCTTCACAGATATAATTGTCAGATTAAAAATATTAGAATTAAGAAGTGGCTGTTACTTAGAACTGAAGCGTGAATAAGTTGTCAAAATCCCCGAAGAAATTAGCTAATTTCAGGGGCGTAGACAGAAATTTTTCATGGGGTGGGTTACGACTACTACAACTTATATATGTATACGTGTGTGTGATAATGTAGTGAAGAATGTACCTTTTGTATGGCAAAAAATTCCTCATGGGGGGTTATGACCCCCCCCCCGGCTACGCCCCTGGCTAATTTGATTATAGATTCTTTTAGAAAGACTATAAATCAAACGTATGCGATCTCAGTTTAAGTATATAGAATAATATTTTTTGCAGTGGTCTGTGGTAGAAATGTTCTTTTCTTTGTCGCAACGTCAACAAATTCTTCCCTTTATAGGTTATTAGTATTACAGTTACCTTCCTGTATTCTTGAGCATTAATGTACACTATTTTAAAAAGAATCAACTACAAAAATAAGCATACTCGAATTATAAGATCAAAACTCTTCAAACAGTTCTGAAAGCTTTTCCGAATAGAGAGAGAGATTCAATACAACTAAAACCTTACACTTTTAACTATCGACGTAAGTTCGCAAATTTTGATTTATTTTAATTTCTTTTGTGTCCAAACAAAGAACAGAGGACATGCTTTAAGACAGAAAAACGTGACACGCCCATAATAATGAACACCTTTATATACGCACGTAGAAGTATAATTAGCCCCTAGGCTGAAATCTTTGTGTAGTGTTAGATCATTAAGAAGGAGTTTCAGTTACGTGTATTCAAAGACTTGTATATTAGGTACTCTTGTCAATAAATATATTTAAAAGATTCATTGCTGTAAACCTTATTGTGCGAAAGTAAGAACAGAATAATTATAGCTGCATGGTCGCATGAAGTAACCGTGACCTTTTAAAAATTAGTTTGAAGGAATTATCTATAAATAAATGAAAATTCATTGAGAGAAAAAAAAACTGTCAGCCGTAGACTGCACGTCAGAAGTGAAAACTTCTTATCAAGCTTTCTCAAATTTATGTTTATGCAGTTAAACAAGTTTTCAAACACTATTAACAAAAAATAAACATTTATGAACGTTTATTCACATTTTTATACATGTGAAATTCTTTGTAAAAATTTTTAAATGATTTTTTAAGGCTGTAAGGATATCGCACATTTATTTATGATATTCTCACTTTTTGACATATTTTTGCATGTTTGTGCACATTTTAACGCAATTTTCACTGGGTTAGTATTAGAAATGTTTGAATTTTTTTTTAAAATTTAATTACATTTCGAATTTCGCGCTCGATTTGTGTGCCCATTTAAACTTTAAAGAGAGCTAGCACGCGTACAGGCCGCAACGTGACACAGCTGGTATATGCGTATGGTATACATCAGCAATACACATTTTTTTCCACGCGTTGGATTTTGTTCGATTTAATTAATAATTATTTACATGAATTTATTAAGTATCAATAATTATGTACTTATGTTGTAATGAACAGTAATCCTATTTATTTGTAATGAATGATGGATTTATAATTCAAATTCAAATGCAATATAGTATAACACTTATAATTCAAATAATGTACAAAATATAATTATTATCATTCTCCACATTATCAAATTAATTAATTTTATTATAATTATTTATTGCACAATAACTATATAGATATCCAAATTGAGTACAGTTTTTTAAATAAATAATAGAAAATTATAGCACCTACCCAGCTGGAAAAAGTCTGCACATTTTTGCAAAAACTTATAGATTGTAAACAATTTGTACATAAAATGTGTATATTTTCGAATATTTTGAAAGTATATACTTGTTGTACAAATCATATGCAGTTTTTACGCATAATAAAACAAAAATTTACACATTTTGAAACGATTTTCAGAAAAATCTCAAAATCCAATAAAAATTTTTAAAAATCCGACGCCTATAATACTTAAGTTGAGTGATCACCTATCATGTCACCAAATTTCATTTCTTTCACTTTAGTCGTTATTACGTGATGTGCGAACAAAAAGTTACGCAGTTTGAAACAATTTTCAAATAATCTCAAAATTTAATGAATTTTTTGAAAATTTGATCCCTATAGTTTAAGTTGAGTGACCATCTATCAAGTCATCAAATTTTATTTCATTCGCTTCAATCAATTTTACGTGATGTGCGAATAAAAAAAGCATCACTGACAGAACGACAGACAAACTTTTTTTTTTTTTTTTAACGGTGTTATTCGAAAAAATCATGTGATTTTGGTACATAATTACAAATAAACTAATTATGCCAGGCACTTCAAAATTTTGAAACTGTCTCTTTACAAGCTGTATTACATACTGCGAAGATAGGCCAATCTGTATCAGTTTCAATACTTTTAGAAAAAATTCTTAAAAATCGGAAATTTTCGCAAAGCGTGTCACTCTTCGAAAAATCTTGCAGCTCAAATCCATGTTTAGGAATTTTTTCTGAAAATTTCACAAAAGCCACAGCATTTTCGCTTATCGTAGTGTGTAAAGCAGCTTATGAAGAACCATCTGGAATTTTTTGGAGACCATGGTGCTATTAGTTTATTTCAATTTGTGTACCAAGACTAAAAAGAGTTCTTTTTTTTCGAAGAACAGCCTTAAACTCTTTTACTGGGGTCCCAAAGGTGCTTAAAACGGACAGTAATCGCAAATTTTTTAATACCAAGTAGTGTACAGGCAAAGTCTAATTTTAAATTGAAACAACAATCACTTCAAACTTTAGTCATTTCATCTGGAGTCGAACCCGTCTGGTAGTTACAGCGCTGGTCAACCACGCCTTGGGTCTACGGTTCGGAAACAGTTTGAAGTTTTTACATATAATAAGAGGTGGCAGTACTAGAATTCAAAGAAAGAAGAAGAAATCTGAGAGACGACGTAGATTTGACGTCACGATCCACCTCCCCCCCCCCCCATCTACTTTTTCGCCATATGTATCGGAGCGTGACGGTCACGCAAATTCCGTGGTTTTTCTCCATCTCCAAAGTGCTCAAAGCGCCTAAAGAAGTTTTCACTTCAAAAATAACAGTTTTATTACTGTGTTATAGCATATGTGAAATTTTTTGTGTATGATTTTAATAACGTCTAACAGGCCGCAGCTCCAAAAAACGTTTCTAAAAATGTTTCTTGAGATGCAAGGAGCACCCAGTTTTTTCCAAAGTAGTAAATAAGATCTGTTTAAATACGCACTTCTTAAGGACCTTGATAATTTTTCAATATTCAAGAATATCCAAACTATAAATGCCTTTTAATCTTTGGTACACTTATCAAGATACAATATTAGATACAGTCAAGGAAGATGGCATTAGTAAGTAGCATTTAAACAAAGTGAAAATTTTAAATGCACCCAATCGTCAATTTTAAAAGATCATTGTTTTCAATTCGTTTTAAATAAGGTATAATATACAGTATATGCAATTTTAGGAAATGGTTCAAACTTTATCTAATACAATTTAGGATTTTTAGAATTAGTTTAGGGAATCTCCTTAATGATATAATTCTGAAGTACATATCATTAAGGTGAAAATATTTACTACTGCAGTGTGAGAATAGTTTCATATTCTTCTTCATGGTGTGAACATGTTCGATGTTCGATGAGTGATGATTATGCATGTAATGTGTGATGATTCTGTTCGAAAAATAAACTTACCGAGAATGTCTCAGCTCTTACGAGCACAATAAACACTCGGGCAATTTAACAATGAACTTGTAGAAAAAATAAGAGTTCTTAAGAGCTCAAGTATTTCTCTATTCTTAAAGGCGGAAAAAATCGTATTTCGGACACCGAAACATTTCATTCAATTCATACATTAAATGGGAGACTATGACTGGTAAAGCGAATGAAAGATTTAAAGGGATTTATACACTGCAAGACGCCTGTAAAAAGGATCAATGACAATACCCGAAAGTTAATTGACCATGAAGTCAAAGTGGGAGCGTTTTAAGTCTATTAAAACCAGATTCTGGTGAGAGGTAAAAACAAGACAAACTGATGAAATTTATACTTCAGAAATGAAAGGAAGAAAGATTTGTTCTGCAGGTTGGGGAGAAAAATTAAAAAAGAAGGGTAAATAAAGAAACTGCGTACTAGTTTTCATATAGTAGAGTAAAAGTAAATAAGGATTTCTAATGCGATTTTAAACTTTAACTTTTTCGAGAGGTTTTAGTAAAAATCGCCAATATGATTCAATATTCTCTAACAAAGCATGGCGTTGCCATAACATTATCCTTTCCTTATCCCTTGTTGTATTACTGCATAAAAGTATTCAGATGTGCCCAAAGAATGACTTAATGGGTTTGTTATCCCCCTCCCCTCCGCCCCCACACACATACCCGAAGCTTTTATTCCTTATAATCATTTTAGTGAGAAAATTTGTCTCCTTTGATTACGCATGGCTTACCCAACTTTTTCTTCGTTTGGTATGAACCAATCAAATACAGATGGTCATTAACGCTACATTAAAAAATTGAATCTATTTATGATTTACACAAATGAATGGAAATAAAAATCCTATACACCTGTTTATATATTAGCATTTAAATAATTTATTTTCATATCTAAACATTCATTAAGATTTAAATTTTGCTGCACAATTTTTCGCTAGCTGGGTTTTCGATTTAAATAATTTAAAACTTTTATTCAAAAGAGAGTGAGCAGTATCAAGTCATTAATAATGATTTTTCCCAGACGCAAATGAGGTATGCTTAAATTAAAAATTTAAAGATTTCTCCTAGACCGGGAACTTGTTAACAAGGAAATTAAATCAAGGAGAAAAGGATGCAAGAAAGGTAGTTGAAATTATGGCTTAACCAACTGTTATGAGAAACGACTTTAGAGGATTTGGTGGGACTAAATTAAAGTTAGGAACAGAAAGGGGGAGGGGAACTTCACCGAAGATGCTGTATCTGCTGTTGCCAAACGTAAGATTATTAAATGCAACGTTATTTTCTTTTATGACACTTCATTAAGTGGAATATGAAATTTTCTGATTACAGTGTGGACTCATTTTTGAAGCAGACGAAAGAAGTTTTCACCGTTTAAAGAGCTTATAGCTTTATTGCATGGAATTCATTTTAATAATTTATATTAAAAGTATTATAAAAGATTCCTTCGTAACATGTGGTTAAATTGCATAAATGAAAGAGAAAGATTAATGATTTTTGGATTAAAATATGCTGGTGTAATAAATAGTGACTCTTACACAGTTTTATTTATTTTTTATTTCGTGTTTATGCAACCAATGTTGTTCAACTAATATTAGTCTAAAATATTTTATTTAACAACTTCATTACAGTTTATTAAATAAAATATTTAATCCCAAAATTAGAGTATGGTAATTTATAATTGCTTTTAAAATTCAATTTTTTTACTCTGCCAAAAACTTAAAAATACTACGTGCGTCGAAATTCAGAGCAAGTTTTAAAAATTCATTAAAAAAGAACAAATAATGATGAAAAATTACGGTTTTCACAAAATATGATTACAGATGATCAGGCATGATCTGCTTAGCCTGTCATTAGATGGCTTAGCCTGTCTATCAGGCTTAGCCTGTCATTAGATGATCAGGCTAATCCCCCCCCCCTCAAAAAAAAAAAAAAAAGAAAAGAAAAGAAAAAGGTTAATTAAAAATGTTACAGATAGATGGCGATGACACAAATAATGTAAGAAAGAATTTCCGATTAAAAAAAATTCGATCTCGTTCCAATGCCAATCCTATTCATGCAACTGCATTTTTAAAAATCATTGTGTTTTTAAATTTATTTTTAAAGTTTGATGCACGTCGAAAGTTTGTGAAAACTTCAAAAACTTCATGAATGAAGTACTATAATGATAAAAATTGAGGTGTCCATATATAGGACTACACAGGCATAGGATTTTTTTTTTTTTTTTAAGACAGGACATTTGCTTGTTTTGGTATGCATATGCATGCCGGCGCCATCAATCGATAACTTTTCCAAATACGACATATTTCATTAAAGAAATGTCATTCGACAAAACCAGTAATTTTTATAATTATTTTAAAAATGAATTTTTAAAGTTTGTATGCACTTTTGGCGCATCCGGTATATTCTGCAACACAAAAATAATACAAACCTGAATATCTTTTTTATTTGATAACAAAAGCTTAAAAAAATAAATAAAGCCGTTACAAATACTGCATAATGACCGCTTTATAATAAATTCTAGAACCTTTTCAATTTATCTAGTTTTCACACAGCTTTTTACTCCATCACATGAGTTATTAAAGATGCAAACTGAATGAATGTTTGACTGCAATTTTTAAAAGACTGTCTTATATAATTCACTTTAAAAAGACTGTCTTTGAAATGAAAGAAAATTCGAGCTTAATTTTCTAATGTTAAAGAGGGAAAATCTGAAATGAAAATTTATTATTATCTGGAATCTCTATTGATTTGTATAAGACTTGGTTTTAATATGTCTTGACTGATTCTTCAGTATTTCCAAAAAGAGTATTCATAAAAACTAACGCACAAAAACTTTAGAGGTACGCTTAATACGTTCTGGTGTGCCACATGTTCGTCATGAAGATAGAAGATTTCATGCCAAAATGAGGTTAGTGCAGGATGGAATTTGAGATTTCCAATACCCAGAGCCTGATTAACACACGGGCATGCGGGGCAATAGCCTGGGGGCCGGAAAAATAAGGGCTTCCAAATCTCCCGATTTATTGTTATCATGATTTATTACATATTCATATATACTGCAATAATAAATTTTTTGCACCAAAAAATTTGAAATTTTCTTTCCTTCATCATGAAATAAAAAATGTTAATAAATTTATTTTGTAATATCTATAGCATAATTTTTAAACAATAAATGGGGTTAGAGATTTATTTTCTGTTTTTCTGTTCTTCTAATTCAATGGTCTTTAAGACTCATGGATCAATAAACAAGGAGTTAGGAGTTTATGGTCTGGTCATATATATGCTTATCACAAAATATCCATTAGTTAACATTTTTTATTTCATGATGAAGGAAAGAAAATTTCAAACTTTGTGTATCAAGAATTTTTTTTTAAGTGAGAAACTTTGCTCCCGTGCCTCAAAATTACCTTTCCTTGAATTAGAGCACCTATGCGCTAATAATACCAACGGACTAAACAAAATGTTAAAATCACTTTTAAATACATAGTCTTGCTCTAAATAAGTATAAATAAATAGGTAATTTTTAAATAAATTTTAGTATTCTTTAAAAATGTTTTATTTTTATGTCGGGAAAATGCAACAGCAAACAAAAATAAGTTAAAATGCTTGTGATAGTATAGGTCCCCCAAAATAACCTCTTGCCCAGGGGCCCCGACCACCTATGATCAGGCTCTGCCAATACCATGTTTTGACGACCGGATTTGTAAGTCTAACAAGCTACTGGTCAAATTTTTGTTAAGTGTAAAAGCTGAGTAATTAGTTCTATCTTGAAGAAGAACCTCCTTGAAATCCTTTTCGATGTATCCAGAGTTAATCGGACTGACTATTCAGAAATAAGGTGTTTTTTTTAATTTCACTAACTGTAAGATTTCCATCACAAATCCTTCATCAAGGCATTTCTACGACATGGTTACCGTTTCTTGCTTTGGACATCGGCTTTTAAAGCATAATTTCCCATTACACATCTAAAACCGATAATCGGCATGATATTACGTGCATATACATGTTAGTTGGATCTGTCACTCTTAGTCAGTCTGCAACTAAACCTTTACTACAGATCCGCTTTCCCAAAACTTATACAAACTATTGCTGAAGACTTAGATCGGCTCACGGGAAGGCTATGAACTTTTGAGGAGGCTTTGATCCCGTTCAATTATTTTTATCCAATTTTATGTATTTGAGTGTAATATATGTGGGGGTAGGGCATGAGACCTCTCAACTGTAATTCTGTAAACTTTAATGTTTATGTTACAAGTTTCATAGCAGTATTTATACACTCATGTCCATAAATTAAGGATAATTCAGAATCACACAGAAATTGATCTCTAAAATAAAAATTTCACCTGTGGAATGATCACACACATCTTGAAGAAGAATATGCAAATTACAGGAAACCACCAGATGGCGTGGATGGTACGTCACAATGACGAGCGTGTAAGAGAGGGGTATATAAGGAATGATGGCAAAGAAGTAAAATTGTTCACAAGCGCTGTGAAAGCCTTTCAGTGCAAAAACCGCATAGTTATGGCACAAAGGAGGCATTTGGATGATGTACGTTAATGTTTTACGTGGCAGAATTATCGGACGACTGGAATGTGGACGTACCCAGCTGGAAGTATCCGATGAACTTGGAATCGCCCAGAGTGTCATCTCCAGGCTTTGGCAACGATTCCAAGATGATGGTAATGTGAGTAGACGTTACAGCACAGGTCGCCCCCGAGTTACAACGCCGAATGAGGACCGCTATTTGGCAGTTACTGCCAAAAGAAACAGACGGAGTACAGCATCAGACCTGTCTCGTCAGCTCTCTTCAGCTACCGGTACGACAGTTTCAAGGCAGACCGTGTACAGACGCTTAGGGCACATTGGTCTATATGCTCGTAGGCCTGTCAGATGTGTTCCACTTACCGCAACTCACTGTCGCCTGCGATTAACCTGGAGTAGAGAGCATGCATTGTGGACACCGCAACAGTGGTCTTGTGTGATGTTTTCCGACGAGTCCAGGTTTAGTTTGGAGTCTGATTCTCGCCGGACATTCATCTGGAGAGCGCCAGGTACCCGTTACCACCAAGAGAACACCATTGAAAGACGTCGTTACGGTGGTGCAGGATGGCTCGTTTGGGGAGGAATTATTCTTGGTTCCAGAACTGACCTGCATGTTCAGAGTGTAACGATGACAGGCCACATCTATCGGGATGTCATTCTGGAACAACATGTACGTTTGTTTCGGGGCGCCATGGGTGCTGAATTTGTGTTTATGGATGACAACGCCCGTCCTCACCGTGCAAACATTGTAGACGAATGCCTTCAATCGGAGGATATCACCCGTATGCATTGGCCAGCATACTCACCGGACTTGAATCCAATAGAGCATGGGTGGGATATGCTTGGCCGACGAATTGCAGCCCGTCAACCCCCTCCCACATGTCTACCGGAACTTCGGAGTGCATTGCTTGATGAGTGGTGTAATATTCCCCAAGATCAGATTGATCATTTGATACTCAGCATGCCTAGGCGTTGTCAGGCCTGTATTGCATCGTCCGGGAGACATACTCCGTATTAACCATCCTACTAACCACGTTATACTGTTTTTTGTAAATAGGTTCTTTTTTGAAATTAGGTCAAGGGAGTAAAACTTGCAATTTTTATTAATTATGTCAAACATATAGCATCTTTTTTGCTCTTTACTTTTTGTTTAATAAATAGACTTTACAAATAAGTCAAATTTGTTTTGCTTCTTTCTCTTTCTTTGCCTGAACTTCATTATCCTTAATTTATGGACATGAGTGTAATTTAAGGCTGTTATAAGCTTCAATTCCATCTTATTTTAATTGTATTCTTAAACACACATACATGTTAAATACAATGTTCCTTCCCCAAACTGGCATTTTTCGAAATCTGGTATCGCGTTTCTATATCGACTGGAAGGGAAGAATCAAGTTCTGTAAAAGTAGAAGTCCACGATACTTCAGGAACTAAGTAGTTAAGAAATTACTGATTCAAAGCGATGATATAAAAAAATGTAAATATAGAACTCAGAAAAATAACTATGAATGATTCGTCCCAGATAAAATTAACATAGGGAGAATGGGGTACAATGGACCATGGGGTAAAATGGACCATCCCCTGTTATTTATTTATTTTTAATGTTTCATATTTTGGTACATAAATGGCAACACTGAATTGATAAAAATAAACTTCCAGTTGCGTGTTTAGCAGAGAATTTAGCCATTTTATTCTAGAAAGTTGCTTTGTGGTAGGCAGAAGTAAATATTTTCATCAAAACATATCATCTTTTCTTGATTGAAGAATTGTGATTTGGAAGATTTAACTTAGCACAAGAAGAGGTAAGATCATATATTATTATATTTCATATAACTAGAATAATTTAATATAAGATTTGTTATTTGTTTTAGACATTTTTTGTCAGACTTCCACATGGGGTACAATGGACCACCAGAACCTGGGGTACATGGTCCAGGGGTACAATGGACCATGGTCCATTGTACCCCTGGTTCTGTATCCATATACTTTTATAAGTTATGTGTGGAATTAAGAAAAAATAATTTTTGTTCTTCATGAGTAAATTAATTAATGGTTAATGAAATTTACATTTTTGATGTGTTATCTATGTATTATACCTCAAAATTTCAAAATTAAACCAAATTAGACTTCAAAAAAAGAGTAAACAGGCATTTTACTTTGTTAATTTGAGGTTTCTTATCTAGTTTTTTTTCTTTTCTTTTTTTTCTTTTAAATAATCATTCAGTTAATTTTGAATTCTTATACTATAACAAATTGTAATTAAATAGTTCATTAAAAAAAATAAGTCTTTTAGTTTATCCCTATGGATAATAGAGATAAATTGAGATAAAATCAATTTTTTAAAAAGTTACAATTGTCATATAAGAATAATTTCAGATCAGGTAAAATAAGCATTTCAAATGATTTAATCATAATTATGTTATTACAAAGGATATAATCAGTTTTATTTTTCATTTTTTTATCATATACTTAAATTTATTTTTCATTTTTGTTTTAGATATGCCAAGAAATAAAACTAGGAAAACTAATAGAGGAACTGTGCCACATGAAGTCATGGAGCAGGCAGTTAAAAGTGTTGTGGATGATAAAAAGTCTATTCGTGTTCCGTCTGCAAAGAGTCAGGCATTTCAAAAACAACACTTATACGTTATATACAAAAGTATAAATAATCTAAATTAATGGAAGTAGAAAATGGTAATAAATTAACCATTAGATTTACCCCAAATTATGCACATAAGCAGATATTTTCTGAGGAACAAGAAGAGATGCTGGAAAACTATATAATAGATGCTGCTAGAATACACTATGGACTTTCATTAAAAATGACAAGAAAATTAGTTTATGATTTTGCATTATTTAATAAAAAGAGTGTTCCAGAAGCTTGGACGAAGAATTCTGCAGCAGGAGAAGATTGGTTATATGGTTTTAGAAAACGACATCCAAAAATTTCACTTCGACAGCCAGAATCCACTAGTTTGTCTAGGGCAACAAGCTTTAATCGTCACAATGTTGCCATCTTTTTTGAAAACTTAAAAAGTCTTTATTTTCGTTTTCAATTTCAGCCTCAAGATATATATAATGTCGATGAGACTGGGTTCACAACATGCCATAATCCATCAAAAATTTTAGCTGAAAAAGGTGCTAAACAAATTGGAGGCGTAACATCAGCAGAAAGAGGACAATTGGTAACAGTTTGTGTGGGAATAAATGCATTAGGAAATGCGATTCCACCATTTTTCATATTTCCTAGAGTCCACTTTAAAAGTCACATGCTGCATGGAGCTCCAGAAGGCTCAGCAGGATCTGCAAACCCAAGTGGTTGGATGAACACTGAAAACTTTATTTGATACATGAAACACTTCATCAAATATGATAAGTGTGTCAAAGAAAAACCAACGTTACTTCTATTAGACAACCACGAGAGTCATATATCCATTCCTGTGCTTGATATTGCCAAAAAACATAGCATTCATATGCTAACATTTCACCCACACACAAGTCATAAAATGCAACCACTTGACCGAACTGTCTTTGGTCCTTTCAAATCATATTATAACAGTGCTTGCGAGTCTTGGATGTTGTGTCATCCTGGAAAACCAATGACAATTTATGACATTCCATCAGTAGTTTGCTCAGCATATCCTCAGGCTCTTTCAATAAAAAAACATGCAATCAGGTTTTAAAGTAACAGGCATATGACCATTTAATGAAAATCTCTTTAAGGATGTGGAATTTCTCTCGGCATATGTGACTGATCAACCATCACCAGATTTGGACCTACCAAGTACAGCCGATCAACAGCCAAGCACAGGAGATCAACAATCAAGCATAAGCATAGCTGATCAGCAACCAAGAACATCAAAATTAGTTTTAAGGGAAAATCATCAAGGGAAAATATTATCACCTTTTGAATTGCGTCCCTTGCCAAAAGCTGGCTTGCGCAAGACAACAAATATACGAAAGAAAGGTGCATCAAAAATTTTGACTGATACACCAGTGAAAATGCTCATTGAAGAAGAAGCCAAAAAGAAGGAAGAAAAGAAATTGAAACAGAAAAATGCTGCTTTAGTTAGTGCTAGAAAGAATTTAGAAAAAATGGCAGTTTCTACTACAAAGAAAAATGATAAAACAGAGGGTCCACAGCATGTTTTGAAACAAAAAAAGAAAAATTATGTATCAGAAAGTTCGAGTGATTCTGAAAATATACCTGTTTGTAGTGATACAGAATACAGTGATGAAGAAATCATTTCTCAACCTGATGCTAATTTTTATAACGAATTAAAAGTTGGCAAATATGTTTTGGTCAAATTTTTGACTAAAAAGACAGTGGTTCATTTTGTTGCCTTAATAATAGAAAAAGATGATGAAGATTATGTTCTTGTGAGATTTATGCGGCAAAAACTTAATCAAAATGTGTTCATTTTCCCTGACATTGTTGATGAATCGCTTGTAAATGTTCAGGATATTGGAATGAGTCTTCCAGACCCTACAGTGTTACAAGAAAACAGCAGACTTTCAGTGACACAAAAATCTTTTGGTGTATCATTTACTAACTTCAATATTCGTTAATGTTATGTTTTAGGAGTGAAAACTATGAATAAAAAAAATTAATACACATTTTATGTTAAAAAATGCACTACATTAATTTATTTTTAGAAATTTTTCCTGTGGTCCATAGTACTCCGTGCCACGGACCATTTTACCCCGGAGTTGGGGTAAAATGGCCCACTTAGTCACTTGCTATTAAAAAAATTATATTAAAAAATATAATTATAATAAAAAGTTTTGACTGAGTGTAACATGAAAATTAATATATAGGTAATATGCATACATATTTTCACACTCAAAAAATCATTACTTTGAGAGTAAACACTCAAAATTTACAAAAGTGGTCCATTGTACCCCGATCTCCCTACAGATTATGGTGAGACTAAAATATCTGCCACGAATTGATGAAAAAAAAAATGTGAAATTGAAAAACACAAATATTCGAAAAGTGATTCAGAATACTTCAGTTTAAAATTTCATTTAATAATTTTAATATATTTTTTTAATGAAAAAAGTGTAAGTTAAGGATTAATTTATGGAAGCTCTTTGCTTTTTCCATGTAATACTTAAAATAACAAATTTTAATTTTATTTAGAAAATGTAAAAATGCTTATTAATAATAACGAAAATTTAGTAACGTATGAAACAGAAATGATGCATGGATTTACATGGGTGTTTGGTAAATTATTAATGCTTAATTTCCTACCATAATCTTATAATTTCCTGATTACAATGCATTCATATCATGCGCAATCATTTATTAAACGTAAGCAGTCGCACGGTGCCAAAGGCGAGCATGCTAAACAAAGGAAATAAGATCGCAAAAAGGTCGAATAAATCTAAGTTGATTATTACACAGCCCCCACCACTGTAATGCGTTTCTAATTAAAATAGGAACTTCAGGCCTCATGAGTACATGAAGCAACAGAGAAAAACATTTTTCTTGCTCATTATTATAGATCAGAGAATTAAATATTGAGATAAATATGACAACACTTTTAATTAAGCATAAAAATATCCAGTATGGAGAATATTTAAGTAGTTCATTTAAACAGATAGAGAAAGCTTACAAAGTTAATAAAAAGTGAAATTCACATTACAAAATTTAACTCTTTGTTATTAAAAGAACTCGTCGATGATTTTAAAGAGAAAAAAACTGATAAAACTGATATGTGATGCACCTGATAAATTAATACCCATTCTTATTTTTAGCGTAACGTATTTAGGAATGGTAACGTCGTTTGATTCCCCCCCCCCCAAAAAAAAATATTCCTAAGTGCTAAAAATTTACAATTATGGTATAAGTATAAAAATAATAAGCCATAATTTGCCATAAGTATTATGGCAAAAGTATAAAAATCGATAAAATTCAGTGTATTGTTAAAAGAGTAAAGCTTAGAGATTAACAAAGTGCTGAGTAAAATTGCCGATCCAGAAAACGTTTTATTTTAGTGGAATGAACTTTTAAAGTCAAGGTCATTTTTCAAATGTTACTAAATATTGTTTGATTCAATGCAGATATTTTTGTACTATGCTTCAAAGAAATTTTGCGCAATTTTCAGACAATCTAAAAAGCAAATAATAAATAAATAAATAAATAAATAAATACATAAATTTGTTTGCAGAGTTTTAAAATTCATCAAAATTAAAAAAAGTTCCTACATTTATTCTTTCAGTCATCGCCGATCATGCTACCAAATTTCTTCTATTCTCAGAAGCCGTTTTTGAGTAAAGCGATAACAAATGCTAACACGATTTTCATAAAACGCAAAATCTATAAAATATTTAAAACAATTTTCGTATCTATAGTTTAAAGTAACTTACCGACTAACATAATTCTAAATTTCATTCTACTCCATTGCCATTTTCCAGGAATGGAAAGGGGTGTCACACCAGAGGGGTGTCAAATCGTCTCTGAGACAAAGAAAACTTGACAAAAAAAATAGGATGGAGGGCGCCAAAAAGGTTATTTTGCCCCGGGGGCCAGTTCTGCTCGGTCCGCCACTGACCACGATGTACTACTTTATAATTAGAGTAATTAGTAATTTGATATATTCAGAGTAACATGAATCAAAGTAATCTGAGCATTTATTTCCCAGTAATCTTACGCCTTTACACAGTGGCGTCACGGAGGACCCTAACAGACCCGGCGGCGCGAGAACCACCCCAAAGAAGCAGGGGCCCCCAACAGCTTTAAAATAGTTGAATGCGGATTCTGGCACGTAAGCCTAATTTTCTAATATTGCACATCCTAATATTCTAGTCCCTCTAAATTGGATAGTTAGGGACTCCTTTTTAATCTAGAGCCGAGGGCTCCCAAAGGAACCACTCCGGGCCTGATTACGTGATACTTGAACAAAAAGCGTATTCAGTCTACTAATATAGCATGCTGATTACAACTACTGCATTAAATGCAGGTAGTACTGTTTATAAATTACAAATATTTCAGTAAAGCACTCAAGGGTATTTAGCTTCTAACGATACTATCAGTCAGTGTGGAGACTAGACATTATAAAAATATTTTTTATTCGTTTAATTGTGAAACTTAATAAGTGTTCAGTAAAAGATTTTAATTCGCGATGTAATGCGTTCTCTTTTCTAAAAATTAATTCAAAAATACCATTAAATATCAAATTCTCTTTTTATCTTTTTTTGCGCATATATTAGTGTCGCTAGCTTAAATCTTCCTTTTGAAAGGCTCAGAGCATTAATTATAACACAATTGCTTGGAATTCAATTTATGTCTCTCACGAGGAGCAATTAATTGCGATTCAACTAACACGCACAAACAACTTCAGCTTTCAATTTTTACATTGACTGCCACATTTATTTCTCATATATTTCAGTAATTTTCCGTTTTAAATTCTGCCTAACATTAAGCAAATATCTTGTTTCATTTCCTCTGTTTTTGACCCGCAGATTAGGACAAAGAAGAATATGTTTTCCTTACGCGCGTGGGAAGAGGGCACCAACTAATACACGCCCACAATAATGATTTTTCCGCTTGTATGCCCCGCACTTAATTGGTTGAGGTACCCAGAAGTCCCGGCTTAGATAGCAGTGGAAGTTCATTAACAAAGAGATTTATTCTTCACATGTGAACGGAAGCCTCGGCATTGAAGTTTCTGAGTGCAAGGTAATAGTTTGAGCAACAAATCTTCATTAAAGTACCTCCGGCGCGTAAGCTTCCAGAGAACGTAGTCAAGTAAAGAAGACTACGCAGATGGTTCTGTCAAAGTAAAATATCGCCATAGGGATATAAATTCTGATTTAAGGAACACTTATTGTTGTTTTATTCAGGATAAACGATTCGAAAGCAGATAAGTTTTTGGGGATTATAATCTGCAGAGATTTTTAACAAAAGAAAGATAAAAAATGAACAGAATAAGTTCAGCTAAATAAATCTGTAAAACATGAAAGGGTTTATTAGGAACAAGCCTCACTATTTTAAGCTTAGGCGAAACTGCAAAAACGACATGACGAATGATAATGCGTATGAATTCGAAGTCTCCAAAAACTGTTTCCCATTTTAAATACCCCACAGTGCATTCCAAGACCAATGCAGGGAAACCTTGCAAGTACGGTTGCCCAAGGTCTATATACCGGTTGCCTATCGTTGCCTTGAGGGCCGGGAGGTCCCGTTCATGGGGCTTTAGGAAGCACGTCCTGCGAAAGCTGTGTGTGGGACGCCAAAATTTCCATCTTTGGACAGATTTTTGATAGAAGAAGTCATTTAATAATTTGATAAATAATAATGATCATAGAAGAGCTTTTAAACATTAAGTTTCTTTCCTAAAAAATCTGGAGTGACTCCACTGACCTTCCGAACACTTGATCTTTACTATACGTTTAAATAAATTTCATTCAAATCAATCGATCTAGTGTTCAGGCACAAGTGCACTTAAATTGATTTGAATGTATAGGCCGCAATGTATAAAAATACTTCTTTGAAGTCCGTACGCTGTACACTCGTTAAAATTTATGCAGTAATACACATAATTTTAACCAGCTATAACATACCTAAATTGAGGTCAATCGAATGCACTATAGACACTATTTCTCTTTAAATGATTTGCGTCCTTAGGTTGTAATGTATAAGAAATATTTTTTGCAACCCTGTGAACAAACGATCAGGACCACACACATCAAAATCTATGCCGGTCATGAGACCGAGACCTATATAATATATATACCCAATTTGAGCTCAATAGATTGTACAATACAGACATAGCGAACTTTCAAGAATTTCCGTCAAAAGGCCAAAGAACACTCATTTGTTTTTCTGTCAAAAAACCATAAGTCCTACATACAACAAAATATATACATGTTGTGTGACGGTGACCTATAATGTACATAAGCAATCTGAACGTATTCGAATGCACCATTTAGATGCAAGTTCATTTTAAATGATTTGCGTCCACAGGCCGTAATGTATAAGAATTATTTTTAACAATCCGGTGAACAATCTATTAACTCTACACACAACAAAATCTATACAGATCATGTGAGCGTGACCTATAATATACAGTGCGCGAAGAAAGTATAAGGACAGCATTTAATTGCATTAAAATATGCTTTATTTCCATTTCACCTAAATGAAATTTTTATACTTCTTACTTCTGCTGCATAAGTTTGTGATAACACTTATACCACATAAAAAACAAAATTTATCTTCAAAATATTGATTTTACAAAATTTAACATTAAAGGAAATACGGAAAAAATTATAAGGACATGTTCTAAAATACTTTAAAAATGTTTCAATAATCAAGAAAATTACCTTTTTTTTCAATCACTTGAATAAGCCGAGAGGTCATAGATCCTGAAAGATCTTTTAAAATGTCCACAGATATTTTTTCCCAAGCGTCTTTGATAGCGACGACAAGATCTTGTGAGCATTGATACTGTGTGCCGTTTTTATAAACTTCTCGGGCTAGAAGTTCCCATAAGTTTTCGATTGGATTAAGATCGGGACTTCTCGCCGGCTAATCAAGTAAATTTACAGAATTATCTTCAAACCAGAGTTCTGCGCTCGTAGAAACGTGTATCAAAGCATTATCCTGCTGAAAAATATAGTCCCATGAAGTAATTAGTGGCGCTTCAGGTAACAAACTTTCTCCTAACATATCAACATACCTGTCCGAATTCATTTTACGGTTGATAAATACAATTGGAGTGGGCCCATTTACCGCAAAAGCGCCCCATACCATAACCGAGTCACCACCATATTGACGCCTGGAAAACACTTCCTTGGTCTTTCGCAGATCATACCAAAAATAACGAAAACCATCAGGTCCATCAAGATTGAACTTTTTTTCGTCCGAAAAAATTACATCAGCCCACATTTGACCAAGAGAAATGTATTTTTTGGCAAAGTCAACTCTTCTTTTCTTATGATGATTTGTACGAGGGGGGCGTGACACTCATTTCCCATAAGAAACTTGAGGATGTTTACTCAAAACATTTTGAACAGTCCTTGTTGAGCATGGTAAACTCAAATTTTGTCTAACTTCATTTGCGGTTTCTTTTTTCTCGCAAGCTCTCCTTACAATTCTTCCTTTTTGTCGACGAGTGAGAATTTCTGGTCTCCCAGTTCGCTTTTTCATACCATACATCCCAGGATTTTTTAGAAAATTATAAACCACCGTTTTAGATCTCTTGATTCTTTTTGAAATTTTCCATCCACTTAATCGACATTCGCGGAAAGCAACAATTTTTCCTTTTTCAGAGTCAGAAAGTTGAGTTCCTTTGGTCATCGTTAAAAATTCACACTGAAAGTCGCCGAGTGGGAAATTCTTTTCGCAAATGAATCTTTTAACTCGGAATTGTCATTTTATGCTTTCATATATGCAAATTTTTAAATAATTACTGGGGAAAAAGCAATGTCCTTATACTTTTTTCCGCTGTCATTTTGGTTTAAAAATCAAAATTTAAATTTTAGCAGATTTAAAATTGAAAATTTTAATTACTTTACGCATGAAATATTTTAGTTTTACTTCTATTTTTGCTGCAAAAATTTGCATAAGATTCTGTAAACAAGGCTTCTAGTTTTGGCGATTTTTCGCGTGTCCTTATACTTTTTTCGCGCACTGTACAATACTCAATTAGTGCGCAATTGAATGCACTGTTTAGACGCTATCGCACTTTCAAGAATTTTCATCCATAGGCCATAATTTAAAAGAAACATTTTTTGTATCACAGTAAAGAAACTTTAAGTCCTATATATATACCAAAATCAATACCGGCCGTGTGACGGAGGTCTATAATATGTATACCAAATTTGAGCTCAATCGAATGCACCGTTTAGGAGCTATCGTGTTCACTCACATACATACACGCGCACATACATAATTTATACATCTCGTAAAAATTGTATAAATGAATTCAGAAGACCTCCGAACGTGTAAATTCATCAAAATCTCAAAGTCGAATTTTTTTTATGATTATGTACTTTCTTCACATGGTAAGCATGCGGAAAGTCATAAATATGATCTCAGCAGAAGTGATTGTATATTTTGAGTTTCTTTTCTAAATAAGGAATATTATGATTTCAATAAAAGTGGAAGTTACATTTCTTAAAAAAAAAATGATAATCTTAGTAAACGAAGTTATATAATACTTTAAACTTCTCTTAAAAGGTATATTATCGATAATCACATATGAGCTCTTTAATCATTTTTACTTTCCGAATGTCTACCATATAAGCAAAGGATCGAAATCATAAAAAAAATTTCGACTTTGAGATTTTGATGTATTTACACGTTTTGAGGTCTTCTGAATTCATTTATGCTATCTTTACGAGATGTATGTATGTGTGTGTGTGTGTGTGTATGTATGTGTGTGCGAACATGATAGGTTTTAAACGCATCATGATAGGTGCATTCAATTGAGCTCAAATTTGGTATGTATATAGTATACTACCAAAATAATTATAGGTATTGATTTTGGTGTGTCTAGGAACGGTATTGATTTTGGTGCGTCTAGGACTTATAGTGTTTTTTTTTTTTTTTTACAGGGCTACAAAAAAGATTTCTCTTACATTATGGCCTATTTAACGGAAATTCTTGAAAGTGAGCTAGCGTCCGAACGGAGCATTCGATTGAGCACAAATTGGATATGTATATAAAAAGTCACGGTCACATGATCTGCATGGATTTTGGTGTGTGTGGAGTTGATAGTTCGCGTGATTGCTAAAAATAGATCTTATACAATGTGGTAATTCTTATGCAAACTCATTCATTACATTAACTATTAATTTAATATTGATAAAATAAATAAATAATGAAGATACACGAATCTTACTTAACTCTTACGATTTGACATACTTGTACTTAGAGCACCATAAAAAAACTTATAACTGAAAAAAGAGACTCGACTCGGAAAGTTTACCAATAAAAACATTAACAGATATAAGGAATAAGTTTTTTGCAAATGACCCGTAAGTCATTCAGATGCTCTAACCAAAATTATAACTTAACAACTTCATGGTTCTAGGAAGTTGAGAATATATGGCAAGGAAAAAAGAAATATTCTGTCGGAATATGAAATGTAAGAAAACCAAAGAATGCTTGAGGAAACTACTGGTCGAATCGATATCTTTGCTCTCTGAGTTTAGTTATCTAGAGGCGAAATGCTTATAACATCTGTTACGGTGTTTCAATCAAGATTTTACCTCCACTTAGTTTCTTATTATTCCAAAAATTTTAATATATTTATTTAAATATAAGAGTTTGTATTCAATTTGAAGCGGTACAAAGAACAAACTAAAGGGGCAGAACAAGCACATTATACCTTTAGTTCTCTTGAAAGTTGTTAGTGGAGTTTCTAAATGGTGCCAATATATAGAGTTCTTACATTTCAGAGGAACTATTCTCAGCAAATCGGAATCAGATAAGACTAAGAAAAATGCCATGACAGGAGGAATTATTTTCACACTACACTGTGTAATTTTTGCGAATGCATTGGTCCTTTAGCTTGTCGCAATATCGATAGAATTTGGCAAATTCTTGGATTCCAAATTGCTGGGAATTTCCCCCCGTCTCAAAATAAGAATGTAAATGGTACAAGAGCCACTAGAAAAGAAACAAGAGGCTTTAAAAAACACTTGGTAAGGTGAAATAATTAATTGCCTTCTCTCTGATTTCAAACACTCAAACGTTGACTATCAACTTTGAAGAAGGCTAAAATATTTTTATTATAATACTCTAAAAATATTTACATAGGTGTTAATAATTCTTAATCCTTATATTTTTATAAATTTTAATCGAAATTTCTTTATAATGTCTATTTGAAGTGCTAAATGAAACATAGATTACAGAGAATCATTTTTTTTAATAAGAAAATACCAACTAGTAAAAGTTCTAAAGCTGTAAGTAAAATTTATATATTTTATTTAAAAAAAAGTATTTCTTGACAAGTGAACGCAAGAGCAGTCAGACAGTTTTAAAAGTAACTTTATTACTCAGATCACAAAATTCGAACAAACAGCAAAAGTGTGTCTTCGAAAACGTTACACGAAATATTTTTACGAGCGGTACTAAACTTCATTGTTCGTTTTCTTCTTACCCTCCGTTCCCAAAGGAATCGTTCCAATCCGAAATTCAATTTTTATTGCTTTCGGCCGTGATATACCGTGACGTTATCAGAGAGGACAGTTTCCTAGCAACATCCTAATACTGTTAGTTTTTCTATCTCTACTACTTAATAATCTAAACGGGTGATAATTCAACTATTGCAGTTGATTCATATTTGCCATGAGGCAGGCACGATAGAATTGGTGAAGTGGGTCATTTGTCATGTCGTTACAAGTAAGCATACACACACACACACACACACACACACACACAAAAAAGGTAAAATACAGTGACACAAAATTAAGATGTATTTTAGGATGAATAAAGTGTAAAACTTTATAATATAAAAGTCCCCTTTTTTTGGAGGCAAATATAACACAGAAGAATGAATAGCTATACACTAAATGAGAACAAGTAGATATTTGTACATTTTAAAATTATTATTAGAAAGTAGCCTTAGAATTTAGGGGCTTTCGTGCTCGAAGTCATGTGCTATAGTAACTCGAGGAAAAAAAATAAAGAATCAGTAAATAATAGTTTTTTAGTATTATATGAATAACTTTAAAATCAAATAAAAAATTATTTGGTTACATAATTTTTAAAATAAAAAGTGAATAAAAAATTCAATTCTTTCACTTTTATAAAATAAGTGAAAGAATTGAAAAAAACATTCTTGCACATTTTAAAATAAACAAAAATAAACATAATTTCTGTTATTTTTTCTGGGAAAAACATTTTTGAAATTATTAAACATTTCTACCAAAGGGCAAATGTATCAGTTTTGGCATTATTCAAGCTCACTGAACTAATACCATTCAAATTTTTGAAATCTCACTATAATAATATTTTCTCAGGAGCAGTATAGGTGTTTTCTCGAACTAAGAACAAAATTAAAATCTATATACTATTATCAATGAAAATTATTTTTCTTCTACAAATAAAAATATCTTTTTTTATTGAAAAAAGTCTGATATCTCGAGACTGTGAGATCAATTTTAATCTTCATTTAAGAAAAAAAAAATTGTTCTAAATTCAGGTAAAACAATATTTAAGCTTTCGGTTCAGAGTGGGAACTTCATATAAAATTCATCGAACATAAGTATACGTTACGAGTAATAAGACTAATTATCTTTACACTCTTAAGCCGGGGCCATCTCTAAGCAACGGGCCTGCTTATGAGTTGCCATCGCTAAAAATGAGTTTATCATTGAGGCCTGTTTTTCCCAGTTACAGTATTCTATTTTATTATTCTAAGTATTATAAATGTTATATTATTTTATTATTTAAAAAAATTTTTTTATACTTTTGTCGTACTAAAAAACTTTAGATGTAGGTAATCGTTTTGTGAATCTTGCGCCATTTTCTTTCATGAAAATTTATCCTAAAATTCGAACATTTTGCTCTGAATGTAAAGGTAAGTGAACGCTTATAATGTATTTAGAAATTCTAAAAATATGTATGTAAATATGTTTAGTGAATAATTACTCATGTGTTATTTATAAATAAATTATTTTAATCAGAAATCGTATTACTTGAGTAGTTTTTATTCTTGTAAATAAGCATGACGTTGTGATACTATTTAGACAATTTAATTTTGCCAGTTGAAAATGTTATTTATCAGTTATATGCCTTGATTATGTGATTAAGACTTACATCTGGTACATTGCAGAAATAGAGTAAATTATAAATTATTGATTTTTGCCCGTTTATACAGAAACTTCAAATGTAGTTAATATTTTGTACAAGCGTTCATTATGCTTGCTCAATTCCTAAGTTCGATTGAGAAAGCGACAAAAGAATAATATATACTACATGAAATGTCTTTATTAAAGAATAATTAATTCAGAGATCACGCTATAGAGCGTATTTTATCAATTTTCTCCAATATACAGGATATCCCGAAAATACTGAAATGCGCTTTAATATATCATTTGTTAAAGATAAATGTTGAATTGTTTAAAATAACGTAGGAAATACGACTACGTTCATGAAATATTCATTATAAAATGTCTTTCTCATTTGTGTATTTAGTTATTTTAAAGTATATTAAATATCCGCTTGTGAAACTAAAATAAGCAATCATGAATCATGAGAGTAAGCGCTACTTTGTTTTTCCTTCAAATTATATGCATCTATTTTCTTTATGTAAATATGTATCATAGCAAATAAATTAATCACGAGTTCGTACTTGAATTAGTAACACAATTACTACTTAAAACTACATTAAATAACGTTTGAAAGCACTGGGAAGCTTGAGAAATGCCTGATGTATACGTGAAGACTCGGGCATCCGTAGGCCTCTTTGGATGGCTCATCAAAATACACGCGCAGGCCCGTTACTAATTGCGAAGGCCCATCTTAAGCCCGCTCTTGTTTTTAAATCACAACAATCTATCTAAATGGTCTGCAACGTTGCTACTACTGTGAAAGTTGCGACGTGCGTTCCCTAAGTGCGTTCGCAAATCTTACATGCATGATCGCAAATGCGACCTGCATTAATTTATATATTTCTTTGGTCATTTTATGTGATGTAACATAGATTTAGCATCCTGTCAGCCAGTTGCGCTGATATAAAATGTAATCTCTTCAAACTGGAGGGAGACTAGTAAATGTGTCATGCTTCGGTAGATATGTTTAACCTTTGTTAGCACTCGGGTGCTATTTCTTTCAAGCACGGGATTTTTGTATACGCGGAGCGCCATGGTCACTTTTCCGTTTGATTCATGTTTTCTGCAGAGTGATTTGATATTGCTAACGGAAACATGGACTACCCCTTCAGATGATTTTCAAATACCAGGATTCACTTTGGTCGAACGGATAGACAGTGGTTCCCAAAACAGAAAGCCATTTGGAGTTATGATTTTTATAGAAGAAAACTTTATAAAAATCACTTTATAAAAAGAATATGAAACGCTTTACCCGCGCCTACACGAGTCAGATCAATGGTGTTCAAATAGTCATTGCATATATTCAAGATAAAGTGAGATTTGCAGTTACATACGCTAGTCCTCGAATTTTTTATCTCATTAATACCTAGCGTCCCTTTTTTGGGACGGTATTTTCGCTATCAGTTGAAGACGTTATTTATTTTTCCTAGCCTTTATTCACGAGTACTGTACCTCAACTCCACAAAATATTTTAACATGACCGAGTAGGATGTTGACATTTCAATTTTTATGCATAACGATTTTAAAAGAAATCGTCCCTAGTTCAAAAAGTTGACATCAGAAATCTTCTTCTATACTATTAAAATCTGTGCGCGTCTGTCTGTGTGTGTGTGTGTAGCATCATCTCCTCCTAAACGGCTGGGAGTTGAGTTTCGAATGAGGTATCCACGAATTCGGAAAATTTCGAGAAACAACCTCCGCTCATTTAAATTTCGAAATTCGAATTAGTTTAGGAGATATTGATAAAAAACCCCATCAAAAACGCTAATTTTTGCTCTCCACAATTCCGTGATTGTAACCCCTGTAGTCAAAAAAGTGAGAAATAAGCATCGAGGTTGCCATGTTTGGCTATTTTATTAAATTATTTAGACTCCTGCAGTAAAAATAAAAGAATAATGATTTTTTTTTGTTTAGATTATTTACAAAGTTATTTTTTAATTAAAATATTACGTTCATGTTAAATCAGAGCTGGAATTCAATGTTTTTTATGTGTAAAAGAATAAGGGATTGAGAGATTTCCGAGACTAACATGTATATCTTTAGTTTGTCCGAAAAAAAAAAATGGCTCTTTTGGCGATTTTGAGAAAGTAGTAGGTTCTACCGATTTGTATAGTTTTGGGCTTGGCGCAAATTACTGAGAGCGTAACGAAATAGTATTTTTAATAACAAGTATAAGTTTTACGGCGCTATACTTCGATTTTTCATATAGAAATAATGCAGTTATTAAGGCGATTTTAAACGATCTATAGAATTTACACGAAATTAAGTAAACTGATTTAAGTTAGAGGAATTCCGCCAAATTTCAGAAAATTGAAATTCTCGCATTTTGTACATGGTAGTTAACGGTGATTAAAACCCGTTATAGTTAATAATAATTTAAATAACTGCTACTTATCAATAATATGCCTGCAATAAATTTTGGCGATGGAGCCATATAAATGATAGATAACTATTTCCCATTATGATTGCTGTTAAATCAAGCCTTCGAATGATTCCCTATAAACAAAAAAATCTTGCAAAAAGGTGTATGTTGGCATTTGGCGACCGAAGCACTGTGTAATAAATAATTGATTCTTATTTGTTAAAGCAGCGCTACGGAAGTTTCTTTTACTAAAAGCTGTTAGAAAGGCGTAATTAATACTGTCTAAAATATTTTTTGTTTTACGAATTGAAATGTATGTTGATTCCTACTTTAGTACATTTCTTAGCAAAGTTGGCGAAAAATATTCAAATGTAGTGCAGCTCTGTACTTATTCCATTCCACAATTGATATGAGCGGATGTCACTAGCGTATGCATAGATATTTTTTTTTTTTAATTCCGCCAAACAAAGTATTGCGTATTGACTTTAGTGTCAAGTTTAATTTGTGGTTTGAGCTATTGGCCATCGACTGGCGGCGTTAATTTCGCCAATATGGCAGTTCAAGCAAAGTAAACATGAATAACTCATTTCATGTTCTATTTTTAACATTGCTATAATTTCCGTAGCAACGGAATCCATTGTTGCCACTTAAGTTGTTAAATTTAACAATTAAGTGAAACCACTCATTTCTGCAGCTTTTAAGACTGGAAAAAGTGAAAACGCATCAAACGTGAAATAAATAGAACTAACTGTAATCTTTAATTTTATTTCCCTCGCGTGTGGATGTCATTTTTTACGTAATTTTTGGTGTTTTGCTGGCAGATTATCCGGAGCAGCACATAACCTCTAATGTATTTGCTCCTCCGGACATAAGCAGAGCGTATGTCCGGCGCGTATTTGTGTAACCCCATTGTGCAAATCAGAATTTTCTGGTGTCAGATTTTTTAGAGCATTTTTTTACCGCGGAGATTCCGATCCTGAAGTATATTGATCACTGATAAATGAAAAAAAAAAAAAAAGATCAATTATATGCAAGCAGGAGTAACCGAAAAATTTTCATGGGAATGTTACGGGAGTGAAGAATATACATTTTGTATGGCAAAAAACTCCGCATGGGGGTTGTGACCCCTTATCTCCTCCTTGGCTACGCCACTGTACGCAAGCATCAGTTGTCACGTCATGAAAAACCGTCGTAGGTGGCAAACTCCGAAGTTGTTCTGAGTGTTATACAAAATTAAAAATTTTACTTTTGATACAGTTCGAATATTTCGTTTTAATACATTTCGGCCACCAAGGTAAGATGAAATATTACTAAATAAGGCAACCCAGAATTTTCTTAACTATTGAATTTCACACTATTCAACTACAGTAGATTCCCTATAACACGGTAGATACGTTCCGTGTTATAGGAATCCGAGTGTACGGGCCCTGTGATATACTCCACCTGGAGTGCGGACTGCGCGGTATAATAGCGGCAAAACTTATTTGCGCTTCGTAAAAATACAATGATGTTTGGTGTTGCCATTCTAAGGATATGTTAATTACAGGAGCTAAGGCGTCATAATATCAGAACACATGTCTCATTTCACCGTACTGTACGAGTCTCTTTTAACGTGTTACACGAAAACGATCGTAATGTTTTCGTCGAGTTCTATAGAATTCGTGTTGTAGACCCATGTTATAAAGGGGTCAACTGTAATCTGTAAAAAATGAAAAATGAAATCAGTTATTTATTAAGGCGAATTGGCAGTGAGATCAACGTCAGTTTTATGTAACAAGTGTGATATTGCATTAAGAGATCAATAAGGGTAATAAGCTTTTTCTCAGAAGTTACATCACGAACGTTTTCATTTACAAAAGCGACATGATTTTCACGGGAGCAGGGTACATTTTTGGCTTTTAAACGTAAATGATGCATCCATTGTTTCTTGTAGGTTTTTTAATTTAGGTAAAATTTAATAAAGTCGCGTGTAACATAACTGCGCTAATGCATTGTCCACGCTTTGAAAAATGCAAGATAAAATTGCTGTCAACATCATGTAATATTATTTATGTGGTATATACTATATATACTAAACCTCAATGTGGTATATACTAAACCTCACAAAACGAATTATTTGATGTAGAAATCAGGCATTTTTCGAAAGAGAAAAGTTTTGTCTGCATACCATAAAGTTCTTTCTTTTTTGATCGCCAGTCACATTGACGTAGTTTTTGTGTCATGTTGCAATCGTCTAAAATTTGCACTCATGACGTCAACTTTTAGTCACGATTCAAATATTTTTTCACGTTTTGAGATTCCTCATTACTGGGTTTAATTCGAATTATATATGTGTAAGGAAAATATGCGTTTCCCACCGTGCGGAGAACGGGCACGCAGCTAGTCTTTCTATTCTATACTATTAAAATCTGTACGCGTCTGTCTGTCTGTCTGTGTGTAGCATCATCTCCTCCGAAACTGCTGGCAGTTGAGTTTCAATCGAGGTGTCCACTTATTCGGAAAATTCCGAGGAAGGTCTTCCGCTAATTTAAATTTCGAAATTCGAATTAGTTTAGGAGATATTGATAAAAAACCCCCTCAAAAACACTAATTTTTGCTCTCCGCAACTCCGCGATTGTAACCCCTGTAGTGAAAATGTGAGAAATAAGCATAGAGGTTGCAATGTTTGGCGAATTTATTAAATGATTTACACTCTTGCATTAAAAATAAAGGAATAATACTTTTTTTCTGTTTCGAATATTTGCTAGGTTATTTTTTAATTAAAATATCGTCTGCGTGGGAAATCAGAGCAGGAATTCAATATTTTTTATACGCAAAAGAAAAAGGATTTGTAAATTTCAGAGACTAAAGTGTATATCCTTATAATTTGGCGAAAAAAAATGGCTTATATGGCGATTTTGAAAAAGTGGATTCTAGTGGTTTGCACAATTTTAGGCTTGGCGCAATTTATCGAGAGCGTAAAGAAATAGTATTTTTAAAAACAAGTGTAGGTTTTTCTAGAATTTAGCCTGAAATTTTAATTTTCTGTTCAGAAATAATGCAGTTATTAAGGCGATTTTAAATGATTTTCATCAAGTTAAATAAATTGATTTAAGTTAGGGAAACCCCGCCAAATTTCAGAAAATTAAACTTTTTCATTTGTATTGCTAATTCTATGCCCCGATTGATATGAGTTGGTGTTACGAGCGTATGAATAGATAGTATTTTTTAATCCCGCCAAACAAGGCGTAATAAAATAGGAAGTCTTTATAAATACGAATGCTGTTTGAGATGAATGAGAATATTTTTTAAACCCAGTTAGACTAGCTGGTAATGCATTTAAATTTTGCATTTATTGTCAAGTTTAATGTGTGATTCATTTTGGCTATTTGCCATAGACTGCCGACGTTAATTACGCGAAAATGGCAGTTCTAGCAAAGTAAACATAAATAAATCATTTCATGTTCTATTTTTAACACTGCTACAGTTTCTGTAGCAACGGAATCCATTGTTTCCACTTAAGTTGTTCAATTTAATAATTAAGTGAAACCACTCATTTCTACATCTCTTAAGTTCCAAAAAAGTGAAAACGCATTAAATATGAAACAAATAGAATTTTAATATATTTGCGCATTAAAAATAATCGAACTTTTTTCAGGCAATTCTGCATATTTTTCATTTTATTTCCTTCGCGTGTGACGTCATTTTCACGTCATTGTCTTCTGTTTTGCTGTCAGATTATCCGGAGAAGCAAATTACACGCTAACGTATGTGCTGCTTCAGCGGACATAAGGAAGCAATTTGTCGGGTGCGTATTTGCCTAACCCCTCTGTGTGTCTAAATTGAAGCAATGAAACTTTGTAGGCGTTTTTTTTTAAACTAGAAAAAGGCAGATTAACGTCGTTAACGTGGAAGAAGCGATATGGAAAACTATTTAATTGGTAGGCGTAATGCGAAATGATAATCGATTATTCACATGCGCAAAGCAACGAAATTTCAAAAGTATGAAAAGTCAGGAATATGAAATGAAAATCCAAAATAAATCACCAGAGACTATAGGATAAGCATCGTGTACGAGAATGATATTGAATTCATGTACATAACAAAGGCGCTTGAAAGGAATACAAAATATAATATGAAATTAATTGCTCTTTCTTCCCATGGCGTTTGTGGAATCTTTCCGAATAACGGGATCCAATGTGCTTAGAATATTTCATATAAATTACTTATATGTTAAAGTTCTATTTATTTTTTCATATATATTCCAGTTACTCCAGTTACAAGACCTAGAGCTCTAGAAACGATTTCAGATTTTGTTTAATATTGAATTTGACACTATGCAATTAATCTATGTTAAAAATAAAATATGAAATTAGTTATTTATTTAGTGTGAATTGGCAGTGAGATCAACGTTAGTTTTATGTAACAAGTGTGCTACTGTATTAAGAGTTCAGTAAGGGTAATAAGATTTTCCGCTTAAGTTACGTCACAAATTTTTTCATTTACGAAAGCGACAAGATCTTCACGGAAACAGGATGCATTTTTGGTTTCTGAACGTACAATGTGCATCGATTGTTTCGTGTAGGTTTTTTAAATTTGGGTAAAATTTAATAAAGTCATCTGCAACATAACTATGCTAATGCATTGTCTACGCTTTACGAAATGCAAGATTAGATAAAATAGTATTCAACATCATGTAATGTTATTCATATGGTATGTATGAATGCTATAAATTAAACCTAAAAAAGAGAATTATATGATGTAGAAATAAGGCATTTTTCGAAAGAGAAAAGTTTCGTCTGCATACCGTAAAGTTCTTACTTTTCTGATCGCCAGTGACAATGACGTAGTTTTTGTGTCATCATGTTGCAATCGTCTCAAATTTCCACTCATGGAGTCAGCTTTTCGTCAGAATTCCAGCAATTTTTCACTATTAGAGATTCCTATCACTGGGTTTAATTCGAATTATATATGTAAGGAAAATATTCGTCTCCTACCGTGCGGAGAACGGGTAAGCAGCTAGTCTATACTATTAAAATCTGTGCGCGTCTGTCTGTCTGTCTGTGTGTAGCATCATCTCCTCCGAAACCGCTGGGAGTTGAGTTTCAATCGAGGTGTCCACTTATTCGAAAAATTCCGAGGAAGGTCTTCCGCTAATTTAA
The DNA here is from genome assembly GCA_038373885.1 of Cheiracanthium punctorium. Lineage (NCBI taxonomy): Eukaryota > Metazoa > Arthropoda > Arachnida > Araneae > Cheiracanthiidae > Cheiracanthium > Cheiracanthium punctorium. The sequence continues at coordinate 108,776 of JAWZYV010002480.1, read as the reverse complement.
ATTTCGAAATTCGAATTAGTTTAGGAGATATTGATAAAAAACCCCGTCAAAAACACTAATTTTTGCTCTCCGCAACTACGCGATTGTAACCCCTGTAGTGAAAATGTGAGAAATAAGCATCGAGGTTGCCATGTTTGGCGAATTTATTAAATGATTTACACTCTTGCATTAAAAATAAAGGAATAATACTTTTTTTCTGTTTCGAATATTTGCTAGGTTATTTTTTAATTAAAATATCGTCTGCGTGGGAAATCAGAGCAGGAATTCAATATTTTTTATACGCAAAAGAAAAAGGATTTGTAAATTTCAGAGACTAAAGTGTATAACCTTATAATTTGGCGAAAAAAAATGGCTTATATGGCGATTTTGAGAAAGTGGATTCTAGTGGTTTGCACACAATTTTAGGCTTGGCGCAATTTACTGAGAGCGTAAAGAAATAGTATTTTTAAAAACAAGTGCAGGTTTTACTAGAATTTAGCCTGAAATTTTAATTTTCTGTTCAGAAATAATGCAGTTATTAAGGCGATTTTAAATGATTTTCATCAAGTTAAATAAATTGATTTAAGTTAGGGAAACCCCGCCAAATTTCAGAAAATTAAACTTTTTCATTTGTATTGCTAATTCTATGCCCCGATTGATATGAGTTGGTGTTACAAGCGTATGAATAGATAATATTTTTTAATCCCGCCAAACAAGGTGTAATAAAATAGGAAGTCTTTATAAATACGAATGCTGTTTGAGATGAATGAGAATATTTTTTAAACCCAGTTAGACTAGCTGGTAATGCCTTTAAATTATTGCATTTATTGTCAAGTTTAATGTGTGATTCATTTTGGCTATTTGCCATCGACTGCCGACGTTAATTACGCCAAAATGGCAGTTCTAGCAAAGTAAACATAAATAAATCATTTCATATTCTATTTTTAACACTGCTACAGTTTCCGTAGCAACGGAATCCATTGTTGCCACTTAAGTTGTTCAATTTAATAATTAAGTGAAACCACTCATTTCTACATCTCTTAAGACCCAAAAAAGTGAAAACGCATTAAATATGAAACAAATAGAATTTTAACATATTTGCGCATTAAAAATAATCGAAGTTTTTTCAGGCAATTCTGCATATTTTTCATTTTATTTCCTTCGCGTGTGACGTCATTTTCACGTCATTGTCTTCTGTTTTGCTGTCAGATTATCCGGAGAAGCACATTACACGCTAACGTATGTGCTGCTTCGGCGGACATAAGGAAGCAATTTGTCGGGTGCGTATTTGCCTAACCCCTCTGTGTGTCTAAATTGAAGCAATGAAACATTGTAGGCGTTTTTTTTTAAACTAGAAAAAGGCAGATTAACGTGGTTAACGTGGAAGAAGCGATATGGAAAACTATTTAATTGGTAGCCGTAATGCGAAATGATAATCGATTATTCACATGCGCAAAGCAACAAAATTTCAAAAGTATGAAAAGTCAGGAATATGAAATGAAAATCCAAAATAAATCACCAGAGACTATAGGATAAGCATCGTGTACGAGAATGATATTGAATTCATGTACATAACAAAGGCGCTTGAAAGGAATACAAAATATAATATGAAATTAATTGCTCTTTCTTCCCATGGCGTTTGTGGAATCTTTCCGAATAACGGGATCCAATGTGCTTAGAATATTTCATATAAATTACTTATATGTTAAAGTTCTATTTATTTTTTCATATATATTCCAGTTACTCCAGTTACCTAGAGCTCTAGAAACGATTTCAGATTTTGTTTAATATTGAATTTGACACTATGCAATTAATCTATGTTAAAAATAAAATATGGAATAAGTTATTTATTTAGTGTGAATTGGCAGTGTGATCAACGCTAATTTTATGTAACAAGTGTGGTACTGTATTAAGAGAGTTCAGTAGAGTTCAGTAAGGTATGTAGGTATGTAGTAAGGGGGTTCAGTAAGGTATGTAGAGTTCAGTAAGGGTAATAAGCTTTTCCGCTTAAGTTACGTCACAAATTTTTTTCATTTACGAAAGCGACAAGATCTTCACGGAAACAGGATGCATTTTTGGTTTCTGAACGTACAATGTGCATCGATTGTTTCGTGTAGGTTTTTTAAATTTGGGTAAAATTTAATAAAGTCATCTGCAACATAACTGTGCTAATGCATTGTCCACGTTTTACGAAATGCAAGATAAGATAAAATAGCATTCAACATCATATAATGTTATTCATATGGTATGTATGAATGCTATAAATTAAACCTAAAAAAGAGAATTATATGATGTAGAAATAAGGCATTTTTCGAAAGAGAAAATTTTCGTCTGCATACCGTAAAGTTCTTACTTTTCTGATCGCCAGTGACAATGACGTAGTTTTTGTGTCATCATGTTGCAATCGTCTCAAATTTCCACTCATGGAGTCAGCTTTTCGTCAGAATTCCAGCAATTTTTCACTATTAAAGATTCCTATCACTGGGTTTAATTCGAATTATATGTGTGTAAGGAAAATATTCGTCTCCTACCGTGCGGAGAACGGGTAAGCAGCTAGTTCATCTATTATTGTTGGAATATGCAAAATTCGAAGATAGACGCAAAAATATCTGCGCACAAATGGGTTAAGAAGATAAATTAGACGCTATATTCGAAACGTTACCGAATGAGGATGTTTGTAAGACTGTTTTAGTAAGAGATTTTAACATAGAATTAAATTCCGATCAAGGATCCGATTTCATAACTGAAATGGATAATTTAGATTTTCCAATACGCACTCCAAAACATATCCAAAAGATTTCACCACTAGGGGCGAAACAAGAATTGATGAACTTTTCAGCAACAAAATTATGCGATCAGGAGTCTGAGCACTTACAGTTATCATTTTCCTTTTATGGCAGAAATGATTTAATAGATTTAAAAAAAAAAACTGAAATTCTTCCAGCAGAGTGCATAAATAAAATCTGGAAGAATTTAAATTTTTTTTATGAATTTTATTTTAATGTTTGCCTTTTTTCATTCTGTTTACTGCAGATTCTGCATGTTTTCCCGCAAAGGATAACAATACAAATTGCAAGTTGCATAAATAGACGAACTTGTTACTGAATGTTACTAATAACTTTTTTGTCACTGCAACACCAAATTCCCTAAACATCGCAACTCGAGCAAAACATTTCAGTCTGAAGTTTTGCGAAAATTTCCTCCAGCTCTTCTTTTAAGTCACGATTCGTCGAAAAGTTTCATTCCTTTCAAGATTCTATTCGCAACCGTGAACTGCGAATATTCCGGCAGCAACGCTTACAGTTTTACGCAGATGCAAAATGGGAAATATATCTTTTAGAGATAGAATTTCTCGACTGTTCCTTCTATCTCTCTTTTCAATGAGCATGGACTATTTCTTTCCACAGTTCGCATGATATTGGCAGATATAAGCCATCGGCTCGTGGAGTAAAAGCAATTTTCTTTTCCTGGGGATCGATAAATCTGGAATTCCGACAGTGGAAGAACGTCTAGTCTATCGAAGAAAAATAGTCCCAATAATCATGAAATTGTTCATTAGGAAGGGAACTTTGTTTTTAGAAGGTGTATCAGGAATTTGCCAATAATAGTGCATTTAGGAAGAAATATAGAAAATCGACGATAAACCATTTAATTATTATGTTTATCTTTCCAAGTGGATCATTGAAAAAAAAATTGTTTATCTAACAAAAGTAACCAGAAAACAGAAACAGAAGCACCCACAGAGTATTATTCGAATAGACAACTCTGAAACGGAGCATGCCTGTCAAAGGTTGAAATATGCTTGTAAACACTACATAACTAAAACATTTTGTCAGGCATTTAATCAGTAGAATGCCCCCCCCCCTCCAAAAAAAATTGTATACATTCTAAGGTATCAGAAGTATTATATTTAAGGTACTTAGGGAGAAGGGGGTGTGTGTTAAGTGAGGAATGTCTGTCAAAGCATTCTAAGCTTAAAAATAGTACGAAAAACGAACTGATATTGTACAGTAAGGAAAACAAACTTGTAAGCATATGACTCTGAACCTGATGACTTGCCATTTCACACTCTCCTTGTCCAATGAATTTTCTTGAAAAACAAATAAATAAAACAAGCTTAAATACACAAAAGCAAAATCAAGAATCAGAACTCCGTATAATATAAATATATATATATGGGAACTGCTAAAAGACTGAGCCAGAAGACATCAGAGTCAAAGCCACGTCTTTTTAGTATTTATTAGAAAACATGCCCCGAGTTTCCTTTCAGACAGAACGCAAACATAAAGACCGCAAGGAGACTAGCGTAAAAATCTTTAAAATTTTATCTACGCACCACAAAGTGTTTCTAAAGGTGAATTTTCAATCCTGGAAAAAAATAGACAAGAATCATTTACCGATTATTATTTTTTTTTAAACTAAAATTTTAAAGAGACGGTATCTTTCGTTATTGTTCACTTATTGTAGTGCTTAAAGTAATCCTCGGTTTACGATGGCCATAAAATTCGGAACTCTTCGGTTACAAATAACAATCCTGGAAAAAAATAGACAAGAATCATTTACCGATTATTTTTTTTTTAAACTAAAATTTTAAAGAGACGGTATCTTTCGTTATTGTTCACTTATTGTAGTGCTTAAAGTAATCCTCGGTTTACGATAGCCATAAAATTCGGAACTATTCGGTTACAAATAATACAATACTTTCATTTTGATAACAAATAAATTCAATTCTAGCTGTATTAAAATTTGTATTCATAATAATTTTCCATCTTTTCAAGTAACTGTTTGATTCACTGGCAGGGAACGACAGATGTAACTCAGTTACGTTTATAGTTATAGTTATTCAGAATTCTATACGAAATTTCATTAATCTGAATTTGTGCGCCTTTAGTTTTCATATAAACTACAGACGTTGTGGTAAATTTTCGAAAACGAATAAAGGGGTTGATGATTGCCTCTCACTTGAGCATAAAACTTTGTCGAGTTATTAGGAAATTCAACCCACAAATGAAAAGTTTTAATTCGTTCTCATCACTGAAAAGATGAAGCAGAAAGATTCCTCTTCTGTGACCAGTGTTGCTTCCCAATATGGGCTTTTGAATGCGAATTGCGCAAGAGAACCCAGTGATTGTGCAACAGCAAATTTGGACAGAATCAAAGATCTATGCTTGGAAACAACATTGGTCACAGTTAACCTTCTCCAAAGTAACAAAAATTCTACCAGCCAAGGCAGCTTGCAAGGCTTTCTTTTTTACCAGCCACTTGGAATAATCTAGAAGCTACATCCATAAAAAATCTGATGTGTCCAACACATGAGTTCCTTGCACGTCTATTAAATCAAAAGCATTTTCGACGCACTTCCTCTAAACTTATTTGCTTGAAAGAGATAAAATACTGCAGTAATAGTAAGGTTTAGCGATTTCTAACCAAATATTTCCGCTATTGCCTAGGTGAATTCAATTTGAAATATTTCCTTCTGACTCTTAATTTGGCGATATTTCACCAAAAACCGACAAACTTGAGATAGATTGCGAGATTTTGGGGATAGCCAAAGTAGTAATTGACCACAGACTTTCAATGAATTGACTGCATCCATACACCTCAATGTATTTAAAGTCATTTGTCTCACCCTGTAAATAAATTCCCAGTCGATTGCTGTCAAAAAAGATATTGAAATAAGTTAGATATTACAATAGTTCTAAATACAAAAGTTCAAAATTCTACGGGTTAAAGTTTTAGAGTTTTACAAAATACGAAATAATTTTTAGTGACAAATTTGGCGATATTTCGGCGAAACTCGTCAATGTCGAGGACATTTGGCGAGATTTTAAGCATGGACAAAACAATGACAGATTATCGCCAAATTTGGCGATATTTCGCCAAAACTCGCCAAGAACGATGATAAATGGCGATACTTTGGGCATGGACCAAATGAATGACTATCGCCAAATTTGGCGATATTTCGGCAAAACTCGCCAAGGTCGATGACAGTCGGCGAGATTCTGGGCATGTACCAAACAATGACTGTCTACAGTTGTATTATATTGAAGATGTCCATAGACATTAAAGTACTGAAATTCTTTTCGGTGGTCCTATAAATAAACTTTCCAGTAGATTGGAACCAAAAATCGAGATGCATAACTGGATGTTACAACAATCTTATATATGAAATTTCATAATAGTTTTTGAGATTTGAGAGTTAAATATGCACACACGTATTCCAAAAGTCGCCAAGCTTGACGACTTTTGGCATAGTTCTTGAGGGAGGCACGTGACCGTGGTCGAACCATTACCTACTTAACTTATGTGGTAGGACGGTATTGTGCTTGAAATGGATGACTGCCTCTAAAATTGCCATTGACCGTAATGTATTGGAAATAAAATTGGAGTGTTCCTGTAGCAGATTGGAAGCAGATGTGGATTGTAGCAGATGTGGAGTGTTCCTGTAGCAATTTTGAGTGTTCCTGTAGCAGAACTATAAATGATAAAGACACTTTTTTTAATGGAGAAATTCATTTTCTAACTCTTTACAGCATATATCACTTCTGAGTCGTTTGAAATAGCCCAATACCTCTAAAAAACGCGTTGATGAATTTCGGCCCATACAGCGTAATGTATTTCGAATCTTTTGGGCAGTTCTGCTGATAAACTATCCAGTCGGATGGAACCGAAAGGGGAGGTGCACAACTAGATGTCACAACAATCCTAAATATAAAGTTTCAACATTCTACGCCTAATAGTTTTTGAGATATGCGAGTTTAATGAATTTCGGCCCATTGAGCGTAATATATTTCGAATGTTTTGGGCGGTCCTGTAGATAAACTATCCAGTCGAATGGAACCAAAAGGGGAGGTGCAAAACTAGATGTTACAATTATCCAAAATATGAAGTTTCGACATTCTACGCCAAATAGTTTTTGAGTTAGGCGAGTTTAATCAATTTCTGCCCATAGAGCGTAATGTATTTCGAATCTTTTGGGCGGTTCTGTACATAAACTATTCATTAGATTGCGACCAAAAGGGGAGGCATGGAAACACAGACGGCATGGAAAACGTACAGACGGCATGGAAAAACTGGCCACAATAGACTCGCCGCTGGTCAAAATGAGTTGCAGACGCGTTAATATGATCGTGCATGCTAGCCTACGATGAGATGCATCGAAAAAATTCTTTAAATTAAATTTAGATGTAGTAAAAATCGTTTTTTTTTTGTCGAAATTTGGCCCCCCAAATTTTTCGGGATCACATTACTTCCTTATACTACGTACAAGGAAGTAAAAAGGATGAAGGAGCAATTTAATCTCTTGTAATTTTCGCGAGTGGAACTAAAATTCTTACCAGCCAGTAAGCATTTTTTAACCGCCAGTTGGCGAGTGGTAATCGACATTCGCGGCACCTTTTCAATGATGAGGAAGTACAGGTTAAACCTGTGTTCAGGATTAAAAAAAAATAAGGGGGGGGGATGACCTACATTGAATGAAATGTTTCAGCATACTTATTACCCTCTCCCACATAACCTTTCTGTTCTGCCACTGTGAATATTCACACACATATACATACACTCAAGTACAGTACTGAATTTAGGTGAAGTGCCAGCAGGCTTCAGCCAAGTCAAAAAACATTCTTTACGCGTAACATATTTGCTTCATTGTACTATCTCAGAAAACTCTGCTTAGTTTCCGGGATAGTAGCTTAAAGTCCAGTGTATATGGAAAGTTCTAGTAAACAATCCAGTTGAAAGGCGAAAGACAAATTTTATCGGCTCTAGAAAGTCGACGAACAATCTTATGTACACACTTCACAGAAATTAATAAACTGTAACGGGATTTATAACAGTCAGCTTAACACAGAAACTTTCGCAGATACTGTATTTCCCACACAAGTAGTGAATTATAACAGTCATTATATAAGTTAGCCGTTTCATAAAAGTCAGCTTAACACAGAAGATTTCACAGACGCTGCATTTCTAACACAATAAAATCCTTCCATACGCTAAAATTTAGTGGAAATTCTCGAGGGAAAACTATCACCTGTTCCTCAGCATACAACAATGAAGTATACACAATAATCAGCATTCAAAAGTAAGTTTCTCGAAACAAGTGAGAAAACGTCGCTAATAATACCGCAATGCAAAACGTGTAGGTTCTCAGCAGAATAATGTTTCTCTGCTAGCGAGAGCTGACTACTCTGAACGGAGCTGCTGGGGCGTGATCTGCTCTTCTTATAGAGGTTCTCTTAAATTTCTAGAACTTTCGTTATTAATTCCATCTTCGGAAATATTTTCATTGGTCTAGCACATTGATGACTTAATGCTATTGCCTAATACCAATGCAAGAAAGCAAACATTACACGCTCCATTAAAGAAAACGCAACAAATATCAAAAGGGTTGACGATTTTTGGTGAAATATCGTCAAATTCGGTGCAAAAAATAAGTTCCAAAACTGCAGTCAGCTAAGCGATATCGTCAATATTTTGCGAAAATCCAGAAAACCATATGTTAATTAATGGTGACACCCACATCTCCCTATATCACATCTCCCCACATCTCCCAAAATACAAATTTTAAATATTTTAAGTCTACAATATGAATTTTAGCGTAATTTAATCCCTAAAAGAGCATATCACACAAAAATTCATAGCAGTACACTTCGTTTAAGTCAAATGAACTTTATATTTTCTTTATATTTTCGCTCCTCCCACAGGGCCGTACTTAAAAAAAAAATTTCGGGGAGGGTCCAAAAATATCGGAGGGGGACCAAACGGTGAAAAAGGCATCGTTATTGTTTTGCTAACACAATTTTAAATTTTGGGAGGGGGGGGGGACCGGACCCCATGATTCAACCCCCTGGGTACGGCCTTGGCTTCCCCCAAAATTTGACTTGCTTCCGCGTAATATTTTGCTTCATTTTCCATTTTGTTTACGGGAAATTCACTTTTTTAAAATTACTTCCTCCACCCTCAAAAAAATTCTGTATCTACGACTGCTCAAACAAGTGTATTTCATATCCTGATTTGTTTTCTATTCCAGAGTCAGAGAAGCAAAACTTTCCGGTCTTTCGGACTCTCATTTATTTTATCTTCACTCTCCGCCAAATATGCCACGCCGGTTAAGTGAATTCAGATGCTATCTTTCATCCCGGAGTAAATGGACACGTTCCCTTCCACGTCTCGTGGTTTATTTTGAGAATCCTCCCTGGTTCTCTCGCTTTGTTTCTGCGAAAACAGCCCTGTCCTCAAATCAATACATCAGGGATTTCAATCTTGGAAGAATGCAAGTGGCAAGGGAATGGAGAAAAGAGAAAAGAAAAGTGGCTTAAAACGAGAAAGATTTCATCAGAAGTATTTTTTGCCCGGTGGAATACAGGGATTCCCCAGGATATAGCTTCTCCTCAATAGATGGCTTTGCGACTTAATTTTACTCCAGGGTGATTCTGATTAACTCTGAAGAAGGACTGAATTTTCATTTAACGTATTTGCACCAGACATTTGAAGCGCTTTCCGTTTTAAATGAGTACATTTCAATATGAAGATATTGTAACGAATTTTCGGGGCAACCCGCTGCTCTGGGGCTTAAAATGGGTTAAAATTCGTATTCTACGCTTCAAATAGATAAATTTTGCTTTTTGTTGCATCAAAATCGGCCAATTAGAACCGGAGATACGGAGGTTTCGCTTTCCCGTATGTTTTTCTATGGGCTTCTAGAAATCTCGAGAAATATTAGTCCTAGAGCTTAGATCTCTTCACTTTTGAGGACTTATTTTTGGCGCCAAATTTGGCGATATTTCGCCAAAAGTCGCCAAGCTTGGCGACTTTTTGGTCATTTGGCGCGATTTTCCCAATGGGGCCTGGAAGTTGTTTTTCCTGCATTAAAAACGCATAATAACCTAACATTTCTCTTCTATGACGTAATCAAAATTCACGCTTTATGTAGAACCCTCGAGAAATTGACTTTTCTGGAAACCTCTTGTACCTCCTGCATCGGCTATTTATAGAAGCGGGCATCGCCCCGAAGCGAGTCAGTTGCGAGATGAACATTCAATGTGTGAGGAGCTCTGAGTACGCTTGTTTTGTGTGCTATAGAAGCTGTGTTTTAGCTTGCTTTGTGAAGCTGTTTTTAAAGTGCTGTGTGTAAATTCTTCATTGCTGTGTCTTAAGGGATAGTGTACTATATCCCTTGAATATTTCCACGGAATTTTTGCCTGTAAAAGTGACTTATTTTGTGTGAGAAATACAGCATTTGTGAGAGCTTCTGATCCAAGCGGATTGTTAAAAGCACGTTACTGCTAGATTGTGCTTGTGAATTGTGTGCAGCTGATTGTTCTACGAAGTTCTAGAAGAAATAAAGTTTGTGTTCCATCCTGACAAGTGACTTTTTACTTGAACTTTTTACACCACTGAACTTTAGAACGACGAACCCCAGGAGTAGCAGAGTAATTCCGCAACATTTGGTGTCAGAATTGGGGTTCTAAAGAAAGACTTTAATTTTCCAGTTTATGGTTTTGACTAGACAGAAAATGGAAGAACAACTTCAAAAGCTCATGAATATGATGCAAGAAATGAAAGCCGGACAAGACGAGATGAAAGCCGGACAAGACGAGATGAAAGCCGCACAAGAACAGATGAAAGCCGGACAAGACGAGATGAAAGCTGGACAAGAACAGATGAAGGCGGATTTAGAGAAGAAAATTGAAGCAGGACAGACCGATTTAGAAAAGAAAATTGAAGCCGGACAAGAAGGAATGAAATTGGGATTGGAGAAAATGGAGACTGCTTTGGGAAAATTAGAGAAATTCGAAAAGAGTGTGCAGGAAAATCAAGAGATAATGGAGAAAAGAATGTCACTCATAGAAGAAACTCAAACGAAATATGAACAAAGAATTGAAGGAAAAATAGAAGAAAATGTTAAGGAATTGCAGCAAGATATTTGCAGAATGCGGGAAGAATTTAAGAATAAAATTGAGGAGAAACTAGACTGGAAAGAAAATATAGTTTCGAAAATACATGAAGAATGTGAAGCTAAAATTAAAGAAAAATTGGACTCTCTCGTAAAGCTGGGAAAGTTACCCGAAAACATCAGGTTATCTTCACACCGCCCAGCAGTGAAACTTACTGCCTATGACGGAAAGACTCCCTGGGAAGCTTACAAGACCCAATTTTCAATCGTCGCCAGAGCCAATGGTTGGAGCGAGTCCGAGAAAGCTAATCAACTGGCCGCTTCCCTTAGCGGAGATGCAATTAATGTATTGCAAACTATCGGAGCGACGAAGATAGGAGATTTTGACGCCCTTGCCAGTGCCTTGGAGATGAAATTCGGAGAGAAGTGCCAGAAAGAATATAGTAGAATCCAACTTAAGTCAAGGGTGCAGAGATCTGGCGAGACCCTTCAAGAGCTGGCTTCGGACATAGATAGGCTTTGTCATCTAGCTTACATGGACCATCTTGATAATGTCCGAGAAGAAATGGCGGTGCGTCATTTTATTGAAGCCATCCGTGATCCAGAAACCCAAAAGTCACTTATGTTGGAAGATTATCAGGATTTGAAGTCTGCTCTGGTGTTCGCAATGAAGCTAGAGGCAGCCCAGCGGGCCGTGAGAAAAGATCGGCATGCTGTTAGAGCGGTCACGGTCCAAGAGGAAGCTGACAAAGACACAGAGGGCGTCGAGAACAGGTTGAAGAGAATTGAAGATCTCATAGAGCGAAAATTAAGATCCGATAGAACGAGAGATGGCCGAAAGAAAGTGAAATGCTGGAAGTGTGGCGTCGAAGGTCATGTACAAAAGCATTGTGGTCGAAAGTCTTATGACCAGCAAGAGAAATCTAAGAACATGAAAGAGGGAAACTAGGAGGTGGCCATCTCGCGGGGCGGAGGTTGCCATATAGTCAAAAGCCCCACCTAAAAGTCTTGCAGATTTCATCAGTGAATGGTGGCAGTAATGGACTCTTCGTACTGGGATATGTTAATGGTTCCCCATGCCACATGGTGATTGATACTGGAGCGAACGTAACCATCATAAGGACGGATCTGGCCAAGAAATTAAATTTGAAGATTATCTGGACTCCGCCCTCGCTGACCCTCCAGACTGTGACAGGTGACAAGATCGAAGTGGGCGGAAAAGCGCAAGTAGAAATCACGTTTGGAAATGCCAGATACGACCATGTGGTATATGTCACTAATATTACAGACTCTTTTATTCTCGGACTGGACTTTTTAAAATCGCACAAATTTAACTTGGACTTTAAGAATAATGAGCTTCGTTCGGACTCAGAAGAAATAGCTGCGTTCGATATTAAAAATGAAACTATTTTACCTGTACAGCAAATAATAGCCCAGACTGATATCACTCTACCTCCCAGAACTGATTCAATAATTTCTGGAACAGTAAAAGAAAGCAATAAATTCCGTTTTGGATTAATCGAACACCCAAGCAATAGTGATTCCATCAGAGGAGTACTTGTGGGAGCAACACTTGTGGACTTGTCGAGAACAGAAATTCCAGTTAGAGTAGTAAATGTGACGGACAAGTCGAAGGTGATAAAGAAAACTGAAGTGTTGGCGACATGCACTCCTGTTACCTGCATTAATAAGAACATCAGCCAAACGACAGCTAAATCTTCCGAGTGCCTGACGAAGGAATTAATACAAGACATGGAGTTAAGGGCAGAACAGAGAAGCGCTGCGGGGAAAGTAATAGCTGAATTTGAAGACCTCTTCTCCCGAACTTCGGGTGACTTTGGCCGTACGAGCTTAACTCAACATAGGATAGATACAGGCAGTCATTCTCCCATCAAGCAACATCCTAGGCGGCTGCCGTTTGCTAAGCAAGAAGAGGTGAGTAGACTTTTAGAGGAGATGCAGCGTGATGACGTCATCGAGCCGTCGACTAGTCCCTGGGCCTCACCAATTGTTTTGGTCCGAAAGAAGGATGGTTCCACCCGGTTCTGTGTTGACTGCAGACGTCTGAATGACATTACCAAGAAAGACAGCTACCCTCTTCCCAGGATAGACGACACTTTGGACACTTTATCGGGAAACGAATGGTTTTCCACTCTGGATCTGAAAAGTGGTTACTGGCAAGTGGAAATTCATCCCGACGACCGTGAAAAGACTGCGTTCACCACGGGACAAGGATTATGGCAGTTCAAAGTTATGCCTTTTGGACTCTGCAACGCACCTGCTACATTTGAGCGACTAATGGAGACAGTGTTGAGAGGACTTTCCTACGAAGCATGTCTCGTTTATTTGGACGATATCATCATCGTCGGAAGGACTTTCGAAGAGCATCTCGAGAACATTCGAAAGGTACTGCAGAAATTAAAAGAGGCGAACTTGAAACTAAGTCCATCGAAGTGCAATTTGTTTCGTCGGGAAGTACGTTACCTCGGGCACATAATATCCGCCCACGGAGTCCGAACCGATCCCGAAAAGACGTCCGCAGTCCAGAACTGGAGTCGTCCCGAGAATATCCACGACTTAAGAAGTTTTCTCGGTCTGTGTACTTACTATCGAAAATTCGTGAAGGGCTTTTCTCAAATTGCAAGACCTCTTCACAAATTGACCGAGACTGGACAGAAATTTCTATGGACTGAGGAATGTGAGGACGCATTCAACGAACTGAAGACGGCTTTAACATCTTCGCCGATCTTGTCGTATCCTCACCCTGACAAGCCATTTATCCTGGACACAGACGCGAGTAAGGAGAGTGTCGGAGCAGTTTTGTCCCAGGAGATAGATGGCCAAGAACACGTCATTGCTTACTGGAGCAAATGCCTTTCAAAGGCAGAACGTAACTATTGTGTTACGAGAAAGGAACTTCTTGCTATCATTAAGGCCGTGGAGCACTTCCATCATTACCTGTACGGCCAAAAGTTCCTGCTCCGAACGGACCATGCCTCTTTAACCTGGCTTCTAAATTTCAAGAATCCAGAGGGCCAAATAGCCAGGTGGATACAGCGATTACAAGAATATGACATCGAGATACGTCATCGGAAAGGGGCATCTCATGGAAATGCAGATGCTTTGTCAAGAAGGCCCTGTAAAGACAGCTGTCGCTATTGCTCCAGGGCAGAGAAAAATTACCATCTGAAACATCCCGTTGTCCGCCAAGTTACATCATCGACACCATCCCAAGATCCCTGGAGTGACGAAAATGTTCGGGCGGATCAATTAGCAGACAGCGACATCAAACCTATTGTGGAATTTATGGAAAAATCCAGCGCTAAGCCCAGTTGGCAAGAAATATCATCTTACAGTCCGGCAACAAAACAGTTCTGGGTTTTATGGGATTCGCTTCGCCTGAGGAATGGAGTCCTGTATCGTAAATGGGAGTCGGACGACGGCAAGATGCTCCGATGGCAGTTAGTACTCCCTCGCTCGAGGATTCCGAAGGTTCTAGAAGAACTTCATAATAGCTACACTGGAGGCCATTTGAGGAGGATGAAGACCCTGCAGAAAGTTCGCGAGCGCTTCTACTACGTTAGGGCTCGAGGCGACGTCGAAAAGTGGTGTCAAGCTTGTGACGCCTGTGCCGCCCGTAAAGGCCCGAAGAAACGAAGCCGTGGAAGACTACATCGTTATAATGTAGGAGCGCCTTTTGAGAGGATTGCCCTCGACATCCTGGGACCTCTTCCGCGAACTTCGGATGGCAACAAATACATCCTAGTTGTCATTGACTACTTTTCTAAATGGCCCGAAGCGTTTCCTATTCCCGATCAAGAAGCTACGACCGTAGCAGAGGTACTGGTGCAAGAATGGATTTCCAGATATGGAACCCCTCTGCAACTTCATTCCGACCAAGGAACGAACTTTACCTCTGCAGTCTTTAAAGGACTATGCCAACTTCTCGGAATGGACAAAACCCAGACTACGCCTTTACACCCACAATCCGACGGCATGGTGGAGAGGTTCAATCGTACAATTTTGAACAACCTCTCGCTCCTGGTATCTAGGAATCAAGAGGACTGGGACAAGAAACTCCCCCTGTTCCTGCTGGCCTATAGGAGTGCCGTCCATGAGACTACCGGCTTCACACCTTCCCAGATGCTGTTCGGCAGAGATCTTCGTCTTCCCGCCGATCTAGTGTTCGGCCGCCCTCCAGATGCGCCTTCATCGCCAGAGGAGTACGTGGAGAACCTTCGGGCACGGTTTGAAGACGTACATCATTTTGCTCGGGAGCGGATCAACCTGAACACGGAAAAGATGAAGACTCGCTACGACACGAAGGCTACGGGACACGAGTTCAACGCAGGTGACAAAGTTTGGCTATGGAATCCTACTCGACGGAAAGGCCTGTCTCCCAAGCTGCAATCGCCGTGGGACGGTCCTTACACAGTCCTAAACCGGCTGAATGACGTCATCGTACGGATTCGTAAGTCACCAAACTCGAAGCCAAGAGTTGTACATTACGATCGGCTTGCCATCTACCGCGGTTGTAATTAGCTCAGACCATGGTCACTATGGCGTAATTCCTCTTTTCTTTCAACTCTCATTTCTTTCCTGTCTTTCCCTTCTCTTCCTCTTTCTTCAACTCTCTTTCTCTCACCACTTACGCCATGTTTAGTGTACATATTTGTAATATATTGGATTTTATTAATGTGTATTTGTTATTACATTGATTACTTATTACAGTGTAATTGTTTATTATGATGATTATTAATGTGTATTTGCTTATTGTGCTATTGATTACTTGCTTGAATTATGTTGTTAAGATCTTGTTAAGTGTTATACAGTGTAGGTACCTGTGTGACCTCCTAACTAGGGATTGTACTGCCCGGGACGTGCAGTCCTTGGGAAGGGGGCAATGTTACGAATTTTCGGGGCAACCCGCTGCTCTGGGGCTTAAAATGGGTTAAAATTCGTATTCTACGCTTCAAATAGATAAATTTTGCTTTTTGTTGCATCAAAATCGGCCAATTAGAACCGGAGATACGGAGGTTTCGCTTTCCCGTATGTTTTTCTATGGGCTTCTAGAAATCTCGAGAAATATTAGTCCTAGAGCTTAGATCTCTTCACTTTTGAGGACTTATTTTTGGCGCCAAATTTGGCGATATTTCGCCAAAAGTCGCCAAGCTTGGCGACTTTTTGGTCATTTGGCGCGATTTTCCCAATGGGGCCTGGAAGTTGTTTTTCCTGCATTAAAAACGCATAATAACCTAACATTTCTCTTCTATGACGTAATCAAAATTCACGCTTTATGTAGAACCCTCGAGAAATTGACTTTTCTGGAAACCTCTTGTACCTCCTGCATCGGCTATTTATAGAAGCGGGCATCGCCCCGAAGCGAGTCAGTTGCGAGATGAACATTCAATGTGTGAGGAGCTCTGAGTACGCTTGTTTTGTGTGAACTGATAGTGCTATAGAAGCTGTGTTTTAGCTTGCTTTGTGAAGCTGTTTTTAAAGTGCTGTGTGTAAATTCTTCATTGCTGTGTCTTAAGGGATAGTGTACTATATCCCTTGAATATTTCCACGGAATTTTTGCCTGTAAAAGTGACTTATTTTGTGTGAGAAATACAGCATTTGTGAGAGCTTCTGATCCAAGCGGATTGTTAAAAGCACGTTACTGCTAGATTGTGCTTGTGAATTGTGTGCAGCTGATTGTTCTACGAAGTTCTAGAAGAAATAAAGTTTGTGTTCCATCCTGACAAGTGACTTTTTACTTGAACTTTTTACACCACTGGACTTTAGAACGACGAACCCCAGGAGTAGCAGAGTAATTCCGCAACAATATAAACATTCTTTTGTAAGTCAGTAAAATTTTACACTTAAAATGTTCAGTAAGTTCATTTCCAACAGAAAGCTCATGCAACAAGAGTTTCTTTAGCGTAACTAATATTTATACTGAGTACGCTTATTCGGTAGAGTTAACACTTTTAGGTCTAAATGCGAGCGTCACTCGGGTTACCATTTTCAATGAAACGAATCAAGCCCGAGTCTCTCGAGGTCGACTTATAACTCTCCGAGTTATAAAATGAACGGTCACATTGTTGTTACAAAACTATAATGTTGTTCTCCCGCATCGATGCGTGTTGCGGGAAAGTGAGTTGTATAGTCACCTCTGATAATAAAAGGCCTCCACAGCGATTCAAAATGGCCGACTCCGTAGTCCAGTGCTCTGCGTTCATTTGAATGAGTTTTGACCGAAATAGTGCTCAACCCCCCTTTTTTTTTTAACTGTAAATAAAATATCCATTCACATGAAACTGCCTCTGTAGAAAAATTCTTCATAAGAACTCCCTACACTTTATTAAAAATTATCCATTTTATAAATTTATTACATCAAATTCAACGTCTTTTCAAGTGGATTTATTTAACTGAATATAACTTTCTAATGTAAAATGCGGAAAAATCAGATTTACACAAAACTCAGTTATTATATATTGGAAAAATTCTCTAAAGCATATTAATTTTGTGGTTTAATTTACTAAAAGTATTACTATTTTATAGAATATATTTAGTCTATAAAAATCAATAAGGATTTAATTAACAAAATTTCAGCTCTTTTTGCAAGCGAAAAAGATATTTTTTTATATTAAACAGACCTTTTTTTTTTTTAAAATTGCATACCAGTTTAAATATTCAAAATGCAAATTTCTACTGTATTTGGGTGTAGAAAAAAGTACTTTTTTAGACATAAAAAAATTACAACACTCATTTTAAGATTTTTTTTCAAACTAGCATATAAAATTATCATAACACACACGGAAGCTTTAAGTGATACTGTCACATAATCTATTTAAAATTATTCTAGAACAAAATTAATTTATTCTTCCTAATGTTTCCAAATTAAATCTTAGTTACACCCTAAAATGAATTCTTCTACTTTCAAAGTTATTTCATACAAGAATACACTCTTTATCGATTGTTTATGTTCAAATTTATCATACATAATGTTACTTACTCAAAGTGGTGTGTTGTGACATTAAGATGTAGGAAAATCATACATGCACCAAAGAAAAAATGTTTTGCAAGGAAACAATCATGTATTATATGTAATACAAAATAATTTTTATTGTATGCATCACAGAAGTATTTGCAGAATCATTGCTCTATCAGGCACATTTGTTTACCATAGGAAGGTTCACCCTTTCAAGTTCACTAAAAATTAACATTAAATTAAAAAATATTTAGATGGAGATATGATTAAATTAAATGTTCTTGGTTAACATAAGTTAGAAAACAAAAGTTTAAATAATGTTTTCAGCGAAGTTACACTCTTAACTCCTTAAGAACTACAGAACTTGGGACTACGAAATGCGCCATCTTGTCATTTCCTGTTTTCAGTGCTCGGGCCTTGATGGTTCAGTGCTCGGGGCTTGGTTGCAAATGAAATGAGTATGTGACCCCTTGACCTTGGCTACTTAAAACACAATAGAAACCTCTCGAAACTTAGTGGAATTTTTGCTATCTCAATTAGGAAAAGAGTTACTGGAAAATTCGGGAAAAATTTGTCGCATCCTTTAATTCTTAGCACTTTTAAATAGTATCTTTATTATAAATAAGAAGATAATTTGTGAAGTTATGATTAAAAAATATTAAAATGTCTTCTCAGTACTTAAACAAAAAATCATCAAAAGTACCAAAACATCCCAGTCCACAGGGAGATATGCGGTCCAAATAGCTCAGACCTGAATGTGTTAAATCTTAAATCGAACAAGAACAATTGATTCAACTGATTGCAATTAACTTTCCTTGGAAATGTGATTCCCGCAATACTACGCAAGAAATTAACCTAAAAATCATGCAACAACACATATTTTTCACTGATTAATACGAACCAATGTGTACTAAATATTTTGTACAGTGGTAAACACTGTAAAAAATTTGTTCAAGAACTTTGAAACACAAAATGGCCAATAAGTTAGAAATTAATTATTTACTTAACTTTTCACTATATTTCGAAACACATTTCCTAAGTGCGTTTGTGTAGCTTTAGAAAACAGCTTTTGAAAGTTATTACATGTTTCAAATCAATAATTACCGGGATAAAGTTTACAAATAAGAGCTTGGACAGCTCTTTTAGGCAATTCGTAAGGCATTTTTTCAGTTCTGTGAAAAATAAAATAAAATTGTAAATAGCCAGGTAGAATAGTCAATAAGTTCTTTGGAAATTACATTATGCATAAAAATATCTATTCAGTAATGTTGACAAATAGTTTAGCACAAAAATATTTTATCTATCTTTCTTTACCATAAGATATAATGCATGAAAACACGCGTAAGCACACAAAGAAAATTTGATCCTTTGTTTTATTCTACATTTATCCAAGCAGGAAAAATAACACTAAAACGCCTAAAAATGCAAGCAAAAGTACCAATTAATTTTCATACGACATTCGAATATAGCCATGGGAAAATTTTTTCGAAAGATGAAAAATAATAAGTTGAAACGTGTTGAAATTTACAAACCTTATTCGCAAATCGTATTAATTTTAAATTAAATTTTTCTTAAATAAATAAATCAGGCTCGTGTCTTTTTCACGTATTTATTTTCCCCGATTATGAGACTACCAAGTTAATAAAGTTTTTTTTTTCTTCCCTCTCTGCGGGGGGGGGGGGAATGTCGTCATGATTCTTAAAGTTCGTAATCCTGTAGCTTGAGAAGATTAAGAATGCTTGGAAGAATAAAATCTACATGGTCTATTTACGCTTTAACTATAACTGAATTCAAACTTAACCTGTGTTATATGTTATTATTATGTTTTACAAGAAAGCAAAAGTACAGTCAATTCCAGTTAATCGGAACACATCCGGACACGATCATTTTAGTCCTAATAACCGGCTGACCCGATTTACTCAAACATTCCCCGAGATCAGATTCCCCGAGAAGGCAAGTCCATTGGCAGATTTAGAGGGGAGGCGCGTGCCCTCCCCTCTAAATCTGCAGACGAATCCTGCTAAATCCCAGACGAATTAAGTTTATACTATAAAGTATTCTCTCAAATTCAAATACAATAGAAAGAAGACAAAAAAGTTTTGTACGACACACATGCCCGGTGAAAATGCAGATAGAAACTATAGTTGATTACGAACTTAATTTTTTGAAAAATAAGTTAAAAACATTTTTCTAAACAATCTAAAAGATACTCAGGCATGCAAAGCACAATAAAAAGCTCTTGCCATATTAAAGTGAACGTTTTAAGAACTTATCTTGATTTAGCGTTTATTCTGTTGAATAGTTTGCAACAATGTTCGGGTCTCACTGTAGCAGGTTTAACATCCGCTCTACACGAGCACCTAATGGCCAGTTTTACTGATTCGGTCTTATAGGGTTTCTATGGTCCGATTAAGGGGAATTTTGGTCCAAATAAGACAATAAAATCAGGCTTATGTAATAGGATTTTTTTTGGCTTTTTGAGGATTCGGTCCGAATAATTGGCTGATCCGATTATTTGGTTGTCCAAATAAGAGAAATCGACTGTATTCGGCTTTGCGCTTAGTTCTCCATTTTTTAATTGGTGTCTGCAAAATAGAGGGCGTTTGCTATAAGTATCAAAATGGTATCCCAAAGTGTTGAATGTCTACATTGTATTTAAATGTTTTGAGCATGCGTGAACTATAAACGGCTGTTAAATATTAGTACATATTTCTGTAAAAATAAAACGTATCATCTAATTTTGGTTGAACGCATGCTAAGACCAAAGAACAAAGAAGGTAAAAAAAAAAAAAAACAACCGAAGTTAATAAGGGCCAAAATGGAAACATAAGTGAAAACATTCATGCTTGAACTATAAACTTAAATCTTTTATGAGTGTTCCTTATATATATATATATTAAAATAAATAATAAACACCAAAATAGAAAGAAGTATGGGTTTACATTCGAATTCAGTATTAAATGAATGATAATTCATTCAATATAAAGCAGTCGTTCACGAAGGTAAATAACGTAAATATACAATACTACAACAGAATATTCCAAAGCTGAGCTGCAGATTTATAAATATATATAATGTGACTGAGCGGTCCGTCACTGCCATGCGTACAATCTGCCTGTCATCACGTGACGTGGTGCACTGAGGTCGATCACGTCTGTCCGTCGTACCCTCCTGCACCCAACGATCACATATCCGCATCACAGTTGTTTGGTTTCGTCCAATACGACGACCGATTTCCCTGAAAGATAACCCACAATCTCGGTATGCCACTATCCTTCCTCTGTCAAACTCGGATACTTGATCAAAAGATGATCCTTGTTTCCTACGAGGCATAATTTATCGTTTTTTTTGAAAAAAAAGCAAGAAAAACACAATTGCTGTACTTGAAACCGTCGAAATCTCCAAGCCTTAAATAGCGCTTTGAGGTGGCGCCACAGGCGCGCTTGATGTGCGTCTGCGCTGAAATTCTAATCATTTGCATATCTCACCTCAGCTAATGCATGTTGTAAATTTCATATTATTTGCATGCTTCCTTCAGGGTGTTGCATTTACGATGGCCAGCAGTGTAAATATATGATAAAAGAAAGTAAATGTATGCAATGCGTTTTCTCTTATCGAAGATCAATCATTATTTTCGAGTTCTGAGGCTCTCTGTAAAGCTGAATAAAATAAATATTCTGCGCCGTTTGATCAAGATTTAGCACATCTGTTTGAATAAGGCAACATTATAATAAGAAAGAGTATCTACTTCTAATCGGTAAAGTTATCTTTCAAAAACTCGAAGATGGGTCAACGAATCCGTGAGGCACGAGAGAACATAATCACTACAAAATCCGAGTAAAGTGCGTGTTACAAAGATAACGTTGATAGTTTTTTTAAGAAAAAAAAAGTGTTCAGGAGCTATTCGGCAACCTCAGAATTAAGAAAAGTGTTCGTTGAACGTTGCGGCAGAACTGGGATTTTGATATTTTGGAAATATTGATCCGATATTAAGAGGGCCATTGCTAAGACTTTTTTTTTTTTTTTGGTGTGTGTGGGGGGGGGGGAGGATGCGAAAGTGCCAAGTCAGATATCCGTTTTTACCAACTTATTTATTTTTTTTTATAAATTATATTACGAACTTCTTACTTTTGCCAACTGGTTTGTGTACTTTTGCCAAGTGTACCAGAAATAGAAAGTAAATTAAAGTTTTTGTTAACATTTTCTTGCCAACTAGGTTATTTTAACAATGTAGTATTTTAACTTGTGTTGGAAGGGGCAGCTCTCCCCTTTTCCCCTTTAGCAAGGTCCCTGGATATTAAGAGATTGACTGAAAAGTTTACGAGGTAAAACCAGTAAAAATACTGTTTAAACGTTTGCCATTAATACCGGGGATCTATCTAGTAATTATGTCCCCTCCTCCCCAAGGGAAAAAAATCAACCCAAAATGCCGCTTTCATAATACCAACTGTATATTTTTAGTAAAATTTCGATAATTAATTGGCACTTATCAAATCAAAATTATTCTCCCAAGCACAGCCGAAATAGTTCCCCGGACAAACGTCTACCGCCTAGGTTTTCCGTCCCTAGAGCGGGAACTGTCAATACTGAAGCGAATATTGGGGTATCGACATTCTTGAAATATTTATAAAATATCAAATAATCTATATAAATAAAATTAGACTTTTGTCTGTACATTTCTTGGAATTCAAAAATTTTGCGATTTCTATCCGTTTCAAGCACCTGGGAATCCGATGCGACCCTAAAAAAAAAGTTTGTCTGTCTGTCCTTCTGTCATTCTGTCATTCTGTCGTTCTGTCATTCTGTCATTCTGTCCGTGACGCTTTTTTTGTTTAAGCATCACGTAAAAACGACTGAAGCGAATGATATGAAATTGAGTGACATGATAAGTGGTCACTCAACTTAAAACATAGGCTTCGAATTTTTAAAAAATCTTGATTAGATTTTCAGATTTTGCGAAAATCGTTTCAAACTGCGTAAATTTGTGTTCAAGCATCACGCAAAAACGACTGAAGCGAATGATATGAAATTGGGTGTCATGATAGGTGGTCACTCAACTTAAAACATAGGCGTCGAATTTTTAAAAAATCTTGATTAAATTTTCAGATTTTGCGAAAATTGTTTCAAACTGCGTAAATTTGTGTTCAAGCATCACGCAAAAACGACTGAAGCGAATGATATGAAATTGGATGTCATGATAGGTGGCCACTCAACTTAAAGCATAGGCGTCGAATTTTTAAAAAATCTTGATTGGATTTTGAGATTTTGCGAAAATCCTTTCAAACTGCGTAAATTTGTGTTCAAGCATCACGTAAAAACGACTGAAGCGAATGATATGAAATTAGGTGTCATGATAGGTGGTCAATCAACTTAAAACATAGGCGCCGAATTTTAAAAAAATCTTGATTAGATTTTGAGATTTTACGAAAATTGTTTCAAACTGCGTAAATTTGTGTTCGCACATCACGTAATAACTGCAAAGGTGAAAAAATGGTATTTGGTGAAATGATAGGTGGTCACCTTAAACTATAAGCATCTAAAAATAAACCGATCAAATTTTGGGATTTTGCGAAAATCGCTTCAAAGTGAGTGAATTTTTGTTCACGCATTACGTAATAACGACTAAAGCGAATGATATGAAATTTGGTCACATGATAGGTTGTTGCTCAACATAAAGTATAGGTGTCTAATTTTTTAAACATTTTTATTAAATTTTGATATTTTGTGAAAATTCTCCCAAAATGCGGTTATATTTCTTCAAGCATCGCGTAATAACGACTAATACGAAATTTGGTGATATGATAGGTAGTTGCTAATCTTAATTTATAGGTGTTGAATTTTTAAAATATTTTGATTACGTTTTGAAATTTTGTGAAAATCGTTTAAAAATGCTAAAATTTTTGTTCCAGCATCACGAAATAAAGACTGCAGGGAATTAAACAAAAATTGGGTGACATGATAGGTTGTCACTCAACTTAAATTCTAAGCTTCCAATTTTTCAAAAATGTTGATTAGATTTTGAGATTTTGCGAAAATTATTTCAATATGTGTAAATATTCGTTCGCGCATCCCATAATTACGACTAAAGCGAATGAAATGATATTACTTAGTTACTCCCTAACCTGTAATATTTTAACAATACATAAAAATTATAATTTCGCTTTCTTTACTTTGGCAACATACTACATCCATTCCGTGTACTCCTACAATGCTGACAAATGTTCTTGCTTTTAGAAATTTGCATTCAGTACTAACCCGTCAACGACGGGTACTTCAGCTAGTTTCTAAAATATTTGCAAGATAAAATCAATGAATATATTGTTGGAACGTTTAATGATTAACAATTACTGGTACGATATTTTACTATTAAGCTACTTGCATATAGCTGAGATCCTCACAATTTTCACCCTTTCATTTGTAGATTTAGGATGCTTCAAGAAAAATTTCGTTCTCATTTTAATTTTTTCTTATCGACTTATACTGCCAATGGGGAATAGAGGAAAACGTTTAAGATTTTCAATGTAAGGGAAAGGCTGGTTTATTAACTGATGTGCAGATGTTGATAACTGGAATAAAAGATGAAAGGTAAATACATGAAGCTGAAAATTCATTTACCTGAAACTAGTTCATCATTGATTAAAACGTGTCCGAGGGAAAAACAAATATGTTATACAAAGAGTACTATCGCAGTGTGGACTTAAGGTATTGAATTAATTTTTATAGAACATGAAAAATTACTCATGAAAAATACAATTCACTTAACAAAAAATTCTAAATTCTATATATCATATAAGCCATTATATCAATTCAAAATACACAAAACTACGACAACTTCCAAAAAAAATTTCGATAAATCTGCTAAGAAATATCATGAAAGCAACTTAGTTTTCTGAGCATAAACGAACAGTTATCTATTAGAGATAAATGGGCCTTACAAATTGAAAAAATGTTCAAAATAATGAAGGAAAAGTGACTATGTTAAGAAAAAATTTCTTGCGTAGATTTTTGAAAAGTTACATTTTTTAAAGATTCCCGCACAAAAAATTCCCAATCAGTAAAATGTGACCCATACATTAATGAAGTGATATTCAAAATTTGAGGATTATAGCCTAAAAAGTATCAAAGATAAATATAAGCTGACTTAAACTACGTTTCAACAGTTGTCGATGGGGAAAAAATCAGGTCCGGTGATCGCGTTTCTCCGGTCTTGCAGAAATTACGGAAGAAAATAATTTAATGAACTCTAGAATTAAACGAACACATTCAAATTCATGTATAGCCCCTGATCATCTTTGCTTAAAGATATCGGTGAGACTTTTTATGACAACAGGCTGAAATTTTGTACATCAGCACATAAGTGTATGGGGCACATTTTACTAATTGGGTTTTTTTTTTGTATGGAGGGTCATACAAAAATTTAAAAATGTGTAACTTAAAAAAAAATACGAGGGGAATCCCTTTTCCTAACTTATTTTGAAAGTTTCTTCATTTTACATTTCCCGCCACTTACCTCTGATAGATAAAGAATTAAAGAGTGTTACCACCTATTTGGACACCCTGCATTAAGTCGTAATGAATCGAATCAACGTGAAAAATAAGATATTTTATGCACCTTTCAATTAACTTTCCAAAATTGTAGGATACATGTGTATTATTCTGTTGAAAATGAATGTTTTAACTAGTTCACTAAAATTTCTAGTTAATTTAAATCAGGAACGGACTGGCTAGGTCGGCTGGGCGGCGATTGTCGAGGGCCCCCGGCTTAAGGGGGCCCCAGAGAGGCCTCCCAAAAATGGATATACTACTTTAAAGTAATTTGATATATATCATAGTAATATACCAAAGTAGTTTGATTATTATTTTAGTACGCTTTAAAACAGTGGCGTAGCGGCGGACCCAACAGACCCATCGTCGCGAAGGGTCCCCCCAAAGAATCAGGGGCTCCAACAGCTTTAAAATAGTTAAATATGGTTGTTAGGCACGTAAGGCAAATTTTCAAATATCACATATCTTAATATTCTATTCCCTCTAAATTCTTCAGTAAGGGCCCCTTTTCAATCTCTGGCCGAGGCCCCCAAAGGACCCAGTACGGACCCGATTTAAATTATTATCTCAGTATTTAAAGAAAGAAAAAAGGGGGGGGGGTTGTTCAGCGTAATTCTCTTTCAAAAACAGTTTTTAATTCATAATCATAGTTACTAATAACTAACTACATAGAAGAATAAATATAATAAAAGAAATCGTTTAATACAACTTTTTTTTTTTTTTTTCAAAGTCGATCAGCAACCGTTCGCACAGAATGTAATCCGAAGATGCGAAACCACAAACCCTCATAAATTGGACACCCACTAAGCGAAAAGAAATAAACACCCTACAACATATACTCAATCACTGCGTCAGTATTCAGAAAACCGAATAAAAATAATATTTGCACAGGAAATGAGATGGCATTTTAACCCAAAGCAATAATCAATTATTAGCCACCCAAAAAATTTCTTCGGAAAGCTGCACAAGAAGGAATAGGCGAAGAAGAAAACACCAAAAATGGAAAAGAAAAAAAAAAAAAAAAAAAAAAAAAGAAGAACAAAGAAACATCGTCAAAACAAATACGGTTATGAGATCGATAAAATCAGCATCGAAATAAATCTCAATATGTTGGGTAAACTTTTGCCAAAAGGCTTTTTAGATGTAGTGTTCGATTAGTGCAAACTGCTGCTACCTGATTTGCGCTATCGGAAGCATTTAATGTCAGCGTGAGTGTGACATGGATGTGACAGGTAGCAGAATGATGATTTGCTTAGCCACTATGTCCAAACACATGCATTAACGGGAGAGTGCTAAAAATGACCAACAGAGAAAAATTACACGAGGTAAAATTTCTTGTACCATCACTTTTTCTGTTGATCCAGCATCTGATTATTTTGTAAATAACTAGGGGCCAAGGCCCCCAGACTCGCTACGGTCGCTTTTCGTATGAGGCATTCGGCCCCTAATCAGGCTTATTCGTAAAAAAGACATAATTTCAACAGACAAAACCCCAAGATTGGTTCAGATAGAATGCTACTGAGCTACGCATTGCTTGGTTCTTGCATGTTCATTGGTACATAAAAATTTAAACTTCACACTACAGTAGACCCCCCCCCCCTCATAACACGGAAGATATTTTGTTATGGGAATCCGTGTTGTACGGGTCCTGAGCTATACTACACCTGGAGTGCGGACTCCGCTTATAATCGCTGGAAAAATTATTTGCACTCTTCAGAAACACAATGATTTTCAATGTTGCCATTCAAAATTTATATTAATTAGGAGCTAAAGCATAATAAAATCAGAACATCTGTTTCAGCTGTATTTTTATTAATGTAGAACCTATTGGACATCCTTCGAATTTGCCACCCATTGCAATTTTTCATTATTTGGCGACTTGCGTACATGTAAAGTTAATAAAAGCTACGGAACAGATAGGATAGCTTGCCACCAATGGCGACTTTTCCTTATTTGGCGATTTACACATGCTCACAACCTATAATTACTGTTCATGTAAGAAAACCGTTATCCATATTTTTTCATTTACATAATCGTTTGCAGATTGGCGTACTTAGCACCAGGAATTATACCATCTCGTCGCGCTAGCAAATATCCAAAGTGTACTGTAACTGCTATAATGGCATAGTTAACGCCGCCAAATATTTCTACTGGTAGCAAATAATCCAGCTGGACGAGAACCGGCTTTAAAATAATCTGCATTTTAATTATTTTTCATTTTCAAGATATTAGTTATTCTGTTTTGGAAAAACGAATAATCGCTAATTCTAAACTCCTGTTGTCTAAGCGAACTTACTATTTGAAAATTGTCGACTTTGTGCAACACATTTTGAGTTACTTATTTCATATAGTTTTTATTTTGGCGTAAAATGGGCGTAATTCTAACTCATGTTTGTAAAAAAAGTTATTAGGCTTTTTGTGATAACTTTGTAAATTTCACGCGATTCTAGATACTTGATAACGCTTAGTTGCAAAGGAATGAATGATTTTATGCCAAATCTGGCAACCATTCGGTTTATTTTTTCAGTTTTTTATTAATATCTTCTAAAATAATTCGATTTTCGAAATTTAAATCAGCTTAGCAGGTTCTTCGGAATTTTTCGAATCTGTGGGCACCTTAGTCGAAACTCAAATCCCCACGGCTTAGGAGGAGATACGCTGACAAGCTTTTGACAGCGGCGGCGATAGCGGCCTTAACTTTTTTTTAGAATAGAGAGGTAATGATAATAATCTCGAGCGAGTAATGAACGAGTGCAGCAGGGCTCAAAATATTTCGAAGCTCGCGGTATAAAATGCTGTGAGTTTTGGAGCTGGAAGGAAAAACTATCTAGCTCACGACGAAATCTTATTTTCATAATAACGGACAATTACAGTTGCTGTTTTTCTTGCTTAACTTTTAAAAGATTGAATTAATAATGCAATTAGAAGAACAAAAACAACAACAACGAAAAATCTTTCATGTATATAACCGTAAAATACATCTGAGATAGAAAGAAACACTAATAAAGTTTTAAATACTCGCAGCTGAACTTGCCACGAGAACTGTTGACCTTCCTGGCTCTTTGGGCTAATCTCACGGCATTTGCCGTGGTTGCAGCGACTTACTTCGAGCACTGGAGTGCACCAAGTAAGATCTATACCAAGGAATCTCCTAAGTTATTTTATTATTGCGAATCAACTTAATATTAGGGTTTAAAATGTTTAATCTCTCTCTTTTTTTTGGGGGGGGGCTTATTAAGTTATACAAAACACTATCATGCTGACCATCAACTGTCCGGGCGTACGTGCTACTCTCATAACTACACATTTTCATTGGCTTTTTGAGTGGTTTTGATAATGCCTTCTTTTATAAAACAGGTGTCTAATCGTAGGTTAAAAAGATTTCAATATCTTAAGGGAAAATGTGCAAATTAATCGATATTAAGCGTTAGTGCGACCCTTAGTTAAAAATAATGCAGGAAAAGCCATAAAAATAAATGTATTAATGTTTTTTTACAACGCTTAAAAATATTTTTATATAAAAACTGGCAAATGATTAAGAATATTTTTTTATAATCCACAAAATAAAACTCGATATCTTTATGCTCAGGATACAAACAAATACTAAAAGAGAATTTTAATAATTGGTATTTGATTTGTTACTCGAGATAATATCACTATTGTACTGTTCAGTGAGATGCTTTTTGATATTCACAAAATTGAGAAGCATTTGGATCACTAGAAAGGTGTTCTAGTAGGAATTTAGAAGGAGTTTTAGAGAAGTGGTACACGGCTTCAACACTAGTGATGTTCAACGCAGAAAAGCAATTAACAAATGGGATACTACCAATCCTCTAAATATTTTCAACATTGGTCAAGAGTTAGTTGTTTTGCAATACCATTTTTGATTGTTGGGGAAAAAAAGGAAATTAAGGTATCATTTAATCAAAAATTTAATGGTTAGAAAATTGTAATATTTTATGTAAAAAATAAAAAAATAAAAAGGTAAATTTTTTAAAAGGTTAGTTTTGCACATAAAAAGAAAATTCAAAGGCGTAGAGAAAATAATACAAAAGTCATCAGCATCAAGGTACTAAATAAGAATGATGAAGCAAATTTATTATAGCAACACCAATAGAGAAAAAAAAGAGAGAAAAAAAAGTACTGTCAAGGGTATAAATAGTAACTCAATAGCTTTCTTGCTTTTGTTAGATTTTTCAAAGCAAGGGTCGATCCAGGAATTCTTTCTAGGCTCCCATTTTCGTGAAAACTGTTTATTTTTGTGAATTTCAATAACTATATTCTAATACATATAAAATTCTCCTGTCACAGTGTTAGTCACTTAACTCCTCCGAAACCACTCGACCAATTTTATTGAAATTTTCTATGTATATTCGTTAGGTCTGAGAATAGATTTTTAACTATGTCTCATACCCCTAAGTCATAAGGGCGGTCCGATCCAAAATGTTTAGCCCCAGAGTGCTATTCATTTCAATCAGGATTTCTGTGTAGACATTAGCGTGTCGAGTCACTTTTCAAATGTGTTTGCCAGAAAATGTGGAAAGGTGGGGGCGTTAATAAAATGTTGAAAGTCGCACAAGGTTTGCAATTTTTGATAATGGATCGCTAAATGTGGTGCCAAAACGTGACAATTTATTATAAATATATTTCGTATAGTTAGAAAACGCCTGGCGTATATTGTAAAAGAGTTTTATTAGGCGATTTTAATATAGATTTCTATTCCGAAGAGGTGCTCTGTGGAACAAGAAAGGAAAACACGGTACACTCATGGATTATGATGCCCATTCCAAACAGCATTTAAAATGTCTTTGAGGAATAGTTGGAATATGCCTACAGGAAGAGTATGCCTGGCGAAGATTGTAAAACAGTCTCAGTAGGCGATTTTAAGATAGATTTCGATTCCAAAGATGTGTTTTATGGTACAAGAAAAAGTTGATTCCTATTTTAACGCCCCCACTCTCGCCAACCTAAAAAATCCCCGTACTTTGGCGAGCTTTGCAGTCATGGGTCTCTGGGAGTTATGCACAAGTTTCAACGGTACTTACGTATTATCCCAGCAGTCCGCCAAGACAAGCAATTTTTCACCAAGATAAATGCCGGACACATGAAATTGTTGATGGTTTGGAATACGATTGGAAACGTATTTAAAATCTACGAAAAATTAGTTTGGCGGAAGTGACCGCCGGGATAATACGTAAGTACCGTTTCAGCGCACCCAAAAGAACTAGGTGATAACTAAAGTAAACAAACTAGCGGTAAACGCGCCAGTTAAGGAATTTGAAGACATTAAATTATTAAAACTACATTAATTGGCAATCCAAAATAAATAAAAATGTAACGGCATGCTTTACTTACAGGTTGTTCCAAATCGCCATTTTAATTCTAAATTAGGATTGCCACATAAATGCAAAATATCGTCATGGTAACTGCATATGTTTAATGATCGCCACCTTGGCGAGAATCGAGGCGTTAAAGTAGGAATCAACCCAAGAAAGACAAACATGGTACACGCATGGATTATGATGCACATTCGAAACAATATATAGAACGATGAAGTGTAGTTGTAATATACTTTGCGAATATTGTAAAATAGTTTTAGTAGGCGATTTTAAGATAGATTTCGATTCCAAAGATGGGTTTTACGAAACAAGAAAGAAAAATACAGCACAGTCATGAATAATGATACACTTTCCAACTTAATGGAATATGGAAGAAAAATAGGGACGACGCATAAATTATGATACGATTTTAATATATAGCACTATAGGGAGTATTTAAAATCTGAAAATGTTTCGGATTTTCATCCTTTTATTATTATTTTATTTTGGGACAAATTTTTTTTATGGAATGACTATCAATAAGTCTCAAGGCCAAACTATGTCTGTTTGCGGCTTAGATTTGAGCACACCATGTTTTTTACACGGACAATTATACGTGGCATGCTCTCGAGTAGGCAAACCATGCAGTTTGTTTGTGTTAGCTAAAGATGGGATAACAAAAAGTATTCTTCACTCTATTCCGTTAAGGGATTGATATTATTTTTTAGTAAAATTATTGTAATTAGCGATATATATAAATATAAAGAATAAATTACAATGAATTAAAAGTATAAATGTTTGGTTTTGTGTTATTTTTGCATTCCAGCATCGTTCACAGCGCTCCATGCCTCTTCCATTCATATACCAACATCTTCACACACTTACAATGAGTTAGTCATTTCTTTCTACTAAAATAATCCTAGGAATAATTTATATGGCAAAACAACGTTTGCCGGGTCAGCTAGTATATAAATAAAATTAGACTTTTGTCTGTACATTTCTTGGAATTCAAAAATTTTGCGATTTCTATCCGTTTCAAGCACCTGGGAATCCGGTGCGACCCTAAAAAATAAGCGTCTGTCTGTCGTTCTGTCATTCTGTCCGTGACGCTTTTTTTGTTCAAGCATCACGTAAAAACGACTGAAGCGAATGATATGAAATTTAGTGTCATGATAGGTGGTCACTCAACTTAAAACATTGGCGCCGATTTAAAATGAAATCTTCATTAGAGATTTTGCGAAAATCGTTTTAAACTGCGTAAATTCGTGTTCGAGCATCACGTAGAAACGACTGAAGCGATTGAAATGAAATTTGGTATCATGATTGGTGGTTACTCAACTTAAAACATAGGCGTCGAATTTTTAAAAAATCTTCGCTTTAGATTTTCAGATTTTTCGAAAATCGTTTCAAACTGCGTAAATTTGTGTTCGCACATCACATAATAACTGCAAAGGTGAAAAAATGATATTTGGTGAAATGATAGGTGGGTACTCACCTTAAACTATAAGCATCTAATTAAGAAAAATCGATCAGATTTCGAGATTTTGCGAAAATCGTTTAAAACTGAGTGAATCTTTGTTCACGCATTACGTAATAACGACTAAAGCGAATGATATGAAATTTGGTCACGATAGATGGTTGCTCAACATAAACTATAGATGTCCAATTTTTTAAACACTTTTATTAGATTTTGTGAAAATTCTCTTAAAATACGTTTATATTTCTTCAAGCCGCACGTAATAACGACTAATACGAATGATACGAAATTTGGTGATATGATAGGTAGTTGCTAATCTTAATTTATAGGAGTTGAATTTTTAAAATATTTTGATTACATTTTGAGAATTTGTGAAAATCGTTTTAAAATGCTGAAATTTTGTTCCAGCATCATGAAATAAAGAGTGCAGGGAATGAAACGAAATTTGGTGAAATGATAGGTTGTCACTCAACTTAAATTCTAAGCTTCCAATTTTTCAAAAATATTGATTAGATTTTGAGATTTTATGAAAATTATTTCAATATGCGTAAATATTTATGCGCAATTATAACTTCGCTTTCTTTAGTTTGGCAACATACTACATCCATTCTGTGTACTCCTACACTGCTGACGAAAGTTCTTGCTTTTTGGAAATTTGCATTCAGTACTAACCCGTCAACGACGGGTACTTCAGCTAGTTTTTGAGTATAATTGAATAGAATTTCAACACCAACTGTGAATTTTCATACCAATTTTTCTAAAATTCACTTTTCTCTTAAAATAATTCACTAAATAAATTAAAATGTACGGTAAAATGCCAAAAAAGGGTTCTTTTAATCGATTATAATTTTGTGGAGGGTCCGTTTTAATCGATTACAATTTTGTGAAGGGCCCGTTTTAATCGATTATAATTTTGTGAAGGGACCGTTTTGATCGATTGAATTTTGTGAAGGGGACGTAAAACGGGCCTAAATTTCGCCTGCATCGATCCCTGCAAAGTCTGATTTGTTACACAACTGTGGTTCATCAACTAAAAAAGTTAATTTTTAATATAATTTAATTAGCATTGATATTTTCACAAAAGGAAACTTTACAAGCGTTCAAAAACAAAAGGACACTTGTTCATCTTTCCTCGAGCACAAATAATTCACAAGAAACGTCAAAATCACATGGTACATTCTCATATATTGTTCAATCTATATAAATAAAACAGTGTGTAAACTGTCCGTTTGTCTGTCTGTGTCTCGCGTAGCTCCGAAACGGGTGATCGTAGACCTACCAAATTTTGTACGGAAATTCTCCAAGACGGGTCTCGACACACCTCGAAGCGATTTTTTCGAAATTCGAATTAGAAAATGTTTTATTTTATGTTTTGTCCGATTTTTAGCGATTTTTCTTGCGTAATACATAATAACGCCGGTAATTGCACTCGCAAGAAAACGATAGTTAGATCATCGTATAGAGGAGAAAATTTTCTTTTAAAAACTGTGGTTTTCGGACTGTGTAACATAATTTTCAGATTTTTGGGAATTTTTCAAATAAAATTGAATTTGACGCTGACTTTCGTAAAATATTTTTAAAACTGCTGCATCTTGAATTCTATCTGTCGTAACTTTTTTATATTTGGGCAAAAGACGGAGCACACAATTCGCCCACTTTTAAAAGAAGAACGGAGGAAAAATACAAATTAGGAGAATTTTTACGAATTTTTAAGTAAAGAAGGATTTTCATTTCAGTAGCACATGCTTATGAGTTTCGGTTTGATATCTTGCGGTTCGGTTGTCATGGATACAGTAACAATGATTAAAATTGCCAGTTGAAAAAAATATATAAAAACGGGTCCCGCGAGCAGACGATTTCTTTGCTTGGCTCGATTTCCTTTTATAAATACTGGATATATTTGTGAGAAGAAAAATTAAACTGCATAATCTAGAAAAACAATTTTAAAGCCTTTATAAATAGCGCAGTCTTATCTTTTATCTCTTTTCTTTTTGTAAAGTGTTGCAAGAGAGGGTGACGTATTTTTAAAATAAAAAAAATGTCCATTTCATGTAGTGTCTGCGGTATTTAACGCTAAAACGCGAACCTAAAAGACAGCATGTCTGAGGAAATAAGACATTTTGAAAGTGAGAAGTTCACTGCAAACGGTCCATTTTCACTTTTTTGATACCGAATGACGCTGACATAGTTTTTTTTTTTTTTTTTTTTGTGTGTGTGTGTGTGTGTCATTATATTACAATGATCTCAGGTTATTACATATATGACGCAAATTTTAAGTCAAGAGTGAAATAATTTTGCTTTTTCTAAATTCCACATCACTGGAATTAATTCGAATTCCATTTCATGTAGTGTCTAAGGTATTTAAGGCTAAAACGTGAACCTAAAAGACAGCATGTCTGAGGAAATAAGACATTTTGAAAGTGAGAAGTTCACTGCAAACGGTCCATTTTCACTTTTTTGATACCGAATGACGTTGACATGGTTTTTTGTTTTTTGTGTGTTTGTGTGTGTCATTATATTGCAATGATCTTGGGTTATTACATATATGACGCAAATTTTAAGTCAAGAGTGAAATAATTTTGTTTTTTCTAGATTCCACATCACTGGAAACTGGAATTAATTCGAATTACACATATGAGGAAATTTTTCGTTTCCTACCGTGCGAAGAACGGGCACGCAGCTAGTACTGAATAAAAAAGGAATTACTCTGTTACAGATATGTTCAATCGTTCAGACTACTATGATTAAAAAGGTGAATGGAGAAAATATGTTGGAAAGAAAATGACAATTTATTCACCGAAAGTAGTAATCAATTATAGAAACCTCGAATATACCTTTTTATTCTGTAAGTCTCTGAGTGAGCGAAAACTGAAAAGCAAAAACTTTCATTAAAATATAATTTTTTTTTCTGGCGACAGAATCACGCATGTTAGATATTCTTTACAAATGACACTTTTTTATCTGCAGCTTTCAAACACAGATAAAAAAAAAAAACTATTGCTGTTTTTTGACACAGGGTACAGAGTACCTAATAATACTGATATTTATAAAATACTTTTTGCCCAAGCAGTATTCGTGGGCTTAAGTTTTGGGATTTTGAGTATAGCGGATATATAGAGTGCAACGCCCGTCACTATCTATGTCTTGTCTGTGCTGTGTAATGCAGAGGAATGCATTAATATGGAAGTATAGTTTTTCCTGGTAAAAATCCCATTTTTTGAGCTTTTTCAGTGGAAACGGTCTCTGAATCATGTTTTCTACAAATACACGAAAAATAACTATACAAGGGCAGTCAAATGAAAACAAGACAAACGATAAAACGAAAATGACGTGGAAGTTAGTAACGTAGGTAGGTGTGTATATAGGAGTATTCTCTTCTGAAAATCAGTCAGGAAAGTGCGAACATTCACTGCTGTACCTTTTGTCTGCGTAAGACGCGATCAAGGGGACTTCAACGAGTCGCGTGTACGTACGACATCGCTATGACGGCCAGGAATGCAGAAGAACAAGATATGCGCAAGGACACTTAATGTTCAGCGGTAAGCATGGGCTCCGGCGACATAGGGCAAGGGAGGGGCATGCCCACCCCCCCTAGATTTTTAAATGCAGTGTTTTTCCTTGCTTTTTTGCTCTTTCCAATATGGTAACCATACGTTGAAGTAGCCTTTGCCCCCCTCTGGGAAATATTCATGCCGGCGCCCATGGCGGTAAGTGGAAACTGCAAAGATTCAAGCACATCATCAAGTCTAAATACCTAGGCATGTTGACGGACAGCGTCATCATGCTGTGCGATAATGTCTGTCTACATGTTGCCAAGGTTGCCGCGACTATTCTGTAGGAGTTTCGTTTGTGATTTCCTCATTTATGGGGACCTGAGAAAAGACATCCGTGGCCGTTGACTGGTTTGTACAAAGAGGTGCACATACAAAACCTGGGTAGAATAAGGATTATTTAGGCAATAGCAAACATATTTCCAAGAAGTCATTGACTGTTTTGTCTCAGAGTGGAATAAATGTATTAACAATTATGGTGATTACTTTTAAAATAATAAATACTTAACTCACTTTTTTTCTCGTGTGTCTCGTTTTCATTTGACTGCCCTTATTAAAAAAAAAGAAAAAAGCATGATCTTAATCACAATTTCAATTTGAAAATTGCTCTAAAATTTGTATTTTTAAACGAGTGTATTTGGAGCCACGCCTTTAACATTCGGAGTTTTATGCAAAATTATACTAAATCGATATAAATATACCAAAAGAAATATCGATTATTTTTTATGCTCTCTTATTATATCATAAGCATTGAGTGAGAAAGTGGTAGCGGTTTAAATTTAGAACGGATACGACGGGGGTGTATATTAAAAGGCAGCTATTTCTACCACAAATGTACCAGGAAATTACTTTTCCAAAAATAATTCTCTAGCCTGAAATATGCAGTAGGGTTCATTGTATAGCTGTCTGCTATTTAAAAATCTTAATGATATTTAAGAAGTGTATTTTACAATTTCTTTTTTTTTCGTCTTCTGTGATATGATAGAAAAACGCAGAAAATGCCATCTAATTATTAACACGTACTTTTCTTAATAAAATGAAAATAAAATTCATATGCACTACTTTTACACTTTGCCAAGTCTCAATTTTTGTCATGGTTCTTTTTTTTTTTTAAGAATTCTGCATTGTTTCCATTTCTTTGTTATTTTTTTTCATTACCATTTGTTTTCTTCAAATCAAAGTATTTTCTTACTTTTTATTAGAAGATTTATTTGCCAATTTTGTAAATCACAAGTTTTTATAGATCCTTGTATTTTGAGAGGCTTGCAGGCTGTCCCTACAAAAACAACCGATTGCTTTCCCCCCCTAGTTTAATATTTTTGTTTTTATGC
Organism: Cheiracanthium punctorium; assembly: GCA_038373885.1. Taxonomy (NCBI): domain Eukaryota; kingdom Metazoa; phylum Arthropoda; class Arachnida; order Araneae; family Cheiracanthiidae; genus Cheiracanthium; species Cheiracanthium punctorium. The sequence goes on along the minus strand of JAWZYV010002480.1, from coordinate 71,705 downwards.
AACTAGAGGGCGATTTTGAGCGATTCTAGTGAGGGATGTGGCCTACAACCTCAACCACCTACAAGTTTCCATCTCCTATTCTTGGAATAGACAATCAAATCTTTCAAGGTAGAGCTAATGAATTTCTAGGAGTAGGAGGATATAACCTAGGTCCCTTCTTTCCAACACACAAATCCCAGTACTAACTCAGTTATGCCATTGATCTTTCTGATAATGGTCAACATTTGTTTGGGAATTAAACTCCCTTCTTATATGTATTTTTTTTACACTGCTGCCGCGTTCGTAATTGCCATACTTGTGTGTTAAAATTTTGAAAGTGGGGATAATATATGGAGCTTTTAACCCTTAAAAAAAGAAAAAGGATATGTGTTGGTAATTCCAGTTAGTAAATCTGTCAGTTCTCTATCGTAAATATGTAACGATTGTCTTTACGACGAATGGAGAGGTGAACAGTTCGTTAGGGCCGGTTCTATCATATGATTAACCCTTTGAGGCGCAACCTTTTCCCAATGCTGAAAAAAGCTGTTGCCATCGCTCGACTTAACTACCAGCAAGATTTTTAGACGACAGCTGCGTAAAAAATGGGTCTCTAGATCTGTGGCACGCGATGAACGTTTCGATCGTCGGCCATCTTGCTGGTAGTTAAGTCGAGCGATGGCAACGGCTGCCCATTTTTCAGCACTGGGCAATCTATCCGGCTGTTCTCGCATTCTTCCATTTTTCAGCAGATGTCAGTGCTGTTAAAAATAATCGTGACAATTGTTTTTACGGGAAATGACATGCTAAAAAGTAAAGGATTCACGTGGAGCTATGTCACCCGCAACTATTTTTATAGAAATCAAATCTATTCTTTGTGACTGGCAACAGTCAAAACGTCAGAGTTTGGTGTCCCCAGAGCGAGAACACTGCGCGTTAAAGGATTAAGGTATGTACTGTACACAGGTGGCCCAAATCGACTCACTTTTAATTCTATCAACCATGCGGTAATTTAGTTCTGTATAACTGAAAACTTAAATTACATTTCTCAAATTTCGAAATTTTATCTGTGTGCGGCCGTACAGCCAACTGTATCAGAAAACATCTTTATCTCTGTGGCGCTAGATAGGCGATTTGATCGACTGCTATGTTGTTGGTAGTTAAATGGATCTATGGCAACGATTTGCACTTTTTCAGGGTTGGGCAGTTTAGCCAGTAGGCGTTCTATTTTAACGTGAAGATGCTTGAGCTTCAAAGGGTTAAAATCCTCGATAGGACGTTCTAAAAGCGACACGAAATATTAGAGAACTGGATGATAACGAAGTGGCGATACTTCTTGAAAAACTTTAAACGTGTTTCATCGAGCATCCTGAAGTGCATTAGCTTTTGACATATTTGACCGCCCTGAAAACACGGAATTACCATTAGAAAAGGCAGTCTTGAGCCTGGAATCTTTGCATACGATAGTAAAGTGAAGATTATCCGAAATCAATAAAGCTATTTTGCATATCAGAAAGAAACGAGCAGCGCTGTTTTCCTCGTGTTTTCAATCAATGAAGACGAGAGAGTCCTAACAAGGAAAATACAAATTATGAGTGAGGTAAAAGGGGATACTCGCAAATGGCAGGAGTTTGATAATGCAAGTGGCGTTAAAATAAAATCAAGTGGGCACGCACAGCAACACGTTACACAAAATAAGGTATGGGCACTTGACTTTGAGAAATAAGCACTTAGAAATATGCTTGTCGGTGTAGAGTGAATGTAAAAAAAAAAAAAATTGTGAGAGTGAAATGGTCAGAATTGAGCAAACATTTATTTTAGGAGGTATTGTAACGTTTCATTCAAATAAAATTTATGTATCTTAATATTTATGACTTTTCCAAACCAAATTTACTAATTATTAACTAAGACAATTTAATTCTAAATAAGTTGTATAATTTTTTTGAAGTTACAATAAATAGGGGAAATATTTTTCAATGTTTAAAATCACTGATTATTCGTTCTAAATAATGAAAATTTGTATTTTTTACTTTTTCACACTGACTTCAATATGAAATGAGAAGAGATTGTTGCTGCAGAGCTTTGGAAACTAGAGTTCGGTTTAATAGAATAGACCCTCAGGCAATATTTATTTGCGATTAAAATCGGAGATAAGTATCGATTTTTATCAGACTTTTATCAGATTTATAATGGAAAAAAATTATCGAAAACAGGACTTTTCTTTTTTATTTGTGAGCAAATTAAAGCCAAAATTATAACCTTCGATACATACCCTCCTTCTTTTATGCTTTTATATTTAGTCAAATTCAGTTCAATATAATGTGTACAATGAAAAATCCGCATTAATATATAAGCGACAAAGCACTTTCCAAATTAAATAGCCATGTTTCACAGTTACTTTAATCACTGAAATTAAAATTAATTAATATACCTTGCATAAAAAGACGATTAAAAAATTATTTTCAAAACTAAAGTAGTTTGAGAATTAATACGAACACAAGGGATAATTTCAAGAAATAATTTATTGGTAGCGTTCACAGGTCTTCTAGACGATCACTCAAAAGAATAATCATGGCAATGCATTACGGTCTATGGCAGTTCAGAGACATTCATTCATTTCAAGCACAATACAATATGTGCAAGCAGGTATGGGCAATTTTTGGAAAGTTGGGGGTCAAACTGATGCTAGCGAAGTCGTGTGCCACATAGTTGGGATTTATTTAGGATTTTGAATGGTTTTTACGGTTTTTATATGGAGTTTCGAATGTTCCGCCGGCCGGACAAAAGTCGGAGTGGGCCACTTCCGACTCGCGGGCTGCAGGTTGCCTATATGAGATTTAAAGTTCTTTGCAGGATCTGGAAAAAATGCATTAATATCTGCTATATCTTTTATATCTGTGTCAATTAGAACTCCAAACCCCAGTTTTTCTTATTTATTGGTTGTAGTAGTTTTTAATTTAATGTAATTTATTTGGGGGCGGCATATTGTTGAAATGTATTCAAATGTGACTCAATTAAGACTTTTGAGTTGGAAATTGTTTTTGCATGGAGTTTGGCATGTTTTTTTTTTATCTTTCTTGTTTTTCATTGTTTGTAATTTGTAATTAATAAAGGATTTCTTGAAAATATCACTTGTGTTACATCAATTCAGACAGTACTGCAATTTTTCTGACCCATTTTTTTCTCTCTCTAGATTTCGTATACTTAATTCCTGTAAACTTAACGTAAATAATCGTAATTTAAAGTTAATTTAGCATTCAGCTGTAACGGTCCTATATTTTTCTCTACTACTTGTTTAAAAAAATATACTTACGCAATCACTAAAAGAATGTCTTAATTTGATTTGGCGAATTCAATATTGGAAAAATTACATTTCTGATTGTACCATGAAAGAAAAGAAATATTACAGGAAAAACGTATTACAGAAAATTTATTGATTAATGGACATAGTATTTAGTATTTCTTCGGCTGGCGGAACTATTTCAGACTTTTTATTGGATAAAATCACTGACTTATAGCTTAGCATTCGGAAGTTAACATTCATTTTTATCTCTAAAATGGATTAGTACCTACAAAACTAAATAAGTATTAATGGATTATTTTTCCCCCTTTCTTTCTTCCTTTTTTTTACGTGTGTGTTAAACACATGCGGAAGTTTTATTAATATAATTAAGAGTAAATATAAACGAAATGCTTCAATGATTTGGTGTTTTTCTAAACATATAATTATGCTTTTAGCATACGTGATTCCTTTATTATTATTATTATTATTTTAAATTCATGCAGGAAGGGCAATTCTTATTGCAGCGGTATGGTTCTGAGATCGCAATTGCCCAATGGTTAAGAACGTCAGACAGCAGCATTAAATAGTCGAAAAACAACACACCGCCCCAAATAAATAAAATGAAATGAAAAATAACAACAAATACATGGGAACTAAAATGTATTTTGGAGTTTAATAAAACCCGTCCCTGGAGGGTTTTATTGAAATACCCGTTTTTTTTTTGGGGGGGGGATATGGGCAAAATTAAAATATTTAGCATTTGTACTTAAAAGTTTGCACATGTAGAAATGTAAACTTCTAAAAACACAGACAAACATAAAATTAGGGTTTAACTCACAAACAGAACTTGGCAATGCCCTCCAAAAAATAAATAAAAATAAATGAATGAATAAATTTGCTTCTAAAAACTTTCACTGTATATTCTTTTGGATAAATAATGATTAGCTCAGCAAATCATAAGTAACAAAACTTAAATGTGGCATACCATTAAAATATATCAAGATGTATTTATCTAATGTACAAAATTTTGCAAATAAAAAAGTAGTAAAGCAAAACAGATGGAAACATTTGTCGTCTTGGATGAAGGGTTATCTCTAAAAAAAGTACATTATCCATGTAATTGTTTATCCTTCCCCTCTTCCCCTAAAAAAGTGATGTGCATAATAATTTTTATTAAGACACATCAGACTATATAAGGAGAAAATATAAATAAAGCTAATGTACAAAATTGTACAAACAGACATGCACACCCTTCCCAAAACACTATTTGATTTCAGTCGTATTTCCTATATCGGTTTGTTTGGTAAAGCATTGTTCTTCATGAAAAATGCATGATGGAACATAAACAATACTTGTTATCTTTTGAGTTGCGCGTATTTCAAAATCTAATTAGAGTCTCACTAAACTGAAGTGAGAAATTTGGTTATTATCGAATGCTTTTTTGAGTGGGTTTAGAAAAACAAAGCATATGGATAATTTTTATTGCCTTAGACTTTAGACAAAGGCTTGTCTTCCTATTTTATAATCTAAAAAATTATTAACTTTTTTTAACCCTTCTTTAAAAAAGGAGGGAATATGCAATAATTTTAAATTATAGCGAATCATATTTTGCGCACACTTCAAGTTATAATGCATAGTTTATGTGCACGTAGCTTTGTGGTAAATACATTATACATATATTTTTTGTGTTCATTTATTGAGTGGATTTGTGTGGGTCAAATTTATAGCATTAAAAATTAATAACAAATACATGTATGCATATGCTTAATTTACATAATGACTTCAGGACTGCATATAACACAAATTAGCTTTTAACTGACAAAACCTTTAAGAGTGATATACTAAACAGGGTTGTAAAAAAAACCCAGGTTTTTTGTAAAAGTCCAACCCGGGCGGGTTTTATTAAAAAAATCCCCACTGTTTAGGGTGAAAAAAAACCCGGGTTTTATTGGGCAAAATTAAAATGTTTGGTACTTGAACTCAAAAATTTGCACCTATAAAAATGCAAACTTCAAACCATAGACAAACATAAAATTAAGGTTTAAATAACAAACGGAACATGGCACTGCCCTCCAAAAAATAAATGAATGGATAAATTTGCTTCTAAAAACTTTTACTGCATATTCTTTTGAATAAGTAATTATTAGCTTAGTAAATTATAAGTAATAGAAACTTAAGTGAGATACCATTAAAAAATATACATATATATATATATATATATATATATATATATATATATATCCAATGTACAAAAACGTGCAACTAGAAATGTAGTAAAGCAAAACATATGGATATCTTTTTGAAAAAATTTATCTTTTCTTAAAAAAAAAACATTATCCATGTAACTGTTGACCCCTCCCCTCCTAAAAAACGGAGGTATAAGTAATAATTTTTATTAAAATATATCTATCATAAAGCAGTGCCATATTACCGGCAGGGCAAATGGGTCAACTGCCCAGGGCCCACAGATTTTAGGGCCTAAAAATCGTACATCTTAAACTTTTATAATTTTACAATAAAATTACAAACGATAAAAAAATTTCAAAAGTTAAATGATTTTTTAATTATAAAGTTTGAACAATGAAAATAATTCAAATTTACGTTTGTGCATAAATTAATTTAAACTTATTTTTTATTCTTCGAAATGCTCTATAGTTGATATAGCATACCAATATGTAAGAAAATAACTAGCTACATTTTGTAAAGAGTATTTTTAATGTTAAAAAATAGCGACATTTTTGAATTATTTGTCATTTTAATAAATATTTACATAAATGACTGTACAAAAAGTGGTTGTATTCCGTGCATGTTAGCAACTGTGATTTCAGATTACTTAAAACAAAATATGTGTTTGGAAGGGGTAAAATATTTGAAACTTTCTACATAAGCCACTCATAATGTTTTTTTTTTTTTTTTTTTTTTTTTAAGGGGAGTTTTTTGCAAGGGGCCTAATTTTTTTTCTTCTGTCCAGGGACCACAATTGTCTTGATTGGGTTCTGATATAAGGAAAATAAAGTTAATGTACAAAATTGTACAAACAGAAATGCAAACCCTCCCAAAAATGTATTTAAGTCAAATTTCCTATACCGGTTTCATTTGTAAAGCATTTTTCTTCATAAAAACAGCATGATGCAACAAATAACAATAACTTCAATTAACAGTAATATATTTCAAGCTATGCATATCTCAAAAACTAATCAGTTACTCACTAAACTGAAGTGACTAATTTTGCTTTTACTTGAATACTTTTTTCAGTGGGTATAGTAAAACAAAGCATAAGCATGATTTTTATTGCTTCAGACAAAGGTTTATCTTCTTATTTTGTAATTTAAGAAATTATATTAATGCTATTTATAAATTTATTGTAAAAAAAGGAAAGAAATTCCAGTGATTTAAATATGAAAGAAAATGTTAGCAATATAACACAATAACTTTACATAGAATTTCTCAAATTATTTTTTTTCTTTGAAGCTATATAAAAAATGAATGTCAAAAACCTACCTGCACATTTCTTTTTAATATTTAAATAGTTAATGAATAACACAGAGTTAAGTTGTAATTTATTATAATTTTTTTCATTCTATAATGTGTATACTTCTTTATTTTGTGATATTGATTTATTAATCAAGTGATATCTGATTTCAACAGTTAGTGCAATACAGTGCAACCAGACCTGCTTTTATTATACTGCCAAGAAATTATCATATATTTGAAAAGTTGTTTTATTTCTAAATATTCAAGAGGAAATATTAGATATTATCTTTTCCCTTTCAATGAAAATTAACCAATGCAATTGTATAGCTCTATATTCTTTACGATTATATATTCTTTAACCAACTACCATTAGAATACTGTTTGTTTGGTTACAGAAAATTTTATGACAAATTTCAACTATAAAAAATTACTAAAAGTAACTTTTAAACAGTTACGACTGGTAGAAAACAAAGATTTTTATTTTTCATAAAAGCAACAGAATGGAATTAGGATTTATAGTTTCATTGGTGATAAAAAATAATCTTAAAATAACGTTCAGGCTTTCTTTTCTTTCTTTCTTTTATTTTTTTTTTCTAAATGGGAAGACACAGACGTACTGTACAATTAAAATAACTTAAACTAAAGTGGCACTTTACTTTGATAAAAGCTTTATCTTAATTTTATCCCACCATAGTACGAAAAAAAAATTCGAAGAACAAAAATTAAAACTAAACGCATCCAAAAGAAATAGTCCAGATTTTCGCACATTTATTTCAACAATCTATTAATACATAATATGGCAGAATATATTTAGAAAGGTTATTAACCTTTCAAGAATACGAAACGAAACAAAACTGCATGTGGGAAAAAAAATGTGTATATTCCAAAGGCATACCTGCCAACCTGGGAAAATTAACATCAGTAAAATCTTGTGCTCATTTCAGTAAATTCCCATCTCACATCAGTAAAACTAAGTTCATTTTTTGTTAATAACTAGTGCTCTTGTTACCACTTGTTAAACTAAGTTTATTTATTGTCAAAATGCTCTTTTTGACATAAATGAAATTTAATTTTTAATATCATTTTCATTTACATTTTAGGTAACCTGCTCTACTTAAGTTTTTTTTTCCTTCCTGACTGATTTCCGGTGGGGGGGGGGGTTAAAAATTTAAATTTAAAATAGGAATAACTTTTTATTCTTACGGAATTGGAGCTTTAAATGAAAGAGTACTAAAGGAAAAATATTTACTCTCAAGAGGGATGGAAAAAGATACTGCCCTATTCAATGCTGCTTTTTTCCCCTTTATTGGTTTCTTCGAGAGATGAGGGGGAGGGGAGGTAAAAAATTACATTTAAAATCAAAATAGGAATCAATTTTTATTCTTACGGTATTGGACATTTAAATAAACGAGTGTTGAAGGGAAAGTATATATTCTCTGGACGGATGGAAAAAGATTGCACTGAAAAAAATTGAGAACTTCGAAAATCGCCAAACAATCCGTAAAATGACTCGTCATATCCGTACATCAGTAAATTAACACTAAAATCCGTATATTTTACGGATAATCCGTAAAAGTTGGCAGGTATGCAAAGGGAAAAAATAATTATAGATAAACTAAAATTAGTTTTAGTAGTTAACGTCTAAGAAATTATTAACTATTCATGTTAAATTTTAAAGTTCCGCAAATTTTAATCTCTATGGGAATTAATTAATTCTCTAGGAGTAGAAAATAATTAATTCTATTAATTGTGGGCATAACAAACTGGTGTTTTTTTAAGTAATATTTTCCCTTTCTATTTCGCGAAGGTGCTTGCATTATAATTAAGCGTTTCTTACAGTGGATTTTTTAAGTGCAGTAAAAATTTTCAAAACGTTAATTTCCATGCATGATATGAATTCTTTTCAGTTGGTTTTATAATTGAATATTAATAGTGGTATTAATGTTGTGGAATTTCGGCCAAATAATCTATACTTGCTCTTCGAAGGGGGTCTTTCTAAGGGGTCCTAACCCGTATTTACTCTAAGTTTCGGAGAAAACTACGGAAAACACCGAACTGTTAGATCGGCGGACGCGACCTGCGTTTGAACCAGGAATCTTCCGTTTTCCAGTTCAGAGCGCTTAGCGCTCGGCTACTGTTACGGCAACAGTAGTATTAATGTATTCCTGCAGATAAAATTATTGAAATTTTCAGGGATCACGTAAGCTCTGTTGATGGTGTAACTAAGATAAATGATATTTATCAATAATGGCTCAGGAATCCTTACTGGCAGTGGCGTAGCAGAGGAAAAGGGGGTCACAACCCCCATGAGGAATTTTTTGTCATACAAAATGTATATTCTTTACACTAGTCGTAACTCCTCCCCTCCCTCCCCCATGAAAAATTTCTGGCTACGCCACTGCTTATTGGTATTTGCAGTTCTATAGACACGTAGCCCCAAAAAATTTTGGGGAGAGCCCAAAAGGTGGAAAAAGTAGAAATTTTAATAAAAAGGCTTGATTAATGAAATTCAATTAACAAAAATCTAAATTTTCGGAGATTACCTGGATTCCGTGATCCACTTTCCCTGAAGTCTCATGTCAAAACTGACAAATGTGACAACTGTTCGGCAAGTTAAAATTTACGATATTTTTACAAAATCTCTAAAATCATTTAAAAAATGGAAAATCAAACCTTATATTAAGTGAAGTATTATGGTACCACATTCAATTTCTTTCGCTTCAGCCGTTCGTGCGTGATGCGCGAACAAAATGCATTACAGACACATTTTTTGAAAGCCGTTTTTGCTCTTTTAGAGCATTAAACGGATGAATATCCCAAAAGTTTACAATGACAAGGAATGCACATGCAGAGTTCGTTTTATTTACATAAAAGTGCAATGATTTTTTCAATAAAATGTAGGGGTACTTATAAATCCAAATTACACAAAAACGCTAGGTTTAAAAAACACAGTAAAGTAACCCTCCACCCGTCTTAGAAGAACACACATACAAGAAATAGTTGTGTACTTGTAAGTAATAGTGGTGCAAAAATAATTGTTAGTGATGCAACGGATATCAATTAGGCCGGATACCGGATATCCGGCAGCAGTATGTTTTCTTCTTTTTCTGTTTTTATTTTCATTAGTTTCCTTCATTCAGCCATTACATCAGTTTTGATAGCTTTGATCACTCAGCTATCAGTTTTAATAGTTATTAGTTTTGATCATTCAACTATTACTTTCTTCTTTAAATTTTCTCATTAGTTTCAAATCATTTAATTCAAAAATCAGAAATGTTCTTTGGATTGTTTCCATGAAATGAGTACCAGTTTTACTGCAATTAAAGCTGATACAAGTAACAATGACATTCAATGTAACAAATTTCCTTACTTTATCAAAATTAGGGGGAGGGGCATTTTTCTCACCATCTAGCAGTACTACAGCAAGTATACTATTCTCATAAGTAGGGTCAATTTATGGAGGAAAATCTTAAAATAAGATACAGTACTTTATTCCCCCTTTACCAAAATTCACAAAACTTTTTTTCTCATTTTTTATTATTGCAGTTTTTAGAACTTATTAATTTATTATGTTTATATATGTTATTTCTCAGTATGTAATTTTAGGCCGGATGTACTGCCGGATATTGTAATATCCGACTACTGCCAATTATCCGGCATATTGGCCGGAGAGGCCAGATGCAGTATGTTTGTCGGATACCGTTGCATCCCTAATAATTGTAAAGAAAACACATGTAAGAAATAGTTCGAACGCTCCGGGCCACCCGAAACGTTCCTATTGTACCATATTTTACATACGTGTTGTGTCGTCCTGACAAAATTCTTTACTAATTTCAACATGATTAATTTTTTTAAAGAAATGAATTGAACAATTACTTTATGAACGAAAAAAGGCATACCGTAAAATAAGGCACGAAAGGAAAAATAAGGGAGGAAGTAGATGATTACGATTAACAAGAAAATTCTAAACAGGCTCATAAAACAGCACTGCATCGTAAAAAGAGAAGGTCGAATGTCTCTTCTTTACCTTAAACGACTGAGAGAGTAATTTCCATCGACTGTTTAACTGAATTAAAATGAGGATAGTGTTAAGACTAAGCCCCTGCACGAAAGAGCTTACGAAGTCTTTGGAAAGTAAGCCGAAAACTCGAGGATCAAACATATTCTGGTAGATTAAGTAAATAAGGGATTTTCTAGGACAGATGGGTTTTATTTTGTTCTCTATGCTTTAGACAGCAAATGCTGTTTGAGTAGTAATAATGATATAAAAGTAATAATAAACTATTAGAAAAGAAGTAAACACTAGATGTACGTGCACGTATACAGCGTATTTAGGTATAAATTAACCGAGCTATACCATTAGTCCTAGCAGTGGCGGCTCGTGGGTTATTGAAATGGAAGTTCACAAAACAAATTTAGAAAATTAAATATGCAGATACGTCGCAATTTACAAGTTGAAATATATTTACGTTTTCAGCAGTAAAGGAAAAACAGTGCATATAACTTAAAAAAAAAATAATTTTCAGTCTTACATTTCGCCATCTGGCTAAGTTTTAGCAAATGTGTTGGCTTGAGTAATTTTATTTCAATTTTTCTTTCAAAAGACAAAGCTGAAAAATGTCCCTGATTTAGCTCCGAAACACTTATTTTACTACCATCTTAAATATTTATACTAGTTCGTTAAAAAAAAAAAAAAAAAAAAAAAAAAATAAAAGTAATTTGGAAGTGCACTTAATATTTTAAAAAAATTTAATTTGCTAATGTGTTTATTTTGTAATATTTTCCTTTGCGGGTTCACGTGCTCATGTGATCAAATAGAGGAGCCGCCATCCAGTCCTAGATGCATACTCCGAATTAGGGTTGTAATTTACTCACTTTGTAGCTAGATCTGGCCATCTCTTTTTTCTCGTCCCCCCCCCCCCCTTTAATCCACCTTTGGTTTAGCTCGTACTGCCGACTGCATATCTTTACACATAAACGTGAGTATGAATAACTAACAGTTAATGAAAGATTAATGCTTGAGTCGTAGTCCACGATACATATATTAAATTGATTTACAAATCCACAATTAACTCGGAATTCCAAATCCTGCGTTAAGATATGCGGAAAAGCGAAATGCAAGTTTGTTTGTATACATGGTATGGGTTTCACTGATCTGAACATGAGTAACTGTCTCACAATTATGATAAAAGTCACATGAAAAAAAAAAAAAAAATCAGCTTAGATCTTTCCTAAGCATGCAAAATGGAGAGGGGGGAATAGTGTTTTTTCTCTAATATGTTTAAGACTGTTCTTTCAAGAATTCCTGAAGCTTTAGAACAGGGATTCTTAAATACGTAGACAAAGTATCCCCCCCCCCTCACTTGAGCAATATTCTTCTCGCGAACCCCAGCCCATTCTGATCCACCCCTAAGCGTTTTACATCGTTCGCGAAATTTAATTTCTAGGTCAATAATCTGGAAACCACTGTGCTATAATAAAGTATGGTAAAAATGTCAAGTGCACAGTGTTGCTACCTTCTCAGTGGAAATACAGAAACATAAAAAATGTCACCTTCTGACAAAAATTTAAATATTTATGTAAATGTAAGGTAATTTAAACAGTAAGATACATTAAAGAAAAATGCATAAAAATCACAAAGCATAATAACACCTTTATGTTTTATTTACCGCCTTAAAATTATTTTTTATTGCTCCGTGCTCTTGGCTTTTTAACAACCAGGAACGAAGCAATTATTTAAGTTTTTTTTTTTGGAGGAGGGGAGGGGGCTCTGTATGTTTAGATAGATTCTGGAACTAAAAAAGACAATATATTGTGCTTATTTGTAGTAATTTTCTCCCTTCCTCCACAGGTATGAGGGGATTGAGGCCCAAAGCCCGTCACCCCTTTACTGCGCCACTGACCTCATAAGCTGTTTGCTACCATTTTTCAAGATTTCGCGGACTGCCCGATAATGGCTACGCGGACCACCGTTTAAGAACTACTGCTTTAGAGAAAAACAGCTTCTAAAAGAATCAAATTACGTTAGACTGGGAAAAAAATGGGACTTTACTTCCACAAGGGGTTGTACAAATTAAACTCGTACAAGCAGTAAACCAAAAAGAGATACGAAACACACAGGGGAAAACATCTTTAACATACTATAGATATTGTAACAGTTTTCTAATTGGCAGGCGCTTTAGGAAGCGGTTCTTAATCTGGAAGTTATAGAAAGCATATGTAATTGTTCTTTATTACAGTTCAGTTTCTGAAGAAATATTTTGAATTTTTCATAACCTCTAACATAATTTTTTTATCTCTGAAAATTGTCAAGACAAGTAATGTTTGTGCTTTCAAGAACAGCTTAAAAAGCAATGGAATATATCTAATAAGCTTTTAGAGTACCGTTACCGTTTGATCCCCCCTCCGAAATTTTTGTACTCTCTCCGAAATTTTTTTCTGGGTAATACCCTGTATAATAACGGCCCTGTATATAGGCGTACTTAGACATAAATATTTTTCGAAGGATATCAGAGCTAACCCATACAGGAGTAATGTTAAGGATGAAGCTGTTGCACCGTTACATTTCGTCACGTTCATCACATTCCAAACGTGATGAAAATGCACACCTTCTGTGAAATTCCAGAGTAATGTTAACACGTCACAATGCGACAAACATGTGACGTCGCAGTGTAATTTCTCACTAAGCGTAAGTAACTATATATGAAGTCTATGATAGTCACCACGCGACGTCACAAAAACTGTCTCAGGTGGCCATTTGTCCACCGCCGCCATAACTTCTCTGCGACAAAAATATCACGACGAACCAGTGGCGTAGCCAAGGGGGAGTAGGGGGTCATAATCCCCCCATGAGGAATTTTTTGCCATACAAAAATATATTCTTCACTTCCTTATCACACACACCTATACATATGTAGGAGTTGTAGTAGTCGTAACCCCCCCCCCGTATGAGAAATTTCTGGCTACGCCACTGCGACGAACATGATACATGAAATCACGAAGTCACAGTGTGGCCAGTATGCTCACATGCAATATGGCAAGTTCGTAATTAAGAATAAGAATCTTCCTTTTAACCCAACACAGTTCAGCATCACGTTGCACAGGAGTGTAGAAGAACAATAAAATTAATTAACTGATTTAATTAATTTATCAACTGCTGATTTATAATTTGCTCTTCTGAATCTATGAGAACACATTTATTTCACTGGGAACATTTTGGAACAAAAAACGCAATACTAATTGAAATTTATTATTTTGACTACTAACCATCAGACTACTTACTGCAGGGAGGTCAGCATTGAACAGGAGAGCATGCTCTATGTAAACCGCAATCAATAGGTCGGTTGACTGCTCTCTGGAAATCTGTAAACGGCACTACTGTACTTTTTTAATACCACATTCTGTACTTCTAAAACATTAATTAAAGCTTCTAAATTGCTAGTGCTCTCAGTAAAGTTACTAATAAAAAATATTTAATTATTACAGTTTTATGACAGGATTTAAATATTTTCTTATTTAATTTTCTGACATTCTATGAAACAATTGCACAGATCTCTCGAAAACTTGAGTCTATTTGGTGATAGTTTTCACAATTTCTATTCATTTCGAATTGAAACACCAAGTAGACAAACTTTTGAGGTATACTAAGGATTTTCATAGTGTACTGGTTACGAACTGTTGATCTGCGAGTTTAGTTGAAAAAATTAATTGCCACAGAGATGTACGCTATTTTTTAAATCCCATTAACACAGGAGAGGCTGGTATCGAATGCAGGATAGTACTTTATTTCCATGATTTTTTTTTTAAATCTAAATTTTTTAACCATAATCTATGCATTCACCTTTTAATTCAAAAATTATCTTTGAATATTTAATTTTATCATTCAACTGCCGTCCCTCCCAGTTTTTTAAAAGTGATCTATGATTAAAGCTGAAGGGGAACAGCGGTCCACAGCTTAAGTTGAGTTCGGAACAACTGCTATATAGCGAGAGGGAGTTCAAATTGAATCAATCTGAAACGAATTCAATCGAGACCACGAAAAAATATCGCAAAAGAAAGAATTATCGTGACAGCGCCATTTCACTGTGTTGGAAAAAAGGTTATGGATTTTGTATAACAAACAATTTATTTTAACAGTAAAATGCATGTTATATTTCTATCAGAAATGAAAGTGTTTTGGAGATTAAAAATAAATAAAGGATATAAACTCCAAATTAATGACGAAATAGGAACAGTAAATCTGGATTTTTCGACTTTTTTAAATTGTGCGAAACTTGGGGGAAAAAGCTATTTTTTAAGTAAAAAATAATTTTACTCCTGAAAAATCTAAAACAGCATTTTAGTAGATAAGTAATCATTTAAAAGCTTTATTTTTCAGTTGAAATTCTCAAATGAAATACTGTCTCAGACTGATATTTAAAAAGAGCATTTGTGATGAAAGATTCACCGGCGTTACGAAATTCCACCAAAAACAGATTATGAAATAAATATATAGTCTTTGTAAAAGTTTATGAGAAGGTATTTTGGTAACTTGTTCAAAGAAGGGGAGAAAGGGGGAAAAAAGAAAACACAAGAAAGTACATTATGAGAATTGAAAAGGCATTTGAAATGAAAACGGGAACAGAAATACTCTTTGTTTGTCAGAAATACTACTTTGTTTTGTAGATGTTTTAAACTACGCACTTTTCTGAAAAGGTATTTGTGAATGACAGAAGCTGGGAATTTTCAGAGACTAAATAAATATTCAATATATGAATAACGACTGCTGATTTTTGCATGACATAGTCCGTAAAATACTCTAAAAAGAGATAAACTCAGTATTCTATGTAACTATTGAGGATATTGTTAGTTCGCCCCAACAATAGTTAAAATTTTTTAAAACGGCGCTTCCAATACAGCAATATAAGCAAGGAAGAACTTCTCAGCAGCACTAACGTTTCTCTGCCAGCGATAGCTGTTAATTCTCTCTGGAATTGATATCACAAAACAAATTTAGAAAATATCACAAAACAAATTTAGAAAATTAAATATGCAGATACGTCGCAATTTACAAGTTGAAATATATTTACGTTTTCAGCAGTAAAGGAAAAACAGTGCATATAACTTAAAAAAAAATAATTTTCAGTCTTACATTTCGCCATCTGGCTAAGTTTTAGCAAATGTGTTGGCTTGAGTAATTTTATTTCAATTTTTCTTTCAAAAGACAAAGCTGAAAAATGTCCCTGATTTAGCTCCGAAACACTTATTTTACTACCATCTTAAATATTTATACTAGTTCGTTTAAAAAAAAAAAAAAGATGAAAAATGATAAAGAAAATAATACGAAAAAAAAAATAGATTAATAAACCGAACATAACAAACTAAGGGAGGGTTTGGAAGAGATAACCGCAAAAAATAGTCCGTGTGCACTCTGAGAATGTGCGAACGGAATGATATTAGCAGTGCACAGCCACTCCGGCGACTCTTTCCGCGATTCTCAGAGACAGGATCCAGAGACCATTTGAGAAATAGACCTGATGTTGTAACCTGCACGGTGAGCGTATTTAATAATAGTGTGTGCGTGTGTAGGGGGGGGGGACTCACTTTTAAATTCACAGTAATTTGGAAGTGCAATTAATATTTTTAAAAAATTTAATTTGCTAATGTGTTTATTTTGTAATATTTTCCTTTGCGGGTTCACGTGCTCATGTGATCAAATAGAGGAGCCGCCATCCAGTCCTAGATGCATACTCCGAATTAGGGTTGTAATTTACTCACTTTGTAGCTAGATCTGGCCATCTCTTTTTTCTCGTCCCCCCCCCCCCCCTTTAATCCACCTTTGGTTTAGCTCGTACTGCCGACTGCATATCTTTACACATAAACGTGAGTATGAATAACTAACAGTTAATGAAAGATTAATGTTTGAGTCGTAGTCCACGATACATATATTAAATCGATTTACAAATCCACAATTAACTCGGAATTCCAAATCCTGCGTTAAGATATGCGGAAAAGCGAAATGCAAGTTTGTTTGTATACATGGTATGGGTTTCACTGATCTGAACATGAGTAACTGTCTCACAATTATGATAAAAGTCACATGAAAAAAAAAAAAATCAGCTTAGATCTTTCCTAAGCATGCAAAATGGAGAGGGGGGAATAGTGTTTTTTCTCTAATATGTTTAAGACTGTTCTTTCAAGAATTCCTGAAGCTTTAGAACAGGGATTCTTAAATACGTAGACAAAGTATCCCCCCCCCCTCACTTGAGCAATATTCTTCTCGCGAACCCCAGCCCATTCTGATCCACCCCTAAGCGTTTTACATCGTTCGCGAAATTTAATTTCTAGGTCAATAATCTGGAAACCACTGTGCTATAATAAAGTATGGTAAAAATGTCAAGTGCACAGTGTTGCTACCTTCTCAGTGGAAATACAGAAACATAAAAAATGTCACCTTCTGACAAAAATTTAAATATTTATGTAAATGTAAGGTAATTTAAACAGTAAGATACATTAAAGAAAAATGCATAAAAATCACAAAGCATAATAACACCTTTATGTTTTATTTACCGCCTTAAAATTATTTTTTATTGCTCCGTGCTCTTGGCTTTTTAACAACCAGGAACGAAGCAATTATTTAAGTTTTTTTTTGGAGGAGGGGAGGGGGCTCTGTATGTTTAGATAGATTCTGGAACTAAAAAAGACAATATATTGTGCTTATTTGTAGTAATTTTCTCCCTTCCTCCACAGGTATGAGGGGATTGAGGCCCAAAGCCCGTCACCCCTTTACTGCGCCACTGACCTCATAAGCTGTTTGCTACCATTTTTCAAGATTTCGCGGACTGCCCGATAATGGCTACGCGGACCACCGTTTAAGAACTACTGCTTTAGAGAAAAACAGCTTCTAAAAGAATCAAATTACGTTAGACTGGGAAAAAAATGGGACTTTACTTCCACAAGGGGTTGTACAAATTAAACTCGTACAAGCAGTAAACCAAAAAGAGATACGAAACACACAGGGGAAAACATCTTTAACATACTATAGATATTGTAACAGTTTTCTAATTGGCAGGCGCTTTAGGAAGCGGTTCTTAATCTGGAAGTTATAGAAAGCATATGTAATTGTTCTTTATTACAGTTCAGTTTCTGAAGAAATATTTTGAATTTTTCATAACCTCTAACATAATTTTTTTATCTCTGAAAATTGTCAAGACAAGTAATGTTTGTGCTTTCAAGAACAGCTTAAAAAGCAATGGAATATATCTAATAAGCTTTTAGAGTGAATTAATTTTTAAAAAATCAAAGCAAAACAAGAAATACATAAGAAGATATAATATTGAACCGTTAGAAAAGCATTTTAGCCCCCCTCATAGGTTGCAAATTTTATAAAATTCCTTCTGATCGAGCCCTCCTTTACAAACTTCGAATGCATGCAAATTTAAAAAAGAACATTACACTTCGATTCCCCTAATAAGTAGTTCCAGCAAAAGTTTTCGATGTAAAGTTTGTGCATCAATATATTTTGAACGGAATAGTACTGTAAAATAGTGATGCAGTTTTGCGAAAACGTAAATATGTGAAAATAAATTTAGCATATATAGACAAGGCTGTATTCAGGGGGGACGCACCAGGGGGTCCCCCCCAAATTTATAATTTTGTTAACAAAATAATAATGATGAAGTCTTTTTGTGAAAAATTCAGCCTTTTTCACCGTTTGATCCCCCCTCCGAAATTTTTGTACTCTCTCCGAAATTTTTTTCTGGGTAATACCCTGTATAATAACGGCCCTGTATATAGGCGTACTTAGACATAAATATTTTTCGAAGGATATCAGAGCTAACCCATACAGGAGTAATGTTAAGGATGAAGCTGTTGCACCGTTACATTTCGTCACGTTCATCACATTCCAAACGTGATGAAAATGCACACCTTCTGTGAAATTCCAGAGTAATGATAACACGTCACAATGCGACAAACATGTGACGTCGCAGTGTAATTTCTCACTAAGCGTAAGTAACTATATATGAAGTCTATGATAGTCACCACGCGACGGCACAAAAACTGTCTCAGGTGGCCATTTGTCCACCGCCGCCATAACTTCTCTGTGACAAAAATATCACGACGAACCAGTGGCGTAGCCAAGGGGGAGTAGGGGGTCATAACCCCCCCCCCCCCATGAGGAATTTTTTGCCATACAAAAATATATTCTTCACTTCCTTATCACACACACCTATACATATGTAGGAGTTGTAGTAGTCGTAACTAGGGATGGACGCGAGACGACTTTTTTGCGAGACGAGACAGATATTTACAGCTTTTTTGCGAGACGAGACACACATTTTTAACATTACGATATAGGGATTTTTGCGAGACGAGACAAGCTTTTAGGCTATTTTGCGAGACGCGAGACGCTTATTTTTCGTCTCGCGTCCATCCCTAGTCGTAACCCCCCCCCGTATGAGAAATTTCTGGCTACGCCACTGCGACGAACATGATACATGAAATCACGAAGTCACAGTGTGGCCAGTATGCTCACATGCAATATGGCAAGTTCGTAATTAAGAATCTTCCTTTTAACCCAACACAGTTCAGCATCACGTTGCACAGGAGTGTAGAAGAACAATAAAATTAATTAACTGATTTAATTAATTTATCAACTGCTGATTTATAATTTGCTCTTCTGAATCTATGAGAACACATTTATTTCACTGGGAACATTTTGGAACAAAAAACGCAATACGGAGAATTAATCAATACTAATTGAAATTTATTATTTTGACTACTAACCATCAGACTACTTACTGCAGGGAGGTCAGCATTGAACAGGAGAGCATGCTCTATGTAAACCGCAATCAATAGGTCGGTTGACTGCTCTCTGGAAATCTGTAAACGGCACTACTGTACTTTTTTAATACCACATTCTGTAC
Source organism: Cheiracanthium punctorium (assembly GCA_038373885.1). Taxonomy (NCBI): domain Eukaryota; kingdom Metazoa; phylum Arthropoda; class Arachnida; order Araneae; family Cheiracanthiidae; genus Cheiracanthium; species Cheiracanthium punctorium. The sequence goes on along the minus strand of JAWZYV010002480.1, from coordinate 52,067 downwards.
TTCTAAAACATTAATTAAAGCTTCTAAATTGCTAGTGCTCTCAGTAAAGTTACTAATAAAAAATATTTAATTATTACAGTTTTATGACAGGATTTAAATATTTTCTTATTTAATTTTCTTACATTCTATGAAACAATTGCACAGATCTCTCGAAAACTTGAGTCTATTTGGTGATAGTTTTCACAATTTCTATTCATTTCGAATTGAAACACCAAGTAGACAAACTTTTGAGGTATACTAAGGATTTTCATAGTGTACTGGTTACGAACTGTTGATCTGCGAGTTTAGTTGAAAAAATTAATTGCCATAGAGATGTACGATATTTTTTAAATCCCATTAACACAGGAGAGGCTGGTATCGAATGCAGGATAGTACTTTATTTCCATGATTTTTTTTTTTTAATCTAAATTTTTTAACCATAATCTATGCATTCACCTTTTAATTCAAAAATTATCTTTGAATATTTAATTTTATCATTCAACTGCCGTCCCTCCCAGTTTTTTAAAAGTGATCTATGATTAAAGCTGAAGGGGAACAGCGGTCCACAGCTTAAGTTGAGTTCGGAACAACTGCTATATAGCGAGAGGGAGTTCAAATTGAATCAATCTGAAACGAATTCAATCGAGACCACGAAAAAATATCGCAAAAGAAAGAATTATCGTGACAGCGCCATTTCACTGTGTTGGAAAAAAGGTTATGGATTTTGTATAACAAACAATTTATTTTAACAGTAAAATGCATGTTATATTTCTATCAGAAATGAAAGTGTTTTGGAGATTAAAAATAAATAAAGGATATAAACTCCAAATTAATGACGAAATAGGAACAGTAAATCTGGATTTTTCGACTTTTTTAAATTGTGCGAAACTTGGGGGGAAAAAGCTATTTTTTAAGTAAAAAATAATTTTACTCCTGAAAAATCTAAAACAGCATTTTAGTAGATAAGTAATCATTTAAAAGCTTTATTTTTCAGTTGAAATTCTCAAATGAAATACTGTCTCAGACTGATATTTAAAAAGAGCATTTGTGATGAAAGATTCACCGGCGTTACGAAATTCCACCAAAAACAGATTATGAAATAAATATATAGTCTTTGTAAAAGTTTATGAGAAGGTATTTTGGTAACTTGTTCAAAGAAGGGGAGAAAGGGGGAAAAAAGAAAACACAAGAAAGTACATTATGAGAATTGAAAAGGCATTTGAAATGAAAACGGGAACAGAAATACTCTTTGTTTGTCAGAAATACTACTTTGTTTTGTAGATGTTTTAAACTACGCACTTTTCTGAAAAGGTATTTGTGAATGACAGAAGCTGGGAATTTTCAGAGACTAAATAAATATTCAATATATGAATAACGACTGCTGATTTTTGCATGACATAGTCCGTAAAATACTCTAAAAAGAGATAAACTCAGTATTCTATGTAACTATTGAGGATATTGTTAGTTCGCCCCAACAATAGTTAAAATTTTTTAAAACGGCGCTTCCAATACAGCAATATAAGCAAGGAAGAACTTCTCAGCAGCACTAACGTTTCTCTGCCAGCGATAGCTGTTAATTCTCTCTGGAATCTGGGACGATCTGCCTTTTTATACTTTTCGCACCTAATTCGCAAACGTTCTACTATAAACTCGACAACATTCTAATTCGATGACACTTCCTATTGGTCACGTATAATAATTACGTAATACTAATGCTATTGTGTATTCCAAACTAATGTTATTGTGTAATGCAAATTTGGCCCCAAAAATAAGTGCCCAAAAGTGAGGTTAGGTAAGCGATATCGCCAATCACTATGATAAACAATGAGGAAACCCAAAGATCCCTGTATCGCTTTCTAATCAACCGATTTTCATGCACCCAAATACAAAATTTAATTAAATGACTAGCAGAACACGAATTTTAACCTAAATTTAAACCCTGAAGAGTAGATCACCCCAAAAACTCGTAACAATGTGTACTGGTACACGTTATTTTCAGTAACAGCGTGTTATATATAATGGTAACTAAATGTTACATCAAAGAAGCAGCTAATTAATCAATTAATTTTACTATCAATATTGGGTTTCATAAATCAAGCCTTTCATATCAAGATCAAACATAAAACTGCAAAGAGAAATTTCGAATTTTCTCGGGGGCTACTTCAAAAAAAAAAAAAAAAATAATTAGTATAGGAGTTGCTACTCGAAGCTCTAAGTGGGTACCGAACAGATGTTTCAGAAAGATTGTGAATTTATACCGCGACTTAAATTACTTTCGTTAATTGGAACAGTGCAAAGGAATAAAATTAGCATTAAAGTTTCCCGAAAATTCATTAAAACTTTGAAAGTTATTAGACGTATTAATACGGAGCAATAATGTTAGAGTGTGTGTTATGGTAAATAGTTCTTGAAGTGTTTTTGCCGCCTAAAAATGAAAACACTTCGGATATTCTTGACGTGTAAATTAAAATTAAATCATCTCTTCTAAATACCCCAATGAGCTAAGAAGTCTGCAGGTAGAAAATATTCCGGAATATTTAAATGAAAATAACTTTGCAGGATAAAGGCAAATATAAAAAAGTATGAGGAAGTTTCAGATTTGATTTTTGAATTAGAGTGATTTTAAAGGCTTTCTAAGAAAGTCTAAAGTGCTAACAATTTGAATTTTTCTGTCTGTCTGTCCTTTCCGTAAATGCAAACATTGATTACTACGAAATTTACATATGTTACTGTATGAATTTTAATTTGAACTAAACTCAGGGTCACAAAAGCCCAAAGGGGCCTAGGCCAAAGAATGCTTAGGCACGTCTTTTCAACCATGGCCTTGGCGTGCAGAAGATTATGACCTACTAACAGGGTGCGAATTGAACATTTTCTCCAGAGGGGGTCATTTGAAAGAAAACATTCTTCTGGAGGGGACATTTGAAAAGAAAAAAAAAGGGGGTGGGAAGGCGTAAAATGCTCCACTCACATAACATATTTATTACATGACAAATGCAGTCGCCAACATGTCTGAGAAGGGACTTTAAACAAAAGTCGACCCCCGATTTTCTGTGCACATATATTCCTGCCTGTGTCGATTCTACGGCTACCCTCAAATTCGGCTCGCGGCGGAACAGCGCTTGTTCGTTCATTTCGCAGTCTTAATTTGTTGCAAAATGAGAAGTGGCATCAGGCATGTATATATCGATTTCAAAGGGATGTTTGTAACTTGCTTCTTTGTCTAGAAAATAAAAGAATTTCTATTTTCAATACTTAAAATAGTTAGGTACTATTGAATTTGTAAGGACAGAGACTAATTTTAACATTTCTCCAGCAGGGGATAAATAGTATCCCTAGCAGGGATCAATTAATATTTTTCTAGCCAGGGATATAACATTCTTCAGCCAGGGACAATCCCCGGAATCCCCCCCCCGTCAATTCGCACCCTGCCTACTAACCAAATAGTCATCCTGTCGTATTCGAGAACTAAATACTGGAGTGCTTGAGCCTAGTGTTTAGTTCCCCAAGCAGCTTGATTCTTATTTTATAGACCCACTCAAGGTATAAAAGGAGTCAACCTTGTCCAGACTAGGGATCGAAGCTTGGACCCGTGTAATGACAACAATGTGCAACCATTACGCCAATGGGTTTCATGCGCTATAATGCACCCCAACAGAATGACATGTATAGTACTTATAGTGTTGCTTTAGAGGGAGGTTTGGTATAATTTTTGATCAGGCAAAGCCACACCAGAGTAATCTGCCTAGGGCAGGGGTTCCCAAACTTTTTTCCCCCACGGCACCCTTGTCAGGCTAAAAACATTTCACGGCACCCTTTTTAGGCTAAAAACTTTCGCGGCAGATTTCCTTTAAAGCAATATGAATTGAAGGTTAGAATGAAGCAGTTGGGATGCATTTTACGTTATTTTTTGTTTGTTTGTTTATAGGGCTAACTATCAAGAAAGTACTCTCTTGGGAAAGGGATATAGAATTTTGACAACACCCCCATTTCAGGGAGTTCCTATAAAAGAGAGGCTACAGGACAGTCTTGAACTTGACTGAAATATTTTTGTTTGAGCCCACTTAGTGATCGGCTTGGCTCACTTTCTTGGGGATACCGGTTCAGAGGAAATTATTTGACTATACTCCACCAAAACACTTTTCTTGATTATTTCCACGGCACCCCTGACATACGCTCGTGGTACCCTAGGGTGCCGCGGCACCCAGCTTGGGAACCTCTGGCCTAGGGTGAGGAAGGGGGGGATGCTTCGGCCGAAGGATTATTTTAGAGGGTTTTAATGCACACTCACGTTACATCCGGAAAAAAACACCCGAAACTCCAGACCGTGAGATCAATAGCCGCACGGAAAGCTAGAACCCAAGATCTTAACACTTCAGCCACCTACCAATGTTCAATGCCTTATAGGGCATACAATCGCGATCCCGCGGGAAGACTATATCATGATTATACTTTTCATATTTATGTAAGGTATTGTGCTAATTATGAAATAAGATAAAGTATTAAACTTGGTAGTGCTTACGATCTTACTTTTGCCTATTTTTCACTGTTAAAATTAATTTTTATTTGAATAAAATTTCAATCAACAAATCTCAATTCCGAAATCCCGCGAAACCAAAAAGAATTATTTCTCTTCTCCCGAAGCAAACAAAATAACCGTAATAAATCTTAAGATATAGAGGCATCTATATAAATAAAATTAGACTTTTGTCAATAAATTACTTGCAATTCAAAAATTTTGCGATTTCTATTGTTTCAAGGACCTGGGAATCCAGTACGACCATTAAAAAAAGTTTGTCATTCTGTCAGTGACGTTTTTTTTTTGTTCGCAAGCAAAAACGACTGAAGAAAATGAAATGAAATTTGGTGACATGATAGGTGGTCACACAACTTATAATATAGGCGTCGAATTTTTTAAAAATCTTAATTAGATTTTGAGATTTTACGAAAACAGTTTCAAAGTTCGTACATTTATGTTCGCTCATCACGTAATACGGACAAAAGCACATATGAAATTTGGTGACATAATAGGTGATGACTCAACTCAAACTGTAGGCGTCGAATTTTTAAAGATTTTGATAAGACTCTTGAGATTTTGCGAAAATCGTTTTCAAACATCGTAAATTTTTGTTCGCGCATCACGTAATAACGACTAAAGCGAATGAAATGAAATTTGAATTCAACTTAAAATATAGGCGTCAAATTAAAAAAAAATCTTTATTAGATTATGAGATTTTGCGAAAATCGTTTCAAACTGCTTACATTTATGTTCGCGTATCATGTAAAAATTACTGAAATGAAACTGAATGACATGACAGGTGGTCACTCAACTAAAATCATAGGTGTCGAATTGTTTAAAAATTTTGATTAGATTTTGCAAAAATTGTTCAAAATATGAAAATATTTATCTATTACGTATAAACCACCGAAGCGAGTAAAATAAAATTTAGTATGTAACTGGTGGTCACTGGAATTCTTTGCGTCAAAGTATTTTTAATTTTTTAAATACATTTTGAGATTGAAATTCAGTACATATTTGCGCTATTCCTGAAAAATAGGAATGGCATAGAATCATGTAAGTTAATTTGAACTCCAGATACCAAAATAGGCTTTAAATATTTCATATATTTTGTGAAAATCGTATAAATGTTTGCTCTCGCATTCTTTAAAAAAGAATTAAGAAAATACAATGAAGTTTAGCAACATAATCAGCAAAGACTAAAACAAAAATAGGAATTTTTTGAAAAATTTAAATACATTTTTAAAATGTTTAGTTGTTTTTTTAGATTTTGTGAAAATTGCGCAAAATATTTTAGAGGATTAATGTTAAAATATCTACAGTGAATCAAACAAAATTTAGTTAGGAATGACCTCTTGACTTGAAAAACTCATTCAACCAGAATAAAATTTAATTTTTTAAAATAGAAAGAAGTTTTTTATAATAGTCAAAATTACTTTGTTACTCCCAAACCTGCAATCTTTTAACATTACACAGAAGATATAATTTTTATTTCTATACTATTGATAATATACTATTTCTATTCTTTATACACATACAATGCTGACGAAGATTCAAGCTTTTTGAAAATTTGCATTATGCACAAACCCAGCGGTTCTCAACATTTTAACGTCGCGCCCCTCTCATATTTTTCAGCATACATTCAGTTTTTTAATCTTCAACAATGAACATTTAGTCGAATTTTCTACAAAATAATGTTATCAGTAAAGTTTAAATGAACATTTTAAGCGAAAATGGATATATTTTTGAGTAAAAATGAGAATAAATAAGATGATTTTTTTTTTAAAAAATGCATCACTACTTGCTCTTTGGTTTTTCTCGCACCCCCCCCTCCCTGCAAACGCTCTGTGCCCCCTTGGGGGTCGAGCCCCCACAGGTTGAGAAACGCTGTACTAACCCGTCAACGACGGTACTTCAGCTAGTTAAAAATATATACGTAAGTGTATTATTTGATTTAATCTATTCACTCCTACCTTTGCAATGATGACACATTAATGATTTTCGGTTTGTTGAAAACACGCTGCTCCAAAACGAGAACATTCTAAGACCCATGCTGGGAAGGAACTATCAGCACAGAAACAAAATCACTGATGTCGCATCTTTGCAACTGTGGAAGTTAACAGGTTAAACAAACGTTTTGGTTTGATTCATACTTTAACCCCCCTCCTTCACTCTCGCCAAGGTTGGCTAGCTGTACATAATGCAGTTACCAAGACGATTTTTTGTATTTATGTGGCAACCATAACTTAAAGATGGCGATTTGGAACAAATATAAGTACGCCATTGTTTATTTATTTATTTGGGTTGCCATTTAACCTAGTTTTAGTAATTAAGAGTCTTCAAATTCCTTAACTGATACGTTTATTGATAATACGCTTTCGTTTTCACCTAGTTCCTTTGAGATCGCTGAACCTTATGCAAAACACCTAGGGACACACGACCGCGAAGTCTGCCAAATTACGGCGATTTTCTGTTTGGCGAGAGTAGGGGGGGGGGTTAAAGAAGGAATCAACCCCGTTTTGTACAGTAATAGCGCTTTCCAAATACATATGATTATGTTAAAAAGTATTTTATAATCGATAAGCTGAGCCCGATTTACGTACTTCTGTTTGTTCGGATGTACCAGAAATTTTCAACGAAAAGATTCACATAAAAACTACCAATTTGACATAACTCTTTCAAAAAAAAAAAAAAAACTGAAATCATCTGTTTTTTGCGATCACTTTACACATGCATTTTTTTTCCACCTGAAGGCTAAATATTCCTACTTAAAATGAAAATACAAATAAATTAGAGACTAAACTAAACCACGGATACGCGACCCAGCAGATTTGAACGTGAAACTCGTGGTTGGTCAGGTGAGAGAGGCGTATGGATTTATGGATTCGTTTGAAACAACGGATCTATTAGAATGCAATTTTCAACCGTGTTTCCCGACATCGGTACCTGAATACTTGGGAACAGGGCCGGCCCAAGGGGAGGGCGAACGTAGGGATCGCATAAGGCGCCGCGCTTAAAGAGCCTGGGCCAATTTTTTGCTGTCACATTAGACCGAGCTTGGAAGACGGTTACGATGTATCCCGAAAAAAGCCGAGAAAGAAAATAATATGTACTAGCAGTGCTAGTAGTAACTTACGTAAGACATGATAGAAAAGAGGCCCCCGCACTTGCGCTTCGCCTGGGGCCCCCCACGCTCCTCGGGCTGGCGCTGTTTTGAAGCCATGGTTACAAGAGAACAGTTTCCCAAATACTCAATAAATGTTTCTACTCTGCCAAAATTAGTCCTTTCCATCTTTAAATTGCTTTTATTTCAAAATATATCTGACACACACACACACACAAAAAAAAAAAAAAAAAAAAAAAAAAAAAAAACAGCATAAGAAATCATTAACACATGCAAATTTAACATCGATTGCAAAGAGGGAATCACATTAAAAACGTTTAATGCATCAGCATTGAGAAAGCATTATGCAATTTGCAAATAAGGAAGCAAATGTAATTCATTCGTTTCAAGCATATTAAGAATTTTAAATAACAGTATTGCGAAAGATATAGTATTTTCCATTCTGCTGTTTTTCTTATCTACCATGACCACGAAGTAAATCAAACAGTAAATCAAAACAAACAAAAGAGGAAATATCATGGTTCACGCAATCGCGATCCAGAATGAGAAAATAATCACTGAAAAACGCATCTCTATAAAAAACAAGATGTAAACTTTACGTGTGTCTTTTCGTGCACAGTTCCGAGTTAGTAGTTCTAGACCTTCCAAATTTAGTACGGAGGTTTACTAGGATAGGTGGTGACACACCGCACAGCGATTTTTTTTCACTTAAAAAAATATTTTCTGTGAAAAAAAAAATATGAGACAATTAAACCGACTAATAAATTATCTATTCCTTCGCACTGAAATGAAAATCCACAAGAAGTAAGAAAAAAATTACATTAATTAATTACTTTTGAACATTGAGTAGTTTTAGTTTACCGTTATTTCATACATGTATTTTATCTGTGCGTAAGAGCGGAGCTACTTGCGTACGAGAGCCACAAGTGGCTTGAAAGCCAGGCTGTAACCAACTCTGGTTGTATATTTTATTTTCTTTCTTTTTTTTAAAGGCAAAGAAATAGGAGCTACTGTCAAAGTGAAGAATGCCTTGGGAAGAGAATTTTTTGATAGGCTTTGTCGCGTATTCAAAAGTTCATCATAAGAAAACCGCCTATAATCTAGATCAGGGGTTCCCAAACTTTTTTTACCCGCGGCATCCTTGTCAGGCTAAAAGTATTTCGCGGCACCCTTGTCAGGCTAAAAGCATTTCACGGCATCCTTTTCAGGCTAAAAACTTTCGCGGCAGATTTCCTTTAAAGTGTTATGAAGGTGAAAGTGATTATGAAGTGAATATGAAGGTTAGAATGAAGCAGTTTGGATGCGTTTTAACCTTATTTTTTGTTTGTTTGTTTATAGGGCTAACTATCAAGAAAGTACTCTCTTGGGAAAGGGATATAGAATTTTGACAATACCCCCATTTCAGGGAGTTCCTATAATAGAGAGGCTACAGGACAGTTTTGAACTTGACTGAAATACTTTTGTTTGAGCCCACTTAGTGATCGGCTTGGCTCACTTTCATTGGGATACCGGTTCAGAGGAAATTATTTGACTATACTCCACCAAAACACTTTTCTAGATTATCTCCACGGCACCCCTGACATACGCTCGTGGCACCCTAGCGTGCCGCGGCACCCAGATTGGTAACTTCTGATCTAGATTGTTACATTAAAAGCCGCATGGCAGGACCACCACACTGCATCCATCTGCCAATGTTCAGTTCTTATCCACTCGGTCATTGGTTGGCTATCCCTGATAGAATACATCTTTTACAAAGATGTATTCTACCAGGATAAGATAAAAAAGAAGATAAAAATTTATCATTGAAGCTCCATTCGGGACTTCAATGAGACAGACACAAGCGATGAAGATAATAATATTTAGAATTCTTGAAGTTATATATGCTGTCAACTTTAATAATATCTCGATCATAATAGCATTTCAATTGTCATAAAAAAAAAAAAAACACCAAGCGAATCCTTTACCGTAGCAGTAAAAAATAAAAATAAATAAAATATATAAAAAAGCCAAAACCCAGAAGGTGCTTACTAGGGTGTAGATAAGACGTGAAGAACCGTTTCGAAAGGTTATGTTTTAAAATTATAGGACATTTACAGAGTATTTTGACATTACCTGCTATTTTTTTCTAAGAAAAGTTTAAAAAATAAAAAAGCAAAAATAACTGTATGAAAAATTTAAATTATATCACTATGAAACTGACTATTATTTTTGAAAAGCGTGTTTTTTTTTAAAGCAGCAAATTTAGCCAGTCACTGTTTCATCAAATTCATATTTAAAATTTCATTTTTGGATAACTTACATATTCTCTTTAAAAAGTTAACGATATAGTTTTCCTCCTGACGAAAGATTAAAGCATTTAAATAAAGTTATGCCAATAAACGCTAAAAGTTAAAAATGTAAATTTATTATATTGCATAACATATTTCTAATATTAAAGAAATTAGGACCGCTGATCAAACTTGACTTAAAAAAGACAAGAATTCCAAATTCTTTTTTCTCAAAATTCTTGTCTCCTGAAGAGATTAATACAACATTTTAAAAATCACTCCTTCTTCAAAAGACAAAAAAAAAAAAAAAAAAGAAAAAATGTTTTTTTTTAAAAGAGGAAATAAAAAAAAAGGTATTCATTTTGTGTCATAAAAAAGTCCTAAAATAGGAAATAGGACAGCATCAAATTTTTAGAAAAAGTAATTATATTCTTTAAAAAGATAAAACATTAATTATCTTACAGGCGAAGCAACTTGAGTTACGAAACATATAAGAAATCTTACCTAGAAAGAAAAATAAGCTATTAGAACATTTATAAATTTAATCTAATTTAAAAGAATAAAACTAATTAGAGTTTTCCATTAAAAAATAATTTAAGATAGAATAAGCCTTTTTTTTTACAGATATTTCAAACTTAATATTGTTTTATTGAAATGAATTTATCGTGTTTTATACTACCTTCTTCCACGTTTGATCATACAAAGTTACTTTCGTTTCGAATTTACTCTGTATTTGCATGAATTCGTTTAATATTTCGCATCTCCAAAGAGAGAACTTATTTATATTGCAGCACAAAACTCTGCTTGATTCCTGGGTCTGTCGTTCTAAAGTCCAGTTGGTGTAGAAAGTTCTAGTAGAGTCCACTTGTCAGAATGGAACACGAACTTTATTGCTTCTAGAACTTCGTTGAACAATCAGCTGTACAAAATTCACAAGCACAATCAGCCATTAACGTGCTTATAACAGTCCGCTTAGTACAGAAGCGTTTCACAAATGCTGTATTTCTCACACAAAATAAAACACTTCCACAGGAAAAAATTCAGTGGAAAATTACGAGGGAAATCGTAAACATTCTTTCAAGACTCAGCAATGAAGAATTTACACACAGCACTTTAAAACAAGGTTTCAAAAAGCAAGCAAATTATAGACAACAAATTATTATGCACAATTCAGAGAGCAATGCCGCGTACTAACTCATTGAAAGCTCGATAACAGCTAACTCGAATGCCCCGGCCTGTCTGCCTTTTATACCCTTCGACGTACTTTCTAGAAAATCGGGAAGTGCAGAAAGACTCCGAACAATTGCGTTTTTATAATGCCATAGAAGAGTAATTAGGCTATTATGTAAAGTTAATGCCGGAAAATAAGCTATAAAGGCCCCATTGAAAAATCGAGCCGAATGTCCGAAATGACGCCAAGCTTGGCGACTTTTTGGCGAAATATAGCTAAGTTTGGCGGCAAAAATAACTTCCGAAAAGTGATGTTAGCTAAGGCCTACATGCAATGTTTCGAGATTTCTAGAAAACGCAATATTAATCAATGAGGGAAACCCAAAACTCCATATCTCGCGTTCTAGTTAACCGATTTTGATGCAACAAAAGGCAAAATTTAACTATTTGACGCGTAGAATACGAATTTTAAACTAGTTTAAACCTTTTAAGCGGCTGAAAGACCCAGAAATTTGGAAACATTCAAAAGATTGGTGTTAAAAGAAGATATAAATAAAATTTTATAAATTAACACAAATAACAAGGTACTTATCTTAATCAGAACAATCGTTTCGACCGAAAAAAATCTTCGGTCTTCCTCAGCTTACAGAAAAGTCTCATAGAATAGTAGTAACTGAAAGATAAAACGAAAGCGAACAGCCAAACTAAACGTTGTTATTCCTTCTATTGCTAATTATCTCGTTCCTATGCTCTTCCCAAAATTCATAAACCTTCTCTTGCCTTTCGTCCTATTGTTTCTAATATTGGTACTGCTTCTTAAAACCTTGCACGTTTCGTATCACATACTTTTTCACCTTTGATTACTAATAATACTCACACTGCTAAAAACTCTTACGAATTTGCTAACCAAATTAAACTTATTTCTTCTAATAGTAAAATGCTTTCTCTTGATGTTAAATCTTTAATTACTACCTTTCCCATCCAAAGTGCGATTGCCAATATGGAAAAACGTTTAAGCGAATTTCATTATTTTTCTATTGAGATTAAAGAGTTTATCTCTTTAGTAAGCGTTTGTTTTAAACAACTGCTTTAAATAAAATATTAAACAAACTGATCATTTTTAATGGTTCATTTTATAAACAAACCCGAGTTTTTTGCTATGGGTAATCATCTCTCATCTTTTTTTATGTGATATTTATTTGCATTATTTTAAAGAGAAGCTCTTCAAGGTCTTTAATTTCTCGTCTGGGTCAGATATGTTGACGATACTTTCGTTCTAGTGGATTCCAATTGTAATATTTCTAATTTACTTTTGATTGTTAGTTCCGCTGATCCTTGTATCCATTTTACTCTAGAAGAGGTGTACAATAATTCTTTAACTTTTATGGATGTTCTTGTTTCTAGGAATCCTAACGAATTCTCATTATTCCGTTTTCCGCAAACCCTTTTCTATCTCTTTACCTTCTCATGCTTTATCTAATCATCCCTAACAGCAAAAACTTTCTGCTTTTTACATGAACTTACGTGTCTCCTGCAATCAAAATTTGTTCTAACTCATTATCTCTTCATAATGAGATTAATTACTTAATCCTTAGCTATATCTCGTGGCTTTAGTCCCTCTATTATTGATAACGCTCTAAATTTAATGAGCCTTAACTCTTTTACTACTGATAATTATCATAATCAATTAACTATACTACCTTTCTTTTCACCTTTATGCAAGAAAATTTCCAAACTTCTCAAAAATTTCGGTTTCAAAGTCATATTTAAACCTGTGAATAAACATATTCTCTTCTCTTAAAGATCCCATTTCTACTAAGAACCGTTGGGGTGTTTATTATATTCCTTGCGGATCCTGTGCTTCTATATTGAACCCTGTGTGGGCTATATTGGTCAGACCAGACGAGCTCTCAAATTTAGGCTCAAAGAGCATGAGAAATATGTTCTTAAGCATAAGCTTTCCAAATTTTCTATTGCTTCACATTGTTGGAATTCTAATCATAATTTCAAATTTTTCGAATGCTAAAACATTGTGTAATCATCTGTCTTTGTGCCGGCTTGATTTTGTGGTAGGTTTTTTCATTATCCAGCACTTAAGACGTCTTGTGAATGATGGTTCTTCCATTCCTTTTGTTCATTATTATTGGAGACAGCTGCTGTAAGGTTCTATTTGCTTCCTCACCTGCGTCAACTCCCCCCCCCTTTTTCTCCTTCTACTTTTTTTATTCTTTCTTTTCTTTTCTCTTTTATTTTATTTATCTTGTTATTGTGTGTGCACTCTGTTACAAAAAGGATGGAAAGGGGGGATGTATATTGTCCTGTAAAATAATAATTAACAAAAACTGTATTTCTATGTTTTTGTTTTTTGTTATTTCTTTTTCTATTGTTTCTTTTTTGTATGTTCTTATTTAGTGTTCCCCCCCCCCTTGACTTTATTTTATTTTACCTTTTTCTATATTTTACTTTATTTTTATCTTTACTTCTTTTTTTCTGCCATCCTTTTTTACCCCGTCTTTTATTCTCCGTGGTTTGTTGATTTTTCCTTTTTTAAATTGGCAACGAGCTGTTCCTTTTCGTTTTGTTATATCTTTCAGTCCCCACTATTCTGTGAGACTTTGCTGTCAGCTGATGAAGACCGAAGGTTTTTTCGGTCGTAACGATCGTTTCGATTAAGATGAGTACCTTGTTAGTGTTAATTTACAAAGTTCTATTTATATCAACCTTTATATCTCCTAAAATGTATAGCTATTATCTTTATCAATTAAGTTCTAAGCAAAATTATTTATATTTTTACTTTTATAACAGTTTTATGAGCGTGTTTTACCAATCTATTTTAAACACGGCTATTTGTCTTAGGTTCAAGTTTGTAATCTTGAAAGCACAAACAACTGAAGCAGTCGAGTATCCGAACATACAAATAAAACAGTGAACAATAAAACAAAATAATTTTATTTTGTGTTGTCCATTTTTCATTAATGTAATCGCTCGTTATTTACCTTATATATTTGCATATGCAGTGAAGCTTCTAGGAAGCGACCCCCCCCCCCTTCTGATTAGGAATGCAACGAATATTCGGCCACTATTCGGTATTTGGATTATTTGGCTGATTTTCCGAATATTCGGTAAGCCTAATATTTCTGCGTACTCAGCTGAATAATTTCAGAACAAAGAGAAAAAAAAAATGTTTTAATGCATTTACAAATAATATTGCTTAGTTATACTTCAATATGTTAATCTCATATAATAAAATATCCTAAGTCACTGATTTTTAAGCTGAATGAAACATAATCTAACGTGCTTAATAATATTACAGAAATATGCAGCCCTTCTACTTGGTGACACTACTTGACTTGATTTTCTAATTTCTTTATTGGATGGGGGTAAGAGGAATTTTTTTCAGATCTTGAACTACAAACATAATTTTTAAAAGCTGCTAAATATGTTTTGCTCAGAGGCTGTAAAGCCCCTAACATGATGCGATTATGTATAGTTACCAGATGAATCACATTTACCATAGCATGGTTATTAAATTCTGAATATCTCAAAATATAATTATGCTGTTATTACTGTTTAACTTTGCACAAAACATTTTTTCATGACGAAAATTTTTTAGTTTTACAGATATATATTGATCGTTAAGAGAGTCGCTCAAAGAAGTATGAACATTTCATAGCGAATAAATAAAAAATGCTAAAAGATATTGTTTCCTTTGTCATTTATGAAATTACACACTGACACACAAGTAATTATACAACATACTGTTAAATTTTAAAAGCATATTAGAAATTTCGGATTGTTTCACTCTTTTTTCTGTCTCCGAGAGTACTTTTCTGTCAACTTTATTTTTTAAATCCGACAAAAGAGTATTTATGCTGATATTCTTCATGCATTCTGACTTCACCATAATAAAATCTATTTGCTTTAGAATTTGCGATTTGGGTTTTCCTGCAGCCAAAAGTAACCAACCCTCTCCGAATTTCTTTTTCGTGTAATATCAATGCTCTGCTCCAGCGGTAAAATGACTCATTAAAAAATTCTCTGAAAATTCTTTTTCTGCGCCTGCCTACATAGTGATGATCAATTGATTCCCTCCGCTCCCTTCCTTGTATAATCTTTTGTTTACTGCAAAACATATTTTACATTAAGGGGACCGGAAAGTAATGTCTTCTTCTATAACAATATTTTGCCAAGCCGAAACAACTGTAGCTAATTTGGCATGTTTGTGAAATTTGTAAATTAGGGTATCGATGAAAGAGAATTTTTCACAATTTGTAACCCATAGAGGCGGTAGAGTGACAAAGATGTCTCCCTTTTTCTCAAAGAAGTTCTATCTATAAAATTATTGTTTGTAAAATGTAACACACACGAATACTTGTGTCAATTTGTAGACATTTTGATGTTCACCCTCCAAAGAGGGTGGGAAGAAAAAAAAACCACTTAACTATGAAATTTTGCTTTAAAATGTAAGATGTCGGTATCTTGACAAGCGGGGTTAAAATAACTGATAGTGTTCATATTTTGTACAAAAGAAGCAAATATGTGCTTTATAATTTTCAAATTTAATTATTTCAACATATTTTAGTGATACATTCTGAAATTTAAATAAGTTACTAATTAAAGTTCAAGGCCAAGAAGGTTATTTTCTTTCCAACTAATGTGCTTCGGATATTCCACTTTTTATCAAGCCATGTCTGTTGCATGATATATCTAGCTTCAAGAGTAAAGTTTCTCATTAACCGCTAGCTGCTCACATTACGCTTAAAAAGATCTGCAATTAATTAAGTTCATGCCTTACGCATAAATAATCAATTCTTAGACTTTTCGCCACGTTTCATAACTTGCCAATAAATATAACGCCCGTGCTAATTTATCGAAGTAAATCAGTGAAATCTCTGATCACTTCTTATAGAAAATATATAAATGCGTACAGAAATATTAAAAAAAAAATAGACTTGTAATTTACTAATTTTCTCTCTTGAATTGGTCCTGTATTTAGAAATTTTAATTAGTGTAGAAAAATTTGAAAAAGATGATTAAATTTTTAAAAGCGTTACAAATTTTATCAAAATTTTTCGAATCATAGTTTGTTACTCGCGCAAAAAAAAGTGCAAATACAGTAAAATTATAGAAACTTTAATTCTAGAAACTTAACTTAAATTCTAGAAACTTAACACACTTCTCTATGAAAATAAACACTCAGAAAACTGGTGTTATAAGATAAAATAAATAAAACTTTGTGAAAAAAAAAACACATAAAAGGTTACTTCAAGGCGTAACGATCGTTTCGACCGAAAATTCGTTCGGTCTTCTTCAGACAAACCCTTCCGTCAAACTGGGCAGAGGGAACTGAAAAAGATGTTCCCTCAGCAGACGGAACTTTTTCAGTTCCCTCTGCTCTGTTTGACGAAAGGGTTTGTCTGAAGAAGACCGAAAGAATTTTCGGTCGAAACGATCGTTACGCCTTGAAGTAACCTTTTATGTGTGTTTTTTTTTCACAAAGTTTTTATTTATTTTACACTTCTCTATGTTTTGAAATTTTTTTTTTTTAAATTGTATTTAAATATTTGCCACAACACTAAAGTAAATAGAACATATTAGTTCTAAGAAAATTTACTTTTAATCCAATATTTTGTAAATTTTTGTAAAATTCCTGTTTTTTTATTTTTATAAAAGGCGTAAATATTATTTTGCAATTAAAATTTTTTCCCAGTCTCTTTCAGTACTACTAATTTTTTGACTTATTTTTATTTTCCTAGTGTTCATCTACAAGTCAAACCCGTTTTTGCCACATACTTACCAAAAGTTGTAAAAAATTTCAATTCTCATGGGACTCTTCGTAATAAAATAGTGAGATTTTATTCGAGCCAAAAATACTTAAAAGTGCTCTCAAACAACACTATAAATTACATTTGAATATGTGTCAAATGACTACGAAAAAAAAATTGACTATGTATAAGTTTACACAACCAACCAACAATAATTTTGTAAATACGATAACATAGGCCAATCACATATGTGCATGATTAAATTTTGAAATAACACAAAATAATGATTGAAATGTCGCAGGCTGCTGGCTTCGTTAACAAAGTCGACCTTAAAACCTATACTGAGAGCCGCGAATATAATAATAATTAAAAAGGTTAATGTAGAATTTTCTACTGAAACTGCAGTGGGATATATTAACATAGGATTACTTTCGCTTAGTTAGTTGGAAGGCGCCCGTTAAAAAATGATGAATAAAACAAACACTTTTAATATACATGAAATATTTATTAATACGGTATATCGTATCTTAATCCATATTATCGTAATAAAATACCCCGTTTCTATTTTTTAAATTCATAACCTAATGCTGTCATTACATAACTCAAAAAATAAAATAAAATATGCTCGTGTCAAAAATAAAAACAATTCATGCGGAATTTTCAATGTTTAACTAAAATATTTAAATCTTCCACGGTTCAACAGAAAAAAAATAGCTTACTTCAATCTCATGAAAAATGTTAAACAGTATAATCTCAAGCAGCTATTTAGAATCGCACAAAATGCAAATTTATATGACGTAATACTTGCGGCAAAATTAATCAATCCCAAGCCATTTTTCATCTATGATGTCACGTTTTCGACTGCAGTAAAAGTAATTCCCGTTAGAAAACTAACTGGGTTCATCCAGTTAGTTCTCTAACGGAGTAATATTGTAACTTAAAACGACGCTGAAAACAAATTTCTTTATATAGGACCGTTATGGAGGAGTATAATCCTATGTTAAAGAAATCCGTATCCTTATAAGTAAATGAAGTGTGTGCGTCAGAAGCTGAATATTGATGCACAGTGCACTTCGAGATCTGCATTATCTTAAGTAGCAGAAAGAAATGTGACACCCAGACATTGAAATAGTGAATTTAGATGCGGAAAACGACAAAGAGACATCCGGCATGAATGTAAAACCAGAAATATTAAATTCTAAAATAAACCACCATGACAATAGTGTTCTTTTTATCATGCAGGATTTATTTTTTTCTCCCCAGATAGTCGTATCATAAAATTTTATTCTGATGATAAGAATAGACACCAAAACATGAGTAATACTGTCAGAGAAGCGTAAGTCACCTTAAAAATATTCAGGTTTGAATAGCATATAATTCTCCTCTCTCTCTGTAGGATTTATCAGGTAGGGAACACTTCAAAATATGATTCACCAGGCAAAAAAAAAAAAAAAAAAAAATCAGGATATTTTTAGTGGAACCCATAAGATTCCGTTAAGAGCTGACATTATGCTGCATATAATATTTCTCAAGTGCGTATGGCAACATGCATTTTAGAAAGGAAAGAAAGGTGGGAGGGCATTGCAACTAAATGTTGTGACGATGACGTAGCCGGGGGGGGTAGGGGGGTCACAACCCCCATGAGGAATTTTTTGCCATACAAAATGTATATTCTTCATTCCATTACCACACACACGTATACACATATCTGAGTTGCAGTAGTCGTAACACCCCCCCCCATGAAAAATTTCTGGCTACGCCACTGTGTTGTGGATATCGGTAATAAAAAAAAAATAAAAATATTCAGGTTTGAATATAATTTATTCCTGCTCTCTCTGTAGAATTTATCAGGTAAGCCACACTTCATCATATCAGGATTCACCAGTCAAATATAATCTGGATATTTTTAGTTCGAACTGTAAAAGCCCGTCAGAACTGATAGTTTCATTATGCTGATATAATATTTTTCATATGCCTATGACTATATGAATTTTAGAAAGGGAAAGGAATTTTTTTGACTTTCAACTACAGCTGACAAATATCAGCTATCTCAAACACTATTCCAAGGTTTCAATTTGATTATGTTTACATGCCACCTATCATGTCAAAATTTTGTTTCACTGGCTTAACCCCTTGAGCACCATGACGTATATTAGTGCGTCATAAAAATTGTCGTGTTCCAAAGCCATGACGTACAATTACATGCCATTTTTATTTTAGTACATTCACTATAATTGTTGCTTGATTATTACACTGCGTGAATAATCAAGTTCTCTTTCGCCCACTAGATATCAGTAGTTGTCCATCGAAATCACAAGGGAATTTACTGGTTTTTAGTGCCTTTAATGCTAAAAAGTCAACATGTTGCACAAGGTGTTAAATTTTTTTCAAGTAATACTTGAACAAGAATTACTTGAATTGTCACCATATCTCAAAAAAAAAAAAAAAAAAAAAAACATCAGGAAAGATTACTGCGTGCAGTGTATATGCAGTGTAACTACAGTGGTTCCGAAAGTTCTGTCGGCAGTTGTTGGCATGCTGAGAACTCCTCCTCTTGATCAGAGAGGCTCTTCAGGAAGGTTGTAAATAGCTCTAAACCGCAAAATCGGTGACACGAAATGCCCTCCCCTAACAATTAAACCTACCCCTAACAAAAAAACCTAACCCCTAACAAAATAACAATTAAACCCTAACAATTAAATTATCATGCAGCAAGATTTCATTTCATTATTTTCAGCCATGCTTAGCTTACAGGTTGAAAGAAAAAAGAAAAAATGTATTACATAGGGGACACACACACACACACACACACACACACACACACAGAGAGAGAGAGAGAGAGAGAGAGATTAAAAAATAAATCATTTGGACCTTTTTAATGCATGAATGCATGAAAATGATAGATGCAGCTAATAATTTGTACTTTAAGCAATGCAGGCAAAAATCTTTATTATTTATATAAATACTAATGCGCAAGAAAAGTATGTCTACTTCTCATTAGTGCAGCATTTGGAGACGAGAATACGGCATTTTAAAACCGCCTTTATGTGTTAAAATCTTATTTTAGCTCAAACGACATCAAAAATGTAACATGCAGACAGGATGTGTCAAGCCGTTAATTTAAAATGTGAATGAGAGATACCGTCTTAATAACGGTACGATGAGCATGAATTATTTGTAGCGGAAATTAATGAATTGACCTTTAAAATGTGAGCTGCACCTTTCGCTTTTAATAAAATTTAAAAGGAAAGGAATGTTTCAGATATATTCTGATGGTATCGTAGTCGAGGTAGCGCATTTCATGAAAGGAGAAATGTTTTAATTTATTAACAGATTAAAAAATAATCTTCACTGACAACGCTAAAACGGAGGTAATTCTATCTATTTACATTGTATAAGATTTTTATCGTCATACTGCTTAGAAATAAATTATAAGATACAGTTTCATGCAATAAAAGCCAAAGTAACCTCAATTCTTTTTTTTTTAACTGTCTGTTCATGATATTAAAAAAAATCTGATGTCAGGGTGTAAAAAAATCATACTTTAAAAAAATCAGATTTTTAAAATTTAAATCACATTATTTTAAACAAAGTCAGATTTAAAAAAATAATTAGATCATACCTAGCTGTTGATAATATGAATGTGTAAATAAAATGTTTCTTTGGTATGCAAATAAAATAATTTTGTCACAAGGGAATGATTTTGGAAGCAGAGCTAAATTGACTGATTATATACTGACTTAATTTAAAAATTTAAAAGCGAAGATTTAATAAATAAAATTTTATAGAAATGTAAATAACATGCAATAACAATAATAGTAATATGCAAAGCCTCTTTCAGCTTGTGGGCCACAGAGTTTTACATGTATGGTATCAACGGGCAATCAAGCAGTGCGTCTTTTTTTCTAAGTGATATAGTCTTAAAAAACATATTAAAGACTTATTGATGGATGTAATGACACGATTCCAAATGTGTATTGATAGGTTTCTTTGCAAATTAAAGCTCTTGAAAAAATGATGATACACATTGAAATGGATATCGGGTAATCACAGTATTGTAAGCAAATATGTCATGTCTGCAACAAGTTTTATTGTTTTATAATAGGAATCTAACGGATATTGATTTTGCCGGATACTGGATATCCGGAACTCCTTTGGCTGCCGGATACGGAAATCCGACGCTAAACATGTAGTTATTGTGTATTTTAATTCTTTTTTATATAATGACACCAGAACAATAAATTGCAAGCGTGTTTCACACAACATTAAAGTAGTTTTTAATAATTGTCTTATAATTTACAAAAACTAAATATTTTTACATACATGTACATAAAAAAAGTGTGTGCGTGTAATCGTTACGCGCGATGGAAGTAAAACTTCTTTGACGTTATATTCAGTTACAGCCAGATTCATTTTCTTTGTGGTGTTCATCCCCATGTTCTTAAACCGTTGTTCTGTCTGGAGGTTGGGTTAGAATCCAGGGAGTGTCCATGTATTATCCTTTAACTGTGTTCTTAAATCGTTTGCAGCCGGGGTTTGTTTCTTTGTGGTGTTCCATACCTGTGTTCTTAAACCGTTGTTTCGTCTGGAAATTGGGTTAGAATCCAGGAAGTGTCCATGTTGTAGTATTATTCTTTAACTGTTTTCTTATGCCATTGTTCCGTCTGGAGGTTGGGTTTGAATGGGAGGAATGTCCATAGTCTAGTATTATACTTTAACTGTGTTCTTTAACTGATGTTTTCCTCTGTTTGTTGGGTTCGAATGCAGGTAGTGTACATTTTTTTTTTGTGTGTGTTTTTCTATCACAGTGTTCTTAAGCGTGGATTTCGTCTGTTGGTAGGTTTCAAATTATTATTCTGCATCTGTGTTTTTAAACTGCAGGTTCTGTTTATTGTTTAGGATTGATTGCAGCCAGGGTCCGTTTCTTTGTGGTGTTCCATCCCCGTATTAAACCGCCCCCGTCTTGAGATTGGGTTAGAATCTACGGAGTGTCCATTTGTTATTCTTTTATTTTGTTCTTAAACCTATTGCGGCCAGTGTTTGTTTCTTTGTGGTGTTACATACCCGTGTTCTTAAACCGTTGTTCCGTCTTGATGTCGGGGTAGCATGAAGGAGACCATACGTCTTCGAAATTGGAGGTCAGTCCCCAAATATAGATTTTTTTTTTACTTTGTCCCTAAAAATACCTTGACTTCTTGGGGACGCGAAAAGTCCCCAAATTTAAAGATTTGTACTTTTTTTCCTTGAAAGTTTCCGTTTAGTTTATTTCTTTCAGAAAAAATTGAAGAAAAATACAACTAAAAGCGCCTTCTACTCAGAGAAACAATGAAATTCGATCTCTGAAAACGTTTGTTGTCATTGTATGTGTAGCATGTACAGACATTCAATAAAGTATTCGACTGAGTCAAATTTCCCATTTCAGTTTTGTTAATGATTAATCACTTTTCAGGAACAACCATGCTTTAAATATGAAATTGAAGTACGAAATTTTTCTTGCACTCGAATACTTTTTTTAGAGGGTGTAAAAGGTTTCTTGAAAATTGATCACAAAACGAGCCAATGTAAAAAGCAATGTCTTCTGAAAAATACAAATACTATGCCAAGTATTAAATTATGAATAAATTGCAATATATCAACATGCTTTCCTTTCATATTTCTGGTTTAAATAAATATTTATAAATACTTCCATTAATTTATTAGAAATAAGAATACACAATTGATATAAAGAGCTATTAGTATGGTAATATGTTGTGTCCTCGAATAAGTTCCCAAAGATATTTTCTAGTGTCCCCAAGTTTTCCTTGGATTCATGGACAATGCTTGATTTGTCCCCAAAATACTGTTTAGAAATATGGTCAACTTAGGTTAGCATCCAGGAAGTAAGTGTCCGTGTTGGACTATTATTCTTTCACTGTTTTCTTAAAAAAAATTTCCGTAGGATTTGAATCAGAATGTCTATGTTGTGGTATTTTTCTTTAACTATGTTCCTAAACTGGTGTTTTCTTCTGTTGGTTGGTATCGAATGCACATAGGGTCTATTATTGCCTTTCTCTATGGCAGTGTTCTTAAACCTTTGTTTTCCTCTGCTGGTTGGATGTATTATTTTGTTTCTGTGCTCTTGAAATGTAGTTTTCGTCTGCTAGTTTGGCTCGATTGCAGGTTCCATTTCTTCATGTTTTTCTATCACCGTGTTCTTAAACCGTAGTTTTTGAGTGCTAGTTGGGTTCGATCGCAGGCAGCTTCCGCTTTTCCAAAACCACGTGAGCGTTACTGCCGTCAGAAAAAAATTTGAGTTACTCCCTAGTTGCGCCTAAAGAAGTTTTACTTCAAAAATGTTATTTAAAATGTAAAGAGTTAAAATATTCTTTTGATGTATACACTACTGGCAGAAGCAAATAAATTTTAACCATATACACATTTATTAATAAACCTATAATTGCAGATTATTTTCACGAAGAAATGCACACTGTTTTATGTATTTAAGATATCTATTTTGATAAGATACCTATGATAGATAAGTGTTTTTTTTTTCCAAGCATAGGTTTAATGCCCTTTTTTCTGCTTTAATCATTTAATATTAATTTACATTAAGTCACTTTTAGTTTTTATTTTAAGTTAAATTACTTTTAGAGATTGATAAATAAAAAGTAAACCCATTTTAAATATTTATAATGAAATTATAATGCTTTCTTTTGTAGTTTTATACAGGTATGGAACAGAATTTTTAAGGTTACTAGGGGCCAAGGCCCAAAGACTCGCTACGCTCGCTTTTCATATGACGCATTCGGCCCCTAATAAGGCTTATTCGTAAAAAAGACATAATTTCATCAGACAAAACCCGAAGATTGGATCAGATAGAATGTTACTGAGCTACACATTGCTTGGTTCTTGCAGGTTCATTGATACATAAAAATTTAAACTTCACACTACAGTAGATCCCCTCCCCCTCATAACACGGAAGATATTTTGTTATGGGAATCCGTGTTGTACGGGTCCTGAGCTATACTCCACTTGGAGTGCGGACTCCGCTTATAATCGCTGGAAAAATTATTTGCACTCCTCAGAAACACAATGATATTTAATGTTGCCATTCAAATTTATATTAATTAGGAGCTAAAGCGTAATAAAATCAGAACATCTGTTTCAGCTGCATTTTTGATAATGTAAAACCTGTTGGACACCTTGCGAATTTGCCACCCATAGCGATTTTTCATTATTTGGCGACTTGCGTACATGTAAAGTTAATAGAGCTACGGAACAGATAGGATAGCTTGCCACCAATGGCGACTTTTCATTATTTGGCGATTGACACATGCTCACAACCTATAATTACTGTTCATTTAAGGTTACCGGAAAACCGTTATCCATATTTTCATTTACATAATCTTTTGCAGATTGGCGTACTTAGCACCACGAATTATACCATCTCGTCGCGCTAGCAAATATCCAAAGTGTACTTTAACTGCTATAATGGCATAGTTAACGCCGCCAAATATTTCTACTGGTAGCAAATAATCCAGCTGGACCGAACCGGCTTTAAAATAATCTGCATTTTAATTATTTTTCATTTTCAAGATAGTTATTCTGTTTTAGAAAAACGAATAATCGCTAATTCTAAACTCCTGTTGTCTAAGCGAACTTACTATTTGAAAATTGTCAACTTTGTGTAACACATTTTGAGTTACTTATTTCATATAGTTTTTATTTTGGCGTAAAATGGGCGTAATTCTAATTTATGTTTGTAAATTTCAGGCGATTCTAGATACTTGGCGACGCGATTCTAGATACAACCATTATGTTTATTTTTTTAGTTTTTTATTAATATCTTCTAAAATAATTCTATTTTCGAAATTTAAGTCAGCTTAGCAGGTTCCTCGAAATTTTTCGAATCTGTGGGCACCTTAGTCGAAACTCAAATCCCCATGGTTTAGGAGGAGATAGGAAAACAAGCTTTGACAGCGCCAGCGCCAGCGGCCTTTACCTTTTTTTTAGAATATAGAGATACCCAAATTAAATTTCATGCTGTTATGGAAACTCGCGGAATCTTTTCGCAATCGAAAGATTTCGTTTTGTGTACACAGCTATTCTCATGTCCATGCAAACGATTTATTTGTGAAAAAAAAAAAAAAATGATAATAAACTGTGTAATCTGGAAAAGCTTTTTTAAACGAATTTGAATCCCAATTGTATGACGTCATATTCACTTGAAAAGGGTAATTTTGTCACGCAAATGATTTACTTTTTTGACTCTCGGAAATAAAATGGTGCTGAAAATATCGAAAAATCGCTTAAAAAGGAGGGAACGGGTGGATTTTCAGATTTTTAAAGAAGCGCAGATTGTTTTCTATATTTTTATACATGTTCATGAAAATTTTCAAGCGGATCGTGCAAACGGTGAAGAAGTTATTAGGCTTTCTGTGTTAACTTTGTAAATTTCTTGCGATTTTAGATACTTGGAAACGCTTTGTTGCAAAGGAATGAATATGATTTTATGCCAAATCTGGCAACCATTCTGTTTATTTTTTCAGTTTTTTATTAATATCTTCTAAAATAATTCAATTTTCGAAATTTAAGTCAGCTTAGTAGGTTCCTCGGAATTTTTCGAATCTGTGGGCACCTTAGTCGAAACTCAAATCCCCACGGTTTAGGAGGAGATAGGTCCACAAGCTGTTGACAGCGCCAGCGGCCTTTACTTTTTTTTAGAATAGAGAGATACATTAAATTTTTTTAATAAAAAATATTTGTTTTAAACTACAAGTTAAAAAACAAAAATAGATGCGCTTAATTGTTTATTTCTTAAAATATACGAGCATTCTTTCATAGTACAAAAATTTATAAGACACCATAAGGGGAAAATGGGGGGGGGGGATTTATTTTAAAAAACCATTTCAAACATTAGTTTCTAAATTTTAGGAAAAGTTCACTTTTTTTTTTTTTACTCTTGATTTCAACATGCGACACACACACACGCCCAATACTGTAATAACTAAAACAACTATTTTAAACTAGTAAATTACATGTTACAACATGGCTGTCTGAATAAGCAGCCATTTTATAATTTTTAACTAATAAATATTTCATAAACACATTTTAAATGTACATTTTTTAGGCAGACTTAATTTTAAAAATCAATTGAAACTTGCATAAAATCTTAAGTGAATTTAAATAACTAAATTCAATTAAAAAATAAATATGTAAAATAAGGGTTAATTTTTAATCATTAGGTATTGGAGACTTCAATAAAGGAATGCTCAGTAAAAGATTGTCATTTACAAAAAGGATGAAGACTAAAAATTTCTCCTGGGAATGAACCAGGCACTTCAGTCTCCATAGTTGAGAGCGCTAAGCGCTCAGCCACTGGTCGGGCGATAAATATACTAGGAATCTTGTATATAAAAAAAAAAAACCGCTGAGCTGTTTCATTGATGTTTAATTACGTAATTGAAATAAGACTTATATTAGCAGTCCCGTTACTAGAGTTTACGTGATCCGGAGCAAGACTTAATTTTGGCACCACGGGGCATACTTTAATTCTTGCATCCCCTTCTTTGAAACCATAAGAGATTCTGGGCCCCTTCAGCATGGCGCAGGTTCCTTGTTTGACACCCCCCCTCCTCCCCCTCCAGTTGCAAACCTGGAAACCAAATTATGTTTGTGTGTTTTATAAATTTACATATACACAGGGATAGATGCAAGACGAGAAAAGGTGCTATATCTCGTCTTTATTTGTATAGTCTCACATAATTCCTATGTTGCAATGGAAATTATGATTCTCTCGCCTCCCACAACAACTGCCTTAGGAAGCATGAGATGGTCTCTGAACATCTATTGTTCTTCAGAGAAGGTTCAGCAATGTTCTCTGTACGTCTACTAAGCACACTACTGTATTGCCTGGGGAAAATCGCTATCTCGTCCCGCATCAGTCTCTATATTTAGACGTTACATGAAATACAGTACTGCACACATTTGAATCGGTGAGTGGAGAAACCACTTCAGTCACAAAAATGTGAATAATCGTTTTCGATGAAAATAAGCTTAGAAAGGCAAGATGCGTGTTGAGGGAAAGAGGGCGACAATGATCAATGGTCGACATACGACAATGAATCAATGCAATGGTCGAGAATGATCAATTTTAACACTATTATTGGCCACCTGCCCTGCCCTAGGGGTGGTTTTCTAAAAAATAGTTATTCCAGCTTCAATGTTAGATTTTCATCTCCATAATTTTCTGCAAGCAAAGCACTTTCTTTTCTCCTAACTGTCACTTCCTGTTCTTGACTTTTGTATACCATAAATATGCTTAGACAATAAATGGTGATTTGATTTGAATGATTACCTTTTTTCAAGTTTTCAGCTGACGAAAAACCAATTGAGTGCAGAAACAGCATAAGTCCGAATCACATTTTAAATTTTCCTGAGCCTAATTGATGTCGAAATTAGCTAATATTTGCATGAAAGAAACATAAATGTATGTTATGACAGAGGAAAAAGTAGTTTAAATATTTGAAAATTTGGAGGAGTTATGAAGTTTTTTCACTCTCCTGAAAAATTTCCTTTTTGTGACTGAAGTGGTATCTGCACTCACTGATTCATTTGCTGAGAATATTTTGGTCCCACCATGGCCGAGTAGATAAGACACAAAACATGGCAGATGACAGTCGAACTAACGGTCAGGAGTTTTGAGCCGTTTTCTCCAGATGTAACGTAAATACGCGTTAGAACCCCTTAAAAAGTCCTCCGCCCTAGGTACCCCCCCTAGGCAGATGCCCCTCGTGTAGGCTTGTACAACAAATTGTACAGCAGACAGTACAGTAACAAATTGTACAGCAGAATATTCCCCCCCCCTAATAAATTACCCTATTTACGCACCACAACAGGGAAAAACAAATGGAAGACAAAAATACATTTTGGAGTACAAAAACATCAACCTTTGTATATACAAAAACTTCCAGTTTTGAAATGATTAAAAAAAGATTACTTCAAATACAGCCTGAGGAAAACACGCGATTTTTTTTTTTTTTGTTTGTTCTTAGAAGCATTATAAATTCCTTAGTTTTTAAAATGAAGATGAAATATGATGCACACTTCATTTCATGCTTATTTCCATTGTGCTGAAAATAGGATGAAAAAAATTCTCACCCTTTTGTTATTTAGCACAACCTTTGATTTTTTTTTTTTTTTCAGACTAATGAGACATTTCAAGGAGAAGCGAAACGCGAAATAGAAGGGAAATTATCCAAGTCATTATTCGCTTACTGCAGGCGTGAGATACTTATTTTTCTTCCTTCTAGAAAGTCAGTACTGTAATTTAAACGAAAATCCGGAAATTCTCAAAAGAAAGCATTCTTTCGATTAAAAAAAAATAATAATTTTATTTCAAATGATTATACGCGAAACCCTAACCGATGATAACTTCAGAATGAAAAGAAAAAAACATGAAGTAAGTTGTAGTTATTTTCATCTTATGAAATTTGCCATTGAATTAGAATTAAAAAAATTAAATAGAAAATAAAATGATTTAATTACACAAGTCTACGACAAATAAAGTATATATAGCCGACATGGTTGTATAGTGGGTAAAGCAGCGTACTGCGGTTTCGGGTTCAACTTCCGGCGGCCGGGGTTCAATCCTCGACTGGGCGTGGTTGTCATGTCCGTCCCTTCATAGGGGGCGACGTTGGCCCATCTACTAGGTGCCCCCATTATAAAGTGGCCAACACCTTCGGGCCGTTGTCAGGGATAATGCCTAATCGCAAAAGTACCCGCCCGTTAGGAAAAAAAAAAAGTATGTATAGAATGTGTTAGGTAAAATGAATTCAAGTACTTTTAAGACTTAAGAAGGGGGTCTTCAATATTATGAGCTCGAGGGCTGCACTGATAAATTTAGACGAATACAGCATGTACATCTGCTAAATAAATACCAGGTGTAAAATAATGACCCAATTTCAAAAACACATAAGTATTCAAATTTTAATCCGTTTTGATTGAATAATATATCGGTAGAAAATGAAAAAAATTAATAGAAATCTGAAACACTTCCACATTTTAAGTATGCTTTAAAAGCAAATTTTAAATATGCTATATATTAAAACCGAATCACAATGTATGTGTCTGTCTTATTTGTCTTTCTTGTTTCTTTACACTGGAAATTGCATCATTATTCCCACTTTAGACTTAGTTGCTTTGCCTGTACCATTATCTTGGAAAGTGTAACAAAATCTGTGTCATCCCTATTTGTCTTTTTTGTTCCATTACGCTGGAAAGTGCATAACAATCTACGAATGTGCCGTATTATACCTTCCTTACTCATAAACACTTCTTTGGAATTAAAATCTATATTAAAATTGCCCATTAAAACAAAATTTTTCAATCTTCGTCAGGCATATTCTAACTATACTTCACCTTTCTAAATACTGCTTTTAAAGTGCATCATAATACATAAATGTACATTAGTATTTCTTGTTTCATAAAGCTCTTTTTCATAATTGAAATTTACATTAAAATCGCCTACTAAAACTGTTTTACAGTCTTTCATGCATATTCTAACACACTATTAGACAATTAGACCATTATTTACACAAATATAGACACCTTTATAAACACTACATAATATTCCCATTAACAGCTAACAGTAACCCACTAAACAGTAGGGTTTGTCAGAAATTGAAAAATGCAACGAAAACGTGTAGACGCAAATCATGTCTCTAAAATACGAATGAATTTAGCACGATTTCTGAAAATTCCTTTCATGACTTTAAGAACTGCGACTTCCATCAGCGTTTTTTCGGTCGACCATTAACTTATTCATTAAGAAAAAGACCCCTTTATAATCAAAAGCTACAACTGCTACCGTCGAATGATTTTTAGATCTCGCGTCCTTTTTTGAAGTCAATTTTTAACCGTTATTCTCTTTAAACGGCGCCATTTTACTGGTGCTTGGGGACGGGCTAATTAAAAGACAAAAGGTTTCAAACGAGCCATTCGAAACGGAAGGCATGGGCGTCGGCAGCATAGGGTGAGAAGGCACTTGCCCCCATCCTGGATTTCTGTATCCCGTGTTTTTCCTGCCTTTTTGTTCTTTCCATCATGGTAACCATATGTTGAAGTAATTTTTGCCTCTCCCAATGCATTATGGGTTGAAGAGGGCAATGAAAGGAATGCTGCTGAATTGTACATACAAATAACATGAAGTGTATCAAAGACAGCCCTCGATGTACGGAAGTCAATCTATATTTCAGATCACATACAGGCCGGAAGTAGACCGGGTAGCTCTTGATCCGTTCCGCGGAACATATCAAAATCCCATATAAACCATTCAAAAAGTTGGCCCGCAACTTTCCAAAGGTTATCCATGCCTGGTATTGACAGTCCAGCGTGCGTTACAGCTGATTATCGCCATTTTGAACGGGTGGTGTGACTGGGAATTAAATTTCTTTTGTTGAATAGAACTTTACTTATTTTATTTTTTTTCAATGATGTCCTTCATTTAGTCTCATTTCATTTAGTCAATTTATGAGACGCAGGACATCTCGCTCTTTAGTACTTTAATACTTGTGTTTCGATCGCGAGTTGTGTGGTGCTTTCAACTTAATTTAGTTGTGTTCTATAGGTCTCTAACGTATGCTACCATGAGTTTAGAATAAGTTTGTAATAATAATAATAATAATAATAATAACCACGGAAGGGGTATTCGGCAAGTTCTCCGAATCAAGTATTTGTATTTACCTATTTAAAAAATTTCCGCTGGCAACCGAAATAGCGTTCATTGGTCACGTCTGGTTTGCTAGTAGATGACTCAGTCTAAAACAATATTTATGGAGGCAAAATGTAAATACTTTTGTGCGAATTTGGCTTTCACAGCTAATACAACAACAACAAAACAATTCAAGCTGCTTTGTTTATTTAAAAAAAAAGTTACAGGAAATGAAAAGAAATGTGTTCATTTCTGTAATCTGATATTAAAATAAAAAAAAAATCAAATCTAAAAATCAGTTTTTAAAAAAATACGTACTGATGATCAACAGACGTTCCTAAAACTCGAAAATATAAAGTTTTCAACAAAACTGAGTATTTTTCAAACAGACAAATTGATGTCACCCATTTGATTACTTTCAAAAAGAAATTGGGCTAAATTGTAGCACTAATGCCTCAACGGAAACATTCGTCCTCGAGAAAAGATTACCAAGTAAAAATATAAGCCCCCGTCAGTTATAAGCCAGGTCATTAGCCAGTTATCATCAGGACTTAAGCACACTGATACGCCACTTTTTTTTCTTAATGTATTATGGCAGCTAAAGATATATATAGATATATGTAAGCAACTAAAGTAATAAAGAATATCTATATATCTATAAATCATTCGGCTTAATTTTTTCAAAAAAAATATTTGCATTTTTATTTTTTGACAGTAGGAAATGTTAAACTGGAAAACTTCGTTAGATGCCAGTGGCTAACAGTACAAGTTTAATTACAGGCTACTTTTTTTGGGTTAATAGTCACCCTATATTCATTGAAGTGGTGAACGCTAAACATATAAACTTCAATGAATATAAGTAACGCAAAACTAACAATTATATTTTAAATGAAAGAAAAATTACAGTTTCTGAAATAATAAAACGTAATTTATGCGTGAAAAGCAATGAACTGAATAAAAAAAATCATTGGAGATTTATAGACTGAAAAAAAAAAGGCAATGAGGTGATCAGTGACAAATAACTTTTTAAACGTCGATTTTCTTTTTCTTTTTGTCGTCTTACTGTTATGGCAACAGCTAATTTTGCCTTTTAGGAGTAATGTCCTATATGTCCCCTTTTTAAAACTAAATTCAAGCAAAATAATTTTTTTAAGAAGCTTTTAATAACAAACAAGTTGCATCTAGGCAATTGATTCATATTTGTTACATTTAATGCACGAATCTCATAAACAGTTTTTTTCTTTCAAGGATGTGTGAAAAAAGGGGAAGGGGGACCACTACCCTACTCAGAGGGTGAATTTCAAACTGTGCTGAAATTGACTGTTAGGTGAGAGTGTGTTACACTTTACAGCAAGAAATTTTATGGATGTCTCTTTTATCCTTTGAGATAAAGAGGGATGTATGAAAAAATTCATTTCTTTATCGATTCATTTGAACAACAAGGTTTTATAAATTGTACTCAAGAAGTTTAAGACAAGTACTTGCACTATTAGAAATATTATTAATGATGTATTGATATTCCTTTCACTTAAATATCTCGCGTAGACAATATTATTACTTTTGGACTCTAGATGAAGTTAACTAAGGTTCTTCTAAGAAATCTTGGAAGAAATTAAGGAACAGTTAGTTTGGTTCAAATAATTCTTCTAAGGTTGGCAACATTAATTAATTTTTGCCTTATTACTAAAGTACCTTGATTTCCGCCACTGACCTCTTCCGTAGAACATTTTGAAAAATGCTTTTTATATCGCGTTTTTTTCTTGATAATGACCTATAAACTGTCGCAGATCTAGAGTCAGTGGAAGCTGCTAACTCATAATTCTATGTCAATTGGTGCTTGACACAGTTTTCTTTCAATTCTCTTGAAGACATTATCCCGATGATACAAGGGACAGCATTTTTTCTTTTTTAATTCATTAATTGAAGTACCAGTCATTGACACATTAATGTATCATGCGCGAGCTTTGAAATTTAAGTTAATATTGCTCTAGTGTGCAGGGGAACGTCTTTAATACAGCAATTATTGTACGAAAGTACAATTTTTTCGCTGCCGAAAATCAAGAGATGAAACCGATAGTTATTTTGTCGAATCGTCGAATTCTGAATATTAAGCTGCTGAATATCAATATATTTAAAATTTCATTTTGATTTTAAATAAAATATCCATTTTCAGATTTTAAACTAAAAATAAAATAACTGGGTAGTTATCAGATTATCTTTTACTTGTACGTTTAAAGGCTGTAACATTTTAAGAATTCTGACGAAAACAAGACTTTTGAAATAAAGAATGAAGATAAAATTTAACTTCTAACGAACTGTTCCTTTTATTGACTTGCTATGCTACAAAAATTCCAGTTCGTTCTTTTTGGTTGTTTTTGTAAAATGAGAGAACAAAATTTTACATAAATTCCACAATTTATAAAACCTTGAAAGAATTAAAAGAGTAAATTCAATAAACTATTCACTTTATCAAATTTCCTTTTAATTAAATAGTACCATTTTCACTTGATGCGCCAAAACAAGACACTTTTTAATCAAAGAAAGTGAAGACAAAAAACTCTATTTATTCATATGTGTTTCCCTTACTAGTAACTTGAATCAAAATGATGAATGAATGAACTATTTACTTTATGTTAGAAAAGAGTAAATGGAACATCAGGATTGCCACAACCATATGAATACAATTCAAAAAGGCTACATTTTCAGTATGTACTATAAAGTATTATTTTTTATTATAGTAAATGAATGCAATTTAAAAGATTATATTGTCACAATAAAATAAATTAGAAAGTAAAAAGTGACATCTGATGAGTAATCAAGCAAAATGCATTTACATATTTTATTGTTAGTACGGAATAACTGACTATAATTCTATTTTATACACCTATCTTATTTATTGTTATCACGAAGGATATTCCAAATATTGCAGTCACTTTTGAGATTAAATAAAAAGAAGAAAACACTCTGCAATAGTTATTTTAGTGAAATTTCTATATGATCAGGTAAATCTCAGTTTTTAATATCACAGCACAGTTCCATTCCTTATCACATCAGGTAAAAATACTTCTTCATGTCACCACCAGAGCCATTGCTAACAAGGAGGAGGCCCGGCCTCGGGGAAACGGATTTCAATGATCTTTGGCACAGTGGAAGTATAGCATGTGAATATACTACGTGTAAAATACTAAGACTCAATACTCAAATACAGTCGAGTAAAATTAATATTAATTTTCGAACCACTTCACCAAAACTTTAAGTATAAGTTACGCGCAAAGCAGATCGAACGTTGTGGCGTAATGGTTAGTGTGTGTGTGATTATGGCAACGCTACACTAGGGCGATCTGCCAGGGGGGAGTGCCTTGGTAGCAGGACTTTCTAAGGGGTTCTAACGCGTATTCACGTTACATCTGGAGAAAACCTACCAAAACTCCAGACCGTTAGATCGACAGCCGCGCGATGGGTCCTGAACCCGGGACCTTCACACATCGGCCATCTACCATTTTCAGTGGCATAACCACTGTGCCAGGGGTAATGGTTAGAACGGCGGTCTTCTACTCTATGGCGTCCCAGGTTCGAATCTCATGCTGCGTTAGCGTTTTTTCCCCCTCTCACTCTGTTTTTAAATACAACAATACTGTTTTTTATTCATTTATTACTTATTTATTTAATTATTTTTAGTACCTGCTTATTGATTTATTATTATTATTATTTAAATTTTATTTCTACTTGCAAAATCTTTACTTTGGAATCAAAATTTTACACATTCAAAATAATTCACTTTTAACACTCGCAAAACTCAATGTTTATTTAAGGTACATTTCTTTTTGTGACAATCGTAAGAGAGACATCTTTTCTTATTTTCACCCGTTCGTGATGCCACAGCAACAGCATTATTTCTTGTAATCGTCTGTCATCTGTTGATGAGTTGTCAAATTTAAAATATCACATGTTCAAATTTCGAATAGACATATTTAAGCAGTGAAACTTATTTTTAAGAATAATATTACAGTTACACACAAATATGCTACCAGGCCGATCAAGCTCTTAGCTGTTGTGATGAAAAAGCTACTGATAGTTCTACATACAGTGATGTTTTGAAGCAGTGACTAAAAAATGGAGTAGCGTTTTATGAAAGTTCACTTCTCAAAAAATATTGAATTGCAATGCCAGTTTCTGATAGACTACTTGAAAAAGCTATGGTGATAGGCACAGAATTGCACAATAATACATTGGATGTGTTGAATGAAAAGAAGTTTGTAACTGATGAGAAATTGATCCATGCTCAAAAAGAGTGTATAGAAGAAAGTTTCGAATCAGTTAAAGATAACTCATCTGATGACTATGTACCAGATGGGGTGAAAAAAAGAAATTCAATTAGTCATAACTATATTATTGATTATAATTATTCTATTCAAATAATCATAACTATAATCAATTGTAAAAATAGACCTCGAATAGTAGAAATAAAATTAAAAAATATATGTAAATGAGTAATACACCTCTCGGTTTTAGTTTTTTAGTACAATGTTTTTTGAAGGGCGGCCGATTACGCATCGCTACCACCACAACAGGCAGAAGTATGGGCTATTTTATAATAGGGGCACCCAGTGGGCCGTCAACGTTACCCCCTATGAAAGAATGGACAAGTTAATAGCCGCACCCAAACCGGGAGGGAATCGAGCCCGGATCCAAGCTGTGGCCATTGAATGGTTCTTTAGCCACTTCACCACCTAGGTGGCTTGTTCAAAAATCTGGACATCTTAGTTTTAATGATAAACAAATTACATCTGAAATGGTACACTGAGTAGTGTAGCTTATCAGTTTTTTCTTTAATTATCAATGAAGGTATCTTAGAAAAGCAATTTAATATTAAAAGAATTTCGTTTGAAATGTCACACTGACTGATGCAGCTTATCAATTCATGCAGATTAAGGAGCCGAGAACCACAATTTCCGATAACAGTACAACGTATCGGATTTGTGGGGCATGTATAGGTATGCTGAGCTGAGAGAGCAACGAGAGAAAGCCAATGTAGCAGTAGAGACAGCGAGCAATCAAATTTCTGTCACATTGATAAGCATACAGTTGCTGTCATAATCTTTCCTTTAAAGAGCTTGAATTTCCTGAAAGATCAACGTCATAGCATCTGTTTTTTGTTTCGCACGCGATATGGCTTTTGTATTTCCGTTTACTCTTTAATTTTTTTTTATTCTTCTCTTTTCAGAACGCGGTTTTACATCCAGGGTGAGAGTGTACGGGTCAAGGGAAGATGGATTGGTTGACTTGATTGAAAATCTTGCGCAAAGGTGTTAAGGTAACTGAACAACACTGCGTGATCTGGAAAGTGTTGCAGGCTGCTTTAGAAAGAAACTTGCTCCTGAGTTATACAGGGAATGAATGTAAAGTTAATGACTTATTACTTAAAAATAGAAAGTTCAATGTTCAAATGCGCAGCGCATTTTTTTTTTAAATTCGCATGAACTAGCAAATTAACTCATGAAAAATGGAGACTCAAAATATCAACAGCCGATTTAAAAAAAAAATGTAATTTGTAATATTTTTTAATGAGAGAAACAGAAGCATGAAAATGGCTGAATATGTTTTTCGTTATACCGTTTTATCAAGCGTCACTTCGTTTAGTGTTAAATTTCTCATGATTACACTAATTACGAAGAAATTAAAATTACATATTTATCGTTTTCACTCTCCAAGAGTATGCGCACCGGAATTCGGAAACCTCTGTTTTAGCACGATCTGGTAAAACTAGTAACTGAAAAAGTACGTGAGCTCGAACTTAGCCATTAAAAAATTTTGACGCGTACAGCACAATTTTTACAATTAAACTTTAATCGCAAAGCAAATCAATTGCTTTCTTCCTGAAAATAAATAAATAAATAAAGAAGCTCATCGGCAAATAAATATTTCAAAATTAATTTTAGGCCGAGAAAAATAAGTTCAAAAGAAAAATAAGTTGTTTAAAAAGAGAATTTTAAGCAATTTTATAAAACTGGAAGTCACTGCTCGTTGCGGAGGAATTACAATGGGCACTAGAAAATGAAAACTGCACGAAGGAATAAAATAAAACATAGATGCAATAATTTCTCCTGTTTTTAAAAGTGCTGGGGAGACAGATAGATGAATAAATATAAAATGGGAAAAATACATTGCTCCGTTGAATTAAGAAAAATGTTTTATTTAAATTTAAAAATAAATCTCAAAAACTGCATTTATTTTTACTTAAAGACCTTTTTTTTTTTCAATCCGCCATGCAAAATCCATATCCCTTTTAAATCAAAGAATTAGTGAGATACGATTTTTAAGCTTTGAATACAAACTTTCTGATATATTTAAAATTTGAGAAATTTATAAAAACAAATGGAAATAAGCATTCGTATTCGTGTACTTATTAGCTGCAATAAATTTATGAATAAAAAAATATTTAAATGAAAATACTCATTCACGAAAAGGTTGCAAAAAGACTGAACTTGAATTAACAGCTTTGAAACAGCGAGTCCAGCCACATCATTCATTTTTATCTCTCTATTCTAAAAAAAAGTAAGGGCCGCTGTCAAAAGCTTGTTCGCCTATCTTCTCCTAAATCGTGGGGATTTGAATTTCGACTAAGGTGCCCACAGATTCGAAAAATTCCGAGGAACCTGCTAAGCTGACTTAAATTTCGAAAATCGAATTATTTTAGAAGATATTAATAAAAAAATAAAAAATAAACATAATGGTTGCCAGATTTGGTAAAATCATTCATTCCTTTGCAACAAAGCGTTTCCAAGTATCTAGAATCGCGTGAAATTTACAAACAGAATTACGCCTATTTTACACCAAAATAAAAACTATATGAAATAAGTAACTCAAAATGTGTTACACAAAGTTGACAATTTTCAAATAGTAAGTTCGCTTAGACAACAGGAGTTTAGAATTGGCGATTATTCGTTTTTGCAAAAACAGAATAACTAATATCTTGAAAATGAAAAATAATTAAAATGCAGACTATTTTAAAGCCGGTTCGGTCCAGCTGGATTATTTGCTACCAGTAGAAATATTTGGAGGCGTTAACTATGCCATTATAGCAGTTATAGTACACTTTGGATATTTGCTAGCGCGACGAGATGGTATAATTCGTGATGCTAAGTACGCCAATCTGCAAACGATTATTTAAATGAAAATATGGATAACGGTTTTCCGGTAACCTTAAATGAACAGTAATTATAGGTTGTGAGCATGCGTAAATCGCCAAATAATAAAAAGTCGCCATTGGTGGCAAGCTATCCTATCTGTTCCGTAGCTTTATTAACTTTACATGTACGCAAGTCGCCAAATAATGAAAAATCGCCATGGGTGGCAAATTCGCAAGGTGTCCAACAGGTTTTATATTATTAAAAATGCAGCTGAAACAGATGTTCTGATTTTATTACGCTTTTGCTCCTAATTAATATAAATTTGAATGGCAACATTAAATATCATTGTGTTTCTGAAAAGTGCAAATAATTTTTCCAGCGATTATAAGCGGAGTCCGCACTCCAAGTGGAGTATAGCTCAGGATCCGTACAACACGGATTCCCATAACAAAATATCTTCCTAGTTATGAGGGGAAGGGGGTCTACTGTAGTGTAAAGTTTAAATTTTTATGTACCAATGAACATGCAAGAACCAAGCAATGTGTAGCTCAGTAACATTCTATCTGATCCAATTTTCGGGTTTTGTCTGTTGAAATTATGTCTTTTTTACGAATAAGCCTTATTAGGGGCCGATTGCCTCATACGAAAAGCGAGCATAGTGAGTCTGGGGGCCTTGGCCCCTAGTTAAGTAAAAAATAACTAAAACGATGAATTCCGCGAACGCACGGAAGATTCTCATCCCATCCTTTAAATTTAGAAACAAATATATATAAAATCAGAAAGTTTTCTTCTTGCACACACACAAAAAGAGATGTATATGTACTATTCAAAATTTCCCCTGATCAGCTTCCAATATTTTGGAACGAAAACTAAAAAAATTAAAAATAAATCAGGCGTTTCTATTGTAACATTGGCCATGTAATACACCAATAATATGCGAAAGCTGGGACGGCTCCTCTAATTGAGCACATAAGAACGTGAACCCGCAAAAGAAAAATTAAATTAAAATAAATATTAAGTATACTTCTAGATTTTCGTGAATTTAAAATGCTTTTGTCTTCTCTCCCTCATTATTACTAAATGCGCTTATCATAGTCAACTTACCAGTGGCGGCCCGTGGTCAAAACTGTTAGTGCAGCCGGAAGCATATGAGCCCCCCCCCCCCCACCTTTCCTCCGGACAGGATTGGAAAATCTTTGTTACTGAATTCGAAAGCCCTCACCGGGGTAAAGAAAAAAAAAGAAATTACATAAAAAATGTAAGAGATCCTATTTTACTTCCATAAAATGGACATAAATTTCAACCAGCCGCTCTTATCCTCAAAATTGCATTAATCCGTGTCTGATTCGAAGTTTCCTTAGAATTTTCTTTTGTAACGATAACTTGAGAAGAAAAGAAAAAAAAAAGAAACCTTACTTATTTTTTTATAAGTCAAATCAATCCTCCTTTCTTTTAAACATGCGAATCGGTCAGGGATGTCCCCATAAAAAGGCGTTGTTTTAATTCAGATATCCATAATTTTAAAAGCTCTTTAAAATTTCCCATGTTTAAAGAATTTTCTCGCTCGCCGTCCTCTAAATGCCAATTCTTGCTTACTTAAAAACAATACTGCTTTGATGGGTCATTGTCCATTCATAAGCGTCTATTCAGGCTTACCTTCTTGATAAATTCCGCAATATAAAGTCGAGAGTTTTCCAAACATATATTCTCCTTACCCCCTCCCTCACCTATCGTGCGAGCCAATCAGTTAGTCGAGTTCTCAAGTTCAGCCGCCGTTAGAAAATCTTTGATCGGCTGTATCCAGCTGCATACTCCCTATGCCGGAGAGGCTGCTTACGTAGTCATTGTCATGGCAACGGTGCTGCCAATTTTCTTTTCAGCGCTCTGGGCTGAACCAAAGATTTCCCAATTGAATTGCGGGAAGATTAAGGTGCTTTTTTTCTGAATGAGCGATCCGGCCACAATACGGTTTTTTTTTGTTTGGTTTTTTTCGGAGATTTTTTAAATTTACCGTAGGAATTCCACAATTCTAATCTGAATTAAGGAAAATTAGTACAATAAATTATTTTAAAGTATGTGCTGATAATTTCAAGTGCAGCCCGGCTGTACTTGCTGTATCCTACGAGCCGCCACTGCAACTTACTTCGATGGCACGTGCACAATCGAAGAAATGTCAGTCTAAACCTCTCGAGCGGATAAAGAAGAGAGACGGGTAAGGCACTACAAATATCACTCCGTTCGCATATTTTCAGTAAGCGAACCGACCATTATTTGCGGGTATCTCTTCCGAACTCTCCTTTAGTTTGTTAGGTTCTGATAGTTAATCTTAACCCCCCCTTTTTTTTCGTATTTTTTCTTTATTTTTATCATTTTTCAGTACAATATTTTTTACAAGTTAGAGTAAATAGTTAAAGTGGCACTTAGTAAAATAAGTGTTTCGGAGCTAAAGCAATTACATTTTTCAACATTACCTTGGGAAAGGAAAATTTGAAAAAAAAAAAAATACTCAAGCCAACACTTTTGCTAAAACTTATCCAAGTGCTGAAATATAAAACTAGAGGTGAACTAGATTACTTGATAATAATAAAATAGATTATTATTATTATTATTATTTTTAGTGGCATGCATTGTTTTCCTTTAACTGCTGAAAAAGCGGGCACTATAATTTAGCTTTCAAGTTGTATCGCATCTGCATATAAATTTAGAAAATTGTTTCGTGAAC
The DNA here is from genome assembly GCA_038373885.1 of Cheiracanthium punctorium. Taxonomy (NCBI): domain Eukaryota; kingdom Metazoa; phylum Arthropoda; class Arachnida; order Araneae; family Cheiracanthiidae; genus Cheiracanthium; species Cheiracanthium punctorium. The sequence goes on along the minus strand of JAWZYV010002480.1, from coordinate 11,698 downwards.
GTCTATTTAAATAAACCACGAGCCGCCACTGCGCTAAAGCATTATAAAAAAACGTATTGAAAAAGAAATTTAAAAACAAAATGATTAGAAAACTTAACAGGGAGGAGAATGCAATAATAAAACATGCACACTAATTGTAGAGAACACTTTTTTTTTTCTAAAAATAAATAAAATAGTTATTTTTTAACGCCAAATTTTTGATACAAAAATAAGCATTTTTGAAATAATTAATGGGAAAAAAATGTTTCCAAAATATCGCACATTTAAGACACTTTTGATTTTGACTTTTATAAAATAAATAATAAAACAGAGATTAAAAAAAAATTAATGGACTCATTTTCATTCAATGTCGAACGACAAACTTTTGCAAAGAGAAATGAATGAAATAATTTTCAAATGGTCATTTAATACAAGCATCATTTAATTTCACTGAATTCTTTTCTATTATACGAAGTATTTTAGTAAGAAAGTGCTGGATGTAAGAGCCGCAATTTAAAAACAATAATTAATAGGCAAAGACATTATTTTGATTCTAAGCTTACCGTTTCTGACGACTCCTGTTCCAGATTCCATATTTTTTTCCATTCCAGTACATCATTTTCATCATTTGTTTGCATTGGTACCGATTCACAATCAACAAAAACGTTCCTCGAATTCCTTCAGATCTTCAGAACGGCAGACGACACATACATACAACATGCGGTAAAAAAAATGTGGAACATAAACAGCTGTTTTTTTCTCATCTCATTTGCCGGCAACAATAAAGGAACAACACCAATAAAAAAATACGTTATCAATAACCGTTTCGCTTCATTTCTATTCTTATCGGCGAATTCACCTGTCGCACGTTATTTTTGTTTTTAATCACACTTGCGATTTGGCGGTCACTCAATGTAAACTGTTTCCCGTGCACCCGACCAATCGATCTCCAGCGAGAAAAAGGAAGTTTTGGCAAAAACGTGCTAAACGCTTTCTGTGCGAGAAAAGACTGAGGACCAGTTGTTAAAGCAGTGACGCAATCGTATAATTTACTCTCGGAAAGGGAAAAAAAAAAAAAAAGTAAAATTTAGTATGGGATTTCGTTAGAGGAGCAATAAGAATTGGTTTTCGAAAGTTATGTTTTTTTATCTATGTTGCTCGAAGAACAATGCCTACGCACCGAAATGGGGAATTCGTCACTGTAGGCGTATCTTGCCGTCGAATGTATACAGCGACGTGCGGCGGCAGAATAATTATTCTCGCTTCCATTTGTGATTTATCTTTATATACATCTGTCCTTAGCGAGTATAGTTACATAGAGATGAGCTCGCATTATTAGAAAGCTCTCTCTCGAGACAACGTCACTCTTAATTTATGACATGAGATTTTGACGCTGTTTACGAGAGATAAAAAAGAAATACATTTCGATAAATATGTACACGGATTCATATTTTGCGAAAGATTTTTGGTGGTGATATTATCAACGGAGATTTTTCTAGGTGCTTCCCTATAAAGATACGATGGAATAAGAATAAAAAAAAAGTATCTTTTAAATTTCACTTACATGCCTGAATGCAGTTAAAAATTATATTCTACACTAGCAGTTTCCAACCTATTAACATTGTGCACCCCCCCCCCTCAAACAAAGGATAAATTTGGATGGCGATCCCCTGCTATTCCTGAGAGCACATACAGTTTCTACATTTCTTACACAGTTTCAGCAATGAAGATGATTCGCCTTTTCTACAAAATACAGTTATCGGTAAAATTTGAATGAACATTTTAAGTGAAAATAGAGACAGATGGTTTGGAGTAAAAATAAGAATAAATAAGATGATTTTTAACAGATGCATTATCACTTGCTCTTTGCCTGCTTCCCTCTGGAAACGCTCTGTGCACAAAGTGGGGACTAACTGGTTGGGAAACGCTGTTGTACATTATTCGCCCAGGGGCGGCCCGACATAAAAGCAAGGTAAACCTCGCATCGGAGAGCCATCTTCTAAAGGGTGCAATTTCGAACTCAAACACTGAGAAAACCTTGATTTAGAGTATAAAAGAAGGCGCCTTTTTACGATTGCAGCAGGGCAACGCGCAACCTACGCCGCCCCTGTATTCGCCCATATGCAGGAGGATGATTATGTAAACGCAAGCAGTGATTTCATAGTGGTCAATTTCCGGACTTGATATTTCTTGGTAGTGTGTGATACTCATCCCGAAAGTTGAGTTAAAAAAAAAAAAAAATTTAACACAAACTCTTTGAATTACTCAAATATTAATTTATTTTAAATGGAGTGCGACAATCTCATTGCAAAATCTAAAATTTTAATGCTAACAAGAAAGATAAATCATGCTGAATGCATCGATTATAAAAGACTTTCCAGACAGTTTTATTTGCGAACGCTACGAGCAGTAAATAGATGGCCTGTTAACAAGTAACTTGTAACTATATCACGTCAGAGATTTCTTATTGCCTTCTTTCATTGCAAATACACGAGAAAACCTCTGCCGTCGTCCATTCACAACGAAAAAATTGTTAAAGTTGCAGCAAGTAAATTGACGAAGTGTTCTTCACATGGACGCCCATAGAAAATTTTTTAGGAGGGGGGTGGGCAAACTTCAAAAAAAAAATTCTACAGGGGCAAATTTCTCACCTGTAGCAACTTGGTTCCGATTTTGCTTTGTAGTGCACTTTTGTTTACATGATAACACAATATACTAAATCCCTGAGGTGGGGGCAAGTGACTGGACAAAACACAAATTTTGTTGCTTCTGGAACTTCGACGAAAAATCTGCTGTGCAGAGTTCACAGGCATTAACCCTCCGAGCGGCCTGGAGTTTGCCTAGTGATAACTTCAAAAAAGTTCCAGTGTATGGGATCTGTATCTCTCGAAAATGCACAAGAAAAACCTGCTTCCCCCCATTTCCGCATGGAAGGCGTGGGGAACAAGGTAATTAACAAACTGCCGACGTGACAGCCTACCTACCGCCTGATAAAGTACTTTGTATTGTAGGAGCACATGTCCGGTGAATAAAGAAATTTTTCTGACCAACTGGTCTCCCTCACCTCTTTCCCCCCTAAATACTCGGGAAACTATGCAACGTTGTAGGAAACCAAAGTTCTTTTCTCGGTGGTTTACATGTACACTCACCCAGAGCCAGATTTTTGTCTGATGAAGATTGGAAAAAGAGATATTTTGTTTTTTGTCCCCTCTCATAATGAGCAGGTAGTGAGAGTGACGCTTGTGCTCTAAAAATAGTAAAATTAGTGATTATCTTTTTACTATACTTCTTTATCTGAAAAATTTCTTTATAAAGCTTTGATAGAAATGAACGAAAAATAATTTATCTAATGGGCCCCTTTCAAGATGAGGCCCTGGACACAGCCCCGATTTCCTCATGCGATAAGACCCCGTTTACATATTTTCAATAAAGTGTCCAATGTCAGATATATCTCATTTACCTGAACCTTATATAAGACGCTGTCCTTCATAAAATGTGCAAAGTGTTCCATATAATTATTATTATTTCTTATATTTTTTTCGAACTGTGCATTTTTTCATAAAAGTTTATATGGTAGTTAGGAAAGAGAAATAGGAAATTTGGCTTTCACTCGATCATTTTTGAAGTTGTAATGCAAAAAAAAAAAAAAAAAAAAAAAAAAAATATGACAGTTAAAAAAAAAAGAGAGAGAGAGAGAGTATAATGTACTTGAGTGTAGGGTAATAAAGCTTTCATTTAAATTATCTCAAGCGTACGAGAAAAATAAAAATTAAAAATTCTTCGATGTTTCATTTAAAGGACTTGTTTAGTAAATTTGTTTAATGAAATATCTATATTAATCTTTGTTAGATAATAAACGTTTTAATACCTTTATTTATGTTCTGCATATGCGAAAAAATTCCAAGAAAAATTAAGAGCACGAATCTGAGAAAGTAACACACCTAGGATTCATGCCATCTGAGATTTTTACCAAAAAATTCCCAGTTGTTATTTATCTTATTAATGTAGCAAATCCAGAATATTTTGTCTCAAAGTGAGTTGTTCATTTTTTATGGCCCACTAAAAAAGCAGACCCGTAGCCAGATTTTCTATTCAGGGGGGGCACCCTAACTTAAGTGGGGTGGCATCCTATATTTTTTTGAATGATAACATTTTTATCTATATTTCTCTTCATTAAATAATAGCATAAGTTTATAATTAAATAAATTCTAAAAAGTCCAAACGGCTTCCAAGAAGTAAAAGTTCCTTGGCTTAAACAGAATGGATTTAAAGTTGTCAAGATCATATTTGGAAGATGAGAACACAAAACAAAAATGACAGAGTATTACAAAGAAAAACTTTGTATATATAAAGCTTTGATATATAAAGCTTTGATATAAAACTTTGATAACTTTACCTTATATACAAAAATTTTTCAAAGCATCTGCATTAAACTTTTTTTATGTGAAACTTTCTAGGGGGGATGGGGCTCAGCCCCACCTGGCACCCCTTTGGCTAAGGGCCTGTAAAAAAGTCCGTGCAGCACACAAAAGTGGGCGTTTTTCTCAGACATAGAAAATGCTGTGGTCAAAAACTCTTTGCGGGAACAACTTGCCATGATATTTATTTCACATCTATAATGTTAGACGATAGAACTTCATGAAATATATGAGAAATCTGTGGCAGGTTATCGACGCAAAGTCACTGAAGGTCACAAAAACACACATTTTCTTTTACTTTTCTTTTCTTTTTTTTTTTTTTTGTCATTTTTAAGGCTTAACCATAGCTTGCGCCTTCAAGTTGCTAAGGCAAAAGAGGAGTCCTTTGAAGGACAAAAATGCATGTATAGTTGACGCAAGTTGAATGCGCCTTTTAGATTTATAAGACCAAAATCTGAAAATTTTCGATTTTGACTGAAATTCGAAGTTTCATAAATTCTTGCGGCAGAAGTTTATTGAAAGTAATTCTTTTGGATCGTTTTTATGTGAATATATTGTATTATTTGAATGCTCAGCGCTTATACCAAGTTTTGCGCGCAAGATTAGGACCCACTGGCGCATTGACTTAAATTGAATTTAATGAATTTAATTCAATTTAAATTATCTATATTTAATAATTTTAGCGACTTAAATTCCTAAATTTAAGCAGGGCCTGATTATGACCAACAGGGGCCCCGGACATTGATGAATTTTGGGGGCCCCATCCATGAATTTTTTTTTATTTTTCAAAAAAATTTGATATAAAAGAAGACTATTTCAGAACATTTGAAATTGGGGGCCCTTTACAAAGTCCCGATTTTCCCATGCGATAATAAGGCTCTGAATTTTAGTATTTTTGGGGAAACTGGTGGATTTTCAAAATTTTAAGGTCGCCTACGTCTTCTCTCTATCATTTTGCGCATCTTTATGCAGTTAGAGGTAGTAATCAAAAGCGAAGCGCTGTTAATTTGTCAACGGTAATGGTTAAAAAAAACATGAGTACAAATTTTTGTCAATTTTAAATGTATGACGTACAACTGGCGCCATTCCCACATGTAATCCAAAAAAAAAAAAAAAAAAATCCTTCGGAATTGGACCACTGAAATGCTTAATATATATTAATCCTTATATCAATGCTTTATTTAGGCGAAAACAATTTATTCGTTTTAATATTCTTAAAAGAATTAGAAGTTTAATAATTTCGAGAAGCTATTTCAAACGATTTAAAATCGCAAAAATTTGCAAACCTATTTAGATTATGACGTATAATTTGTTAGAGTTAACCTTTTAACTCATTTGGAACGTTTTCCTTCTTAGAAAAAGTCTGCATTTTAAATTAAGCCTTTCTGCTTAATAATTTGATTTTTTTTTTTTTTTTAATAGCCGAATACTGACAGCTTAGCAGTACGGGACTGATTTATAGCTATTATGCCAGACTTGGGGATCGTCTAGAGCGTGGAGAATCTTTTTCTCCCTACAATTTATCACTCTTAAAAAAAAAAAAAAAAAAAAATCAGTTGATTACCAAGAAATCTCTAGGAAACAATGATTCCATTACTTGTTACTTTCCGAACATGCACAATGTAAGGAAAGTATTGTAATCATGAAAAAATTCGACTTCGAGACTTTGATGTATTTACACGTTTTGAGGTTGTCTGAATTCATTTATGCTGTTTTTACGAGATGTATGTATGTATGTGTGTGTGTGTGCGTGTGTGTGTGTGTGTGTGTGTGTGTGTGTGTGTGTGTGTATGTGAGTGAACACGATAGCTCCTAAACGGATCATTCGATTGAGCTCAAATTGGACATACATGTTATAAACCACCGTCGCAAGACCGGTACTGATTTTGGTGTATATAGGACTTATAGTTTTTCTACAGGGCTACGACAAAGATTTCTTTGACATTATAGTGTATGGGGAGAAAGTCTTGAAAGTGTGCTAGCGTTTAAATGGTGCATTCAATTGAGTTTCAATTTGGTATATATGTTTGAATTATTCATCGATTAAAATTTATTTAAATGCTTGGTAATGATCTAATCGTAAGTCTTCGGAAAGTCGAGTGGAGGCACTCCAGATTTTTTTAGTATGATGCCATAACTTTTCTTAGTATTACTACTAAATAAAGCCATGTTTGCCAATTGATTTACATGACTTTATTTAGCAGCAATACTAAGAAAAGTTATAGCATCTTTGTTTCAAAGAGATTTCTTAGTAATCCACAAAAATTTTTTTAGTGTAGGGCATCACCCAAAAGGATGTTATTTCCGGATCCGCAACTCTCATCCGTATACCAGCCTATATACAGCTAGAGGAGCTGCGGACCCACAGATTTATCGTTCACGTTTGCGCCATGTACATATAGCGGTTTTTGATCAGCCGAGATGTGAAAACGAATCCTTTCACTTTCTGCACACCAGGCTATTACGACTCCTTAAAAATTTATTTTAGGATGAATAGGAAAAATTAAATTACTTAATTAACTAAAACATTTTTCTAATTTATGTGTATTGAAAGAAGAAAGGGTTGTCACCCGATCGTTAACACTGCCAATATAGCTTTTGGGTCATCGTGTGACAATTGAGCTAGCTATGACAGCATATTTTAATATCCATAACGCTAGGTTCGAGTAAAAGTTTTCTGCATTTTTTTCAGTTTCCGTATAGCTGGAATAATTTAAAATGCATGTGTAAAAAAAAAATCATTACTTTCTTCGTCGTGAAGAACTGATACGCAGCTAGTTATAACATGTTATGTATATGTAAAAATAAATTACTCGAAATTCAAATTAAACATTTAATAATTTTGCGATTTCTCAAAATAATCAAACGAAAATCCCCACCTCTCTCTCCATGTGTTTATATATCATGGCTTTGATTTGCAACATCTCTTCGATTTGAACTTCATATTTCAAACAATTACACTAAAATTAATCTTTCTTTTTTAATTTAGGTAATTGGAAATTTTACTTATTTACTTTTTCGCCTATTTGGCAGCTTAGTTTAACCAATTGTTAAAGTAATCTCTATTCCCGTGTGATGAGCGGGTACATCAGCTAATATAGAATAAAATAGAAATTAAAATTCGTATTGTTCAATTAAAAGCAGCATTAATAAAATAATAAATCGATGACAAACTGACGATTTCCATGTGAGCCGGTATAAATTTAAATGCTTCGAAATCTAAGATAAAAATTTTGGCTTTATACAAATTGCTCTATTTCTGTGTATTTCTTTACGTAACAATTTCTTTAATTCTTTACAGGTTGAAAAGTTTTTCTACCATGTATACATATTTACATAAATGAACTGACACACACACACATAACACAAAAACAACAAACAAAAATTTTGCAGTTCATTGTGGGAAGTTAATTTTTCTGGAAAGATGTTGTAGTTAGGGTAAAACTAAGACAGTGGAGGATCCTGAAAAGTTTCAACGGCAGGAGGCAATATGCGAGAAATTTTGTAAGAAAAATGGATCTTTTTAAATTTAAAATTTTGATTAAATAATACTTATCGTCTGAAACCAGGTTTAGGATGGTTGCTCTCATCATTCATTACTGAAAAGGCGATTTTGAGAAGATTCCTCTTCTCTTACATGTGTAATTTCTTAGCGTGGATCTTTGAACACTCCGCTAAACCGGCAGATTATTCAAAGACCTAGGTGAGCAGGGAAACCTCACAGATCATAGAGAGTAGTGTAGTGCATTTATTGCAAGCCTGCACTCAGGGTATCTGCCAAGTCGGAATGCCTTGGTCGGAGGACTTTTTCAGGTGTTCTTCCGCGTATTCACGATAGACATCCAGCGAAACCGCCCGAAACCCCAGACCGTTAGATCGACAGCCGCGCGGTAGCCCAGAACCCTAGACTTTTACTCTTCAGCCATCTACCATTTTCAGCCCCTTGTGTACTGGGCCATGGTGGGAGGCCCACAGATCATAGAAGGGGAATCATCACCACTGAATCCAACTGGGATTTAATTTTATTTTATCTTAGACAACTGTTCTTTTCAACTAGTTATTTTAATTTTGTTTTAATCTTTAGGACGGAATAGAGCTTTACTGATAAATTTGATCGCGCATTTAATCGTGTTAATTTTCCAGTAAAATCAAACTCAAACATCAATAACTGAGGCCTATAGTTTACAGCAATACAGTCTGGACACATACTCAACTTTCCTCACTATTTTTAGGAGGGCCCAATGTCACTTTGATTAAATATTTACCTTACATTTCATTGTTTACATGAAAAATACTATAAGGACTTTTTGGCTTCTAATGTTTCAAGAATATTATTTTTATCATTCCAATTTTAATGAACTAACGCATTATGTAGAAGTTGTCTTTACTTTATTTTATAACACCAGACAGCTTCTACATAATGCGTTAGTTCATTAAAATTGGAATGGGAAAAATAATATTCTTGAAACATAGTTGGTTGCCAAAACGTCCTTATAGTATTATTGATGTAAACAATGAAATGTAAGATAAACATTTAACCTAAGTGACATTGGACTCTCCTAAAAATAGTGAGAGAAGTTGAGTACGTGTTCCGACTGTCTTGTAATTTAATCACGGACTTAATCACGGATCAAGCTCTGTTATTGACGTTTGATTTTGATTTTACTGGAAACTTAACACGATTAAATGCGCAATAAAATAAAGCTGAAAATCGCTTAAAAATGAGAGAGAAGGTGGATTTTCAGATTTTTAAAATAGTGCAGATCGTTTATATATATATATATATATATATTTTACATAATTATGAAATTTTTCAAGCCGATCGCACGAACTGTATGAATTTCATTAAAGTTTTACACAGTAACTTTTTAATCTGATTGGATTAATGACGGTAAAAGTTCTGTTTGGAAGTGGCGGGACCGGATTTGTTAGAGAGTGAATCACGGATCAGCGTAACTAAATAATAGGATAATTACAGAGTTAATATTTATACAGGAGTGGTTTATGACATGTAAATTTGTATTAATTTAAATAATAATATGCAATACATTTCTTTAAAGCCCCTCTTCATCCGTAAGCATGTGCGCCCAAGACTCCATATATGTTAAATCGGTCTCTTCTAATAAAATATGTTTTTTTTTTTTATATGCCAACTGTTTTGTTGTATTCGAGGCAACAGCTTTTCCTTTTCAGGTAAAATTTGAAAGAAGTAAAATATTTACTCAAAATTTCTTATTTTCATTAAACATTTAAAATTATTATAAATGAAAAAGTATCCTGGAGATCTTTGAAAACTACGAAATATTCAAACTTATTTCCCGTGCCCGACCATGCTTAGAAGGGACTCCGGTTCAAACGATTACTTGTCTGAAAAAATACCGAAATCATTCGGCCTCTCTCTTCTTTAGTTAGAAAAGGTATGATCACCACATCTGTAAATAATTTTCTGGGGGGTTGAAAGCTGCAATTAAAGTATCGTAGGCGTGTCTTGGCCATTGTGCTCTCTCCCCTCCTTTGCAACCCATCAATCTAAGTGTCACAGGTGTTTTGGTGAGTGGGGGTAAGCAGTAACGGGATTTTATGTCACAGCCGCTTTCGAAGCAGAAAAAAAGGAGCAGAAAATTATGTCTCAGCCGCTTTGAACAACGTTTACAGATGACGGGATTTTACGTCTCAGCCGCTTGGAGGGTTAATACCCAGGAACTTGCTTTATCACAGAAGCTTTCTCAGATGCTTTATTTCTTATGCTAATGTACGCTAAAATACTTCCACAGGCTGAAATTCAGTGGAAATTCTCGAGGAAAACTGATATCTATTCCTCAGCATAAAACTAAGAAGAAATCACAAACAGCTTACAAAACAAGCAAAAGATTGCAAGCGAAAGATATGCCAAAAGAACGATGCAAAATATCGAAGCACAGCTTCACAGGAAAGCACACTCGCGTGGGACAGCTGACGAACTATGCAAGTGAACTCTTAGGTGGGTTCTGCTACTCCTTACATAATCTGCCAGGGATTTTTAGCAAATTTCTCGAGACTCTATTCCAGAAAAATCTTGAGCAATCGCGCACCTTGATTGCATAATAATGCAATCAAGTAATACTAGGCCATTGCGTAATACTAATGCAGGGAAATAAACATTACAAGCCCCATTAGTAAAATCGCGCAAATTTCCGAAATGTCGTTAATCTTGGCGACTTTCTGGGAAGTATCGCCATATTTGACGCCAGAACAAGTCTTCAAAAGTTTAAGCTACGCGATAGAGCCAATACTTCTCGAGAATCGGAGAAAACCCTATCTTAAAAAATGGGGACACCCAAAACTTCCTATCTCGCGTTCTAGTTAACCGATTTTGATGCAATAAAATGCAAATTTTAATTATTCGATTCGTAGAATACAAATTTTAGACTCTATTTAACTCCTGACGAGCAGAACAACCCAGAAATTTGTAACACCATTCTTTGGATATGTTTGTTATTATTCCTTTACAGCATGCCGTATTGCATTTGTGACTTACTTAATGACTTATATCCTTGTCTGTACATTAGTTACAACAGGACAAAAACAAAAACGATTGGGTAAAACGATCCACATATGTTTTCTTAAATATAAGTCACGCTATCTACTGGATAACACGTAAACTAGTTGTATCAAGTGAAGAAAAAGCAATGGCAGTATTCAAGCGGTCACGGTCTTACTGCGTGCATAAATGGGATTCTTCGAAAAATTGGGTTTTATAGCATCTGTTATAAGATAAACATTACCTTTCCTATTTATTTAGATACTAGCCGCCTTCGGTGACCAGTTTTGACCCTCGATGGCCGCTTCGAGGGCAAAATGTGCAACCTAGAGCACACGCACCGCTTCCCAGGTAGCACACACAGGTTGTCAGAACGTGATCACCACGTCTTTCACTGTGCAAAACGCGTTCTGGTTCAAAATGTGTGCTTCGGCTAATTCAGCTTCACGTTTTACTCTAGTACTCTGAAGTATCTACTATTAAAGAATTTTCTTATTGGGACTGCTTAACGTACAAACAACAGACTCTATAATCCGTTCTATAATCCACGTACGCCACCACATACTACAGACGTTCAATGTAGTACGACTCACAGTGACGACAAATAAACGCCCCGCTAGAGGGCCAAAAGAAGTCCCAGCAACACCTCATCTCAACCAAAGTGTTTTTGTTTTGCCGCCATTGGAACGACCGAAGACTGTTGTGGATGGAGTAGGCCTTTTTGGACGTTCCTTAAAAAAGTAAGTATTCTGTTTATTTGAAATTATGTACAGTGAACGTG